>CM052894.1:59820895-59921689 GCA_028534135.1 Potos flavus | reverse complement strand
AGAAAGGATGAGTACCCAACTTTTGTATCAACATGGACGGGACTGGAAGAGATTATGCTGAGTGAAATAGTCAAGCAGAGAGAGTCAATTATCTTATGGTTTCACTTACGTGTGGAGCATAAGGAAAAATATGGAGGACATTGGGAGAAGGAAAGGAAGGGTGAATTGGGGGAAATTGGAGGGGGAGATGAACCATGAGAGACTGTGGACTCTGAGAAACAAACTGAGGGTTTTGGAGGGGAGAGAGGTGGGGGGTTGGATGAGCCTGGTGGTGGGTATTGAAGAGGGTACATACTGCATGGAGCACTAGGTGTGGTGCATGAACAATGAATCTTGGAACACTGAAAAAAATAAAATTAAATTTTAAAAAATTACATTTACTTCACAGGCTTTCATTTGTTTGTACCTATATATGACAAGTGTGTCTTTAAAAATATAATGGGACCAAGGCCTATTATTTCAACTAAAAATTAAGTGGCTGAATTCTAAATGACATATTTTCACTGCAACTTAGTTTTTATTTTAACTTTGCAAACATGTCACTATTTTCTGAATAATTGGCTCTTTTGTCATTTCCATGGTTATCAAAAAGAAGTGATTATACTTCTTCCATACAGATTAAAATACTGTATTTGGTTAACCAGAGAATATAACATATCCTCTCACACCTCATGTTTACATGGGTGCTGAAGTTTATCAATAATACAGTCACTATTATCAAGAAAAGGGTTAAATTAAGTTTAAAACTATCTTTTAAACAACATAAGATACCAAGACATTTTATAAAATTTCTGTTAAAAAATCTTAAGGCTTAATGTTAGAAAAAGGTAAAAACTGTAGTTACTATCTAAAAGTCACTCACTTTTCCCAAAGATTCCAGAAAACCTAGTTTTAATATTGGATCCTTGAGTAATAGAACTATTCAAATATTATCCTCAAAAAATACAGGGCACCTCGGTGGCTCATCCAGTTAATTGACCAACTCATGATTTCAACTCAGGTGGCGATCTACCAGAGTTATGGGATCGAGCCTCGTGTTGGGCTCCGTGTTCAGCATGGAGTCTGCTTGTCCTTCGCCCTCTCCTCCTCCCCAGCTCATTCTCTCTCTCCCTCAAATAAATTAATTAATTAAATATTTTTAAAAATACAAGCCTTTTAGTGACTAATCAGCTGTATAGTAGCCAAATGACTGTTGTCATTTAAGATCCTAATTTCATAAACATACTTTGTGGCTAAAAATATTTTGAGTTTTATTTTAACACAGAAAAGTGTAAACCTAAAAACACTTTAAGCTTTTGTCAGACTTTAAAAAGCTTATGTTAATATTAATGGCTGACATTTGTGCTTACTTATATGACAGACCCTGTGCTAAGCATTCTACACTAATTAACCAATGCAGTCTACCTATGAGGCAAGTAATATTACTGTGCATATGGCATGAAATCCTAAAGTAACATCTGTAACACCAAAATATTCTCCCAATCTCAATGAAGATAGTATAAAAGAAGGTATAAGTAAAGAAGATAAATAAGACTGATGAAGGGATGAAATTCTGACATTTTTGTCTAATTCACAAACTGAAATATTATCAGCTTAATCCCACAAATGTAGCTACATAATATTTCTTCAACGGCATAAATTTTGGTTACACTATTTCTGTATTTCTGGAATCTTGACTTACTGATTTTTTTCATGTGCAAGATATTCTCTTTTAAAGAAATTATTAGTAGCCTCTTTCAGCCAAAATAGAGTAACAAGCAACTGGATTTATTATCCAGCCTGAAACTAACTAACTAACTAACTAAATAAATAAATAAATAAATAAATAAATATACTTTAAACAACGGTTTTCAAGTCACTGGACATCAGGCAAAGAGGAACAAAGATCCCTAAAAGAAAACAAAGAAGGTGAACCCTATAACTGCTCTAGCTTCCTGCTTTCATAGTTACCGGGCCATGGCACAAGAAGAGGAAACTGAGGCAAAAGTCCGAGGACTCCCTGCGTTGAAGAAACAGAGATAATAGTCTAAGGAGACCAAGGTGGCTAGATGTCCTAGAACAGACTATCAGAGAGGAGAAGGCTACCCAGGAAGAGAACCCTGGAGATCCAGGAAATTCAAAATCCCAAACACAAGCAAATAATGCGATCAACCAAGCTGACCTGAGTTACATCTATACTACTCTACCCAACAAGAACAGAACATTCTTCTCAATTGCACACATAACATTTATCAAGACAGAACATATTCTGGGCCATAAATCAATTCTCAATAAATGGGAAAGCACTTAAGTTATACAAAATATGACTATAATGGAGTTAATTTAGAGATCAATGACAGAAAGATCTCTGGTAAGTCTACAAATATTTGGGGACTAAGTGACACATGTCAAAATAACCCATGGGTCAAAGAAGAAATCAAAAGGAAAATTAGAAAGTATTTTGAACAGAATGAAAATAAAAATAGAATACATCAGAATGTGCGTGATGTTGCTAAAGGAGTATTTAGGCATGAGTCTATAGCACTAAACACCTGTATCAAAAAGAAGAAAGGTCTCAGATCAATGACCTCAACTTCCACCTCAAGAAAGTAGGAAAGAGGGTGCAGGGGTGGCTCAGTCGGTTAAGCGTCTGCCTTCAGCTCAGGTCATGATCCCAGGTTCCTGGGATCAAGCCCCATGTTGGGCTCCCTGCTCAGCAGGGGAATCTGCTTCTCTCTCTCTCTCTCTCTCTCTCTCTCTCTGCCCCTCCCACTCCCCCTGCTTGTGCTCTCACTCTCTCTCTCTCAAATAAATAAAATCTTAAAAAAAAATAGGAAAAGAAGAGCAAATTAAACCTGAAGTAGAAAACAAAAAATAATAAAAATCAATATAACTATCAGCGAAATAGAAAACAGGAAAATAGAAAAAAATCAATGAAAACAAAATCTGACTGTAGTGAGATCAATAAAATTGCTAATCTAGCCAAAAGCATCATGGTGGAAAAAAGGGCGAAGACACAAGTTACCATTATCAGGAATGATGGAGGTGACATCACTACAGAGTCTATAAACATTACAAGGATAATAAGGGAGCATTATGAACAATTCCATGCCAATGAGTTCAGTAACTCATAAAATGGACAAATCTCTTGACAGACACAAATTATAAAAACACACTCAACAACAAACAGTAACGAACAGACCTCTACTATTTTTAAAAAATTGAATCTGTGGTGGAGCGCCTGGGTGGCTCAGTTGGTTAAGCATCTGACTCTTGGTTTTGGCTCAGGTCATGATCTCAGTGTGTGAGATCAAACCCCACGTGTAGCTCCATGCTCAACATAGTCCTCCCTATCCCTCCCCCCACTCCTGCGTGTGTGCGCGCACTCTTGAGCTCTCTTTCTCTCGCTAATAAAATCTTTAAAAAAAAAAAAATTGAATCTGTAGTTAAAAACCTTTCCACAAAGAAAACCTGAGGTCCAAATAGCTTCACTGGTAAATTCTATGAAACATTTAAAGAAGAAATAGTATTGACTCGGCACAAACTCTTCCAGAAAATTGAAGAGGATAGAATCCTCTCCAATTCATTCTAGAAGGCCAAATTTTTTCCTTATATATAATGACATTATGAGGAAAGAAAACCACAGACTATTATCTCTGATTAGCATAAGTGTAAAAATTCTAAAATTTTTAGCAATCAGAATCTAACAATGCATTAAAAATACATCATGATCAAGTGAGGTTTATTCTAGAAATAGAGGATGGTTTAAAATTCAGAAATCGCTCAATGTAATTAAGCATATCAACAATGTAATTAAGCATATCAACAAAAAGAAAAAGCACATGATGATCTCAATAGAGAAAATGCATTTGACAAAATCCAAAATGCATTCCTGACAAAATCTCTCAGCAAACTAGGAACAAAAGAAAACTTCCTCAACATTGAGGCAATCATGAAAAACCTGCAACTAACACCATACTTAATGGTGAAAGAATGAATGCTTTCCCCTAAGATTAAGAATAAGACAAGAGCCCCTGGCTGGCTCTGGCAGTAGAGCCTGCAACTCTTGATCCCAGAGTTGTAAATTCAAGCCCTACATTAGATGTACAGATTACTTAAAAATAAAATCTTAAAAAAAAAGAAAGAATGAATGAATGAATGAACAAGACAGAGACATCCACCTCACCAGTTCTACGTGGCAATGTCCTAGAAAGAGGTGCCTGGGTGGCTCAGTCAGTTAAGCGTCTGACTTTGGTTCTCATCATGATCTCAGGGTCTTGGGATCAAGCCCTGCATTGGGCTCCACACTCAGTGGGGAGTCTGCTTGTGCCTCTGCCCCTTCCCCTGCTCATGCTTACACAGACACACTCTCTCTCTTAAGTAAATAAATAAATAAACAAAATCTAAAAAAAAAAATTGTCCTGGAGATTCCAGCCAATGCAATCAAGAAAAAAAAACAAAAGGCATTTGGATTGGAAGAAGAAAAACTCTACTGGCAGGTGACATGATCAGCTAGCTGTACAGTAAATCCAAAGTAATCTACAAAAAAAGCTACTGGAACAAGTAAGTGGTTTTAGCAAGATCAATGAATACACAGTCAATACAGGTAAATTAATTTCATTCCTATAAACAAAAACAATCAGAAATTAAAATGATCAAATGTTGAAATTTTACAACAGAATAAAAAAATACTAAATAATTACAGATAAATCTGGCAGAAGATGACAGTAATCATTCTGAGAGTACTAACTGGTACATCAGGATTCCCTCAGTGTTCTTCAAACTAAGTCATGATCGATTGATGGACTGTGAATATAGTTTGGCGGGTCCTGACCAGCATTTCAAGAAATGAGGTAGAAAAGAATAGAAAGTATCGGAGTGAAATGAACATGGAAGAATTATTATTTTATGGAATTTCTATTTCCAGTGTCTATGTGTACATGTATTGTGTTGTTATATAAAATCTATGCTCAAAAAAAGTTTGAAAGAGACTTAAAGAGAGCTCTTTTTTTTACCTGATGAAAAACCCAAAAGATGTATGGCCAAAGGTTATGTCCAAAGTAAATAACAAAAACTCCAAGTATTGGCTCTGAACCAAGGAATTAGAGAGATATGGGTATTGTAAAGTGTTATTCTAATATAATATTCAGAGGTAAGAGCTAGGCAGGCATAGGTTTTGTGCTCCAGCCATGTTAGGCTTTTCGGCACTTCAAACTCTCCCAGCCTACTGGATCTTTGGCCATAATGTTATCTGTCCTTGAAGCATCCCTCCCCCTACTCTCCATCTAGAACATATTCATTCTCCAAAGTTCTGCTTAGACATAAAGACTTCTCTGAATTTTCTAGACAATGTTTCCCTATTCTTCCAACCTTTTGTGTATCCTCAGGTCAGAACACACAGATTCTACCACTCACATGTTACTATACATACTTTATATCCTTCTACCATCCCTCTATCTATGAGTCATTTATATTTAGTAATTAGCAAAAATGTAAAGTAAATGGCAGAAGACTTCCAAATTCTGTTCTGGCCTATAAGGAGATTGGAAGTTACCATTCCCATCCTCAGAAGAGAAAAGCTGAACAAACCGAAAATCAATGACTCTTCTTCATCTATTAGGAAAATGACATCACAGATCAAACCATTGTTCCAAAAACTGAAGAAATGAACAGGCAAATACAGAGAATTACAACTTAACCAGAGAAGTAGTACAGGAGTAGAAACCTGTGCTGGAGGTAGTAAGGCATAAGAAAACCTAAATTGTAATTGAAGAATTGTTAAAGGCTCAGTATGGACAGCCTGAGCTGTTCCATACTTTCATTTTTTTTTTAAAGATTTTATTTGAGAGGGGGCGCAAGCACATGTGCACCAGTGACGGAAGGGGCAGAGGGAGAGTGAGACGCAGACCCCTGCTGGGCAGGGAGCCTGATGCAGGGCTTGATCCCAGGACTCTGGGATCATGACCTGAGTTGAAGGCAGACACTTAACTGGACTGAGCCACCCAGGCGCCCCTGTCTTACACTTTCATGAATGACCTACCAGGTTCTCACAGAGATCAGAGAAAAATCCCCTCATGCTTTCAGCATGGCATTAGGAAAAATTTTAACCACGTTGAAATACACCTAGAGCATTTTCTTTACAAGGCTGGCCCTCAAAAGAAACTATTTTATCAGAGCCTAACCAACATGGGAGAAGGAAAATACCCAACACCAGGCCCCTCAAACCTTCCAGTCTCATCCATGGAGAAGGACCTGAGAAACACTTGTGAAGATCACAACGCAGGGACACCAGCTCACTAAAAGAATGAGACCTGATCATAAGACTACAAAATGCTTCCTTCCCCTTTCCCTATACCTTTCCATCATATGAACAGAACTCCTTATAGTAACAGAGGATTACAAGTGAAAGAACTGCATGTATAAGACCTTATGTAAGAAAGTCTCTTAGAAGGGGCACCTGGCTGGCTCAGTCAGTAGAGTACACACTCCTGATCTTGGGATCATGAGTTTCAGCCCCACAGTGGGCATAGAATTTACTTAAAGAAAACCTGACGTCAAAAACAAGCCCACCAGGGAAAATTTTAGCTTCTGACACCCACAACTACAGCAAACAGTATATACAGCCTAAAACTTAGCCAATAAACATAAAACCTTACATTAAAGGCCCATATACCTCAGTTCCTTTTACCCAGTACATCATTACAAGTAAAAATTAGAAAAACTTAGAGTAAAAAATTACAGGGCATACTAACACATTCTGAAGAAAGAAACTATATCAGAGCCAGACTAAGATATGGCAGAGATGCTGGAATTATCAGAGAATTTATTACTTTTTTGAAGATTTTATTTATTTATTTGACAGAGAGAGAGACAGCGAGAGTGGGAACACAAGCAGGAGGAGTGGGAAAGGGAGAAGCAGACTACCCGCCAAGCAGGGAGCCCAACACAGGACTCGATCTCAGGACCCTGGGATCATGACCTGAGTCGAAGGCAGATGCTTAACGACTGAGCCACCCAGGCGCCCCAGAGAGGTTTTTTTTTTTTTTTTTGAGAATTTTTTTTTAAATATACTTTATCCCAGTTGCATTTATTAGTTTTCGATAACAGCACTTAATTTTTGTTTATTCTGTCATTTGTTGTACAATTTTAAATTTATATGCAGTCAGATCAATGTTTTTTGGGTTATTTTTAAGTAAACTCTAGGCTGAACATGGGGCTTAAACCCACAATCCTGAGACCAGGAGTCACATGCTCTACCAACTGAGCCAGCAAGGTGTAAGAATTTAAAGTAAATGGCAGATGTCAGAGGAAATTTCCCCTAAACACTTCAGCATACATAGTGCCTTTTTACTTTTTAAACTAACAATTATATCTCTTGCCTAGAAATCTGAAATTAAAATAGCAAATGTTCATTCTTTGTAATAAAAATAATAAATTCTTGTATTCTTGGCGGGGGGCTGGGGCAGAAGAATTAAGCGTAGAATACTAAGAATCCAGCACACAAACTTTCCTCCTATTCTTATTCAGTTTCTTTTTTCTTTTACCCTTCCCCATTTTTTCTACTCCTTTTACCACTAGGTGGGGAAGGAACAAGAGAAAAGAAAGCTTGCTGAGAGTTAAGACTGCCTAAGATTAACCATTCACTGACTCACATATTTCACCTAAAGCCTATAATATACCAGGCACTAGTTAGGAACCAGGGAGACAATCTAAGACCTAGTCTTTGTTTCCAAGGAGTCCAGTGGAGGAGTCAGTTAAACAAGTGAGTAATTACAACACTAAGATAACTCAAGCGATCAGGTTCTGTACAAGGGGAGCACAAAGAGCAACGTAAGTCAGTCTTAGAATAGCAGACAAGGATACCTGAAGGATGACTGGTAGTCTAGAAAAAAGAATCAAGATGTGTAATGACCTGGGGGCACCTAGGTGGCTCAATCAGTCAAGTGTCTGACTCTTGATTTTGGCTCAGGTCATGGTCTCAGGATCGTGAGATCAAGCCCCATGCAGACTCCATGCTGGGCATGGAACCTGCTTAAGATTCTCTCTCCCTCCACTCCCTCTGTCCCACCCCCCCAAGCACACGTGCTTTTTCTCTCAGAAAAAAAAAAGGGGGGGGGGGGAGAAGATGTGTAATGACCTGAAATGAGAAATACAGAGTCTGGAAAACTGTAATGCAAGGGGAAAGGTTGTTATATAAAAGTCTACAATTATTAATGACCATACTGAAAAGCATTTTGCTAGTCAAGGGAGAAGCACGGCCTGAGAGCAACAGGAGAGCCATCACAAAATTTTAGGCAGAGTAATATGATCTGATGAAGGTCTCATAAGACAGTGGCTGCCATGTGGAAAATGGACTCCAAAAATACAAAACAGAATCAGAGAGACAAGTTAGGAATGTTTTGTAAGCTAGAATAAGATATAAGGTAGGGATAAGAGAGAGAAGGACTGACTAAAGACATCTTGATAGGGAGGCAAACCATAAGAGACTCTTAAAAATAAAAAACAAACTGAGGATTGCTGGAAGGGAGATGGGTGGGGGATGGGCTAAATGGGTGATGGGCATTAAGGAGGACACTCTTTGAGATAAGCACTGTTATATGTAAGCGATGAATCACTAAATTCTATTCCTGAAACCAATTCTATACTATATGTTAATTAACTTGAATTAAAAACAAAAACAAAAACACATTTTCATATTCAGTGACCAATAGAATAAAGAAATAATAAAGATTTGTATCTTTTTTCCTCTCACTGCTGTTTCCCATATCATTAAAACAGATCTGATCTGGGGCACCTGGGTGGCTCAGTGAAGCCTCTGCCTTCAGCTCAGGTCATGATCTCAGGGTCCTGGGATCGAGCCCCGCATCGGGGGAGCCTGCTTCCCCTTCTCCCTCTGCCTGCCTCTCTGCCTACTTGTGATCTCTCTCTCTCTGTCAAATAAATAAATAAAATCTTTAAAAATAAATTAATTAATTAATTTAAAAAAAAAAACAGATCTGATCCTGGACTAGTGAACTAGGAAAACTGAACTAGAGAGATATCCAGAGTGCAGGAGAGGTTGTAACAGCACAGGGTAAGACAAGAGATAATTCCAGATGAGGCTACAGGAAGTACAGCTCTATGTTTACTATCTTGAATGTATTAGAAGCTAGAAGTATTCTTGATGGTATATGGGAAAGGGTCTGCATATTTTCATTCTTGTATTTGCCCTAAAGTGATGACCGGGCATCGTATCAAGCAAATTAATTGCCCTAATTATCATCAAATTAGTAAACCTTGCCTTTATTCTCTACCTAGTGATTCAACTGGCAGCTACTATTTTCATTAAGAACCATTAAATGAGCCTGACAAAATGAGATCATATTCTCATATGAATTCCTGGTCCCAAAGAATTTAATCTTTTTTTTCATCATACAAGTTAATACATGAATTCATCTGCTTTATAAAAATATATAGATGTATACAGAAAGTAGAAGCTGTCTCCCCTTCACTTTCTCCTCTTCTCATATCCCTCATAACCTAACTCCTTTTGCTTCTTTAGGGTCTCCTTCAAGTCTCCTTTCTCTGCATCTATAAGGATCTATGCACGAAACATGTAATTTTATTGCCAACAAATATTTAAAATTAGCTTTTATTTACACAGCCTATGAATATACTACCCTTGTACAAATAATAAAACATCACCATACCCAGTCCCAAAACCCTTCCCATTGGTAACCACTTTTGTCACTTTGGCATATGTCCTTCTAGATCTTTTTCAGACTTCTCCATTTATATACTTGAATATGTACCCATATACAATATTTCTGTGAATATATTTTTACATAATTGGTACTAAATTTAATACGCTCTCTTTCAACTTTTCTTTTTCACTCAAAATATGTTTTGGAGATCTTTCCAATCAGTAAACACTGACGATCAAATTATCTTTGTGGTATTTAACGATATTAAATGGCTTCTAGCTTTTCACTATTACAAACAAGGCTTCAATAAATGTATTCATACACGCTTCCTTGTGCGCCTACCTGTACCAGTGTTGTTCTAGGATAGATGTCAAGAGGGAGCACAGAATATGCACGTTTTTATTTTAAGAGATAATGCAAATGCTCCAAGAAGTTCTAAAATATAATTCTGGTGCCTTGAAGACCAATACATAATGAAAAAAGAAGATTCTCAGTGTTCTACAACTAAGCGTTCTACTTTCAACAAAAGCTACTTTCAACAAAAGTTTAATGATCTGGCATCTTGAACACAAACCACCATATATTTCTTCACCAGTTATTAGCGATGAAATATTTTAACAGTCTTAAAAAATACATGTATTCAATTTGAATTTGGTGACAATTATCAATATTAAAAACACATATATCCCTAGCCCTAAGAATGTCACCAAAATTCATCCAAAAGATACATTTCTACATGTGTGAAATAACGAATATTCAAAGGTATTCATCGCAGATGCAAGTCAGTAAATCTGGCTAATTTAATTCAAAGTGATAATGAATTATGACCTTGGAAGGGTATTCAACTTATGCCTTACTTTAAAGAGAAAGTTAACTTGAAGTACAGAAGCTATTAAAGAAAACATTGATAAATTAAACCATTAAAAAAAAAAAAAACCTCAGGGGCACCTGGGTGGCTCAGTTAGTTAAGTGTCTGCCTTCAGCTCAGGTCATGATCCCAGGGTCCTGGGATCAAGCCTTGCTTCAGGCTCCCGGCGCAGTGGAGTCTGCATCTCACTCTCCCTCTGCCTTTCTCCCACTCGTAAGCACAGGCGCTTTCTCTCTCAAATAAATAAAATCTTAAAAAAAAAACCCGCTGCATGGCAAAAAATAAAACTACTACAAAGCAGGCAAATATAAATATAAAAATAACAAACTCTTTAAAAAGATTTGTAATCCATATCACTAACAAAAAGCTAATCTATGGGCACCTAAAAATTAATTTTTAAAAAGACTAACCATTCAACAGGAAAGTGGGCATATTCTAGGAAGGGGTAATGAACATAAAAAGAAATGCAAGTTTCTGGGTGGTTCAACTGGTTGAGCACCTGACTCTTGATTTCAGCTCAGATCATGATCTCAGGGTCCTGGGATCCGGCCTGGTGTCCGGTTCCACACTCAGAGCGGAGTCGGCTTGCCCCTCTATCTCTGCTCCTCCCCTCAAAGGCACTCTTCTCCCTCTCTCATAAATAAATAAACAAAATCTTAAAAAAAAAAAAAAACCAAAAAACGCAAGTGGCTCCTAAACATATGAAAAGATGTTAAAACTCATTCATAAAAGAAATGCAAATAAAAACTACTCCAAGATAGTATTTTTTACCTTCAGATCAGCAAAAGTTCAGAACACTGATAACATACTTAGCCTGTAAGGTTTGGAAAAACAAGCAATCTTGTTGCTGGGGAGACTATAAATCTATATAACCTATATGGAGAAAATACCAAAATAAAAAATATACATACCCTTTAACCAGTAACTCTACTTTTGGGGATTTATCCTACAGATACTCTTGCACATATATGAAATAACGTATGTACAAAGTAACCTCATCTTAGAACTATTTATAAAAGCAAGAGGTCACAACAACAACCCAAACTCCAAAAATGGAGAAGTGGTTAAATAAGTGATATTACATCCAAAAAACTGACTAATACAGAGCTTAAAAAATAAATTCGGAATTTGGGCTTGTTTAGGACCGAAGATGGGAGGGACAGATGGACAGGAGGGAACTTTTTTATGGAAGGTAAAAATGTTCTAAAACTGGATTGTGATAATGGATGCATAACCCTATACATTTATCTAAAAATCACTGATTTTTACATTCATGATGGTTTAATGTGTTGGTGTAAAAATTATACCTCAATAAAGTTGTTAAAAAAAAAACAAACACAAATGAGGGCATTCTCTATTCACCTATATATGAAAACATCTCTCAGATGTGCCAAACAACAAAGCTGAAAAGTGCAGAATGGAATATATAATTTAAAAATCGAAGGTAGGGGCACTTGGGCAGCTCAGTTGGTTAAGCGTTCGACTCAATTTCAGCTCAGGTCATGATCTCAGGGTTGTGAGATCGAGCACTGCATCGGGTTCCCCACTCAGTGGGGAGTCTGCTTAAGATTCTTTCTCTCCTTCTGCCTCTGCACCTCCCCCAACCTCTCAAAATAAATAAAATCTTTTCATAAACAGGGGCACCCGGGTGGCTCAGTAGGTTAAAGCCTCTCTGCCTTCGGCTCAGGTCATGATCTCAGGGTCCTGGGATCGAGCCCCGCATTGATCGAGCCCCTCTGCTCCGCGAGGAGCCTGCTTCTCCCTCTCCCTCTGCCTGCCTCTCTGCCTACTTGTGATCTCTTTCTCTCTGTCAAATAAATAAATAAAATCTTTTAAAATAAATAAATAAATAAACAAATAAAAATTGAAGATAAATGGGGTGGCTGGCTAGCTGAGTCAAAAGAGCATGCAACTCTTGATCTCTGGGGTTGTAAGTTTGAGCCCCACAGGGGGTGTAGAGATCACTAAAAAAGATAGATTTAAAAATAAATAAATACATTTTTAAAAAATTGAACATAAAAAAGGGAAAAATAAGGAGAATTTGTGTTTGCTTTTCTATGCATAGGCAACACTAGAATGATACACAAGAAACAATAGTGGACACCTATGTGGAAATTTCGAAAGGAAACTCAAAAAGTAGAGGGGAAAAGTGAATGAAAGGTTTTTTACTATATTCCTTTACATGTTCTTAACTTTTCAGCCACGTAAGTGTTCTAACCACTTGAAAAATTGAATTAAAAAAAAAGACATTTGAGGGTGCCTGCGTGGCTCAGTCAGTTAAGCATCTGCCTTGGGCTCAAGTCACCATCTCGGAGTCCCGGGATCAAGTTCCACATCAGCCTCCCTGCTCAGCAGGGACTCTACTTCTCCCTCTGTTCTTCACCCCACTCATGCTCGCTCGCTCTCTCTCAAATAAATAAAATCTTTAAAAAAAAAAAAAGACATTTGGACTTCAACAATATGAATATATCATCTAATGTAATTTGTCTGCTTTCACATTTCATTATATATTATATTTGATATGTTTGTAATATACTAATATTAACAATTAATGCACCTATCTCAGTAAAAATGCTTTTTAAAAAGACCCTCTATATACCAGTCTATACTCCTTAACTAAATTAAACCAGTAAGAATTGATTAAAAAAAAAATCCATAATCTCTGAGGTAAAATGTCTGACTTACTAGATAGTACTAACGTAAGCAAACCACTGCCCAAACCTAAGTAAGTACATTGGGATTTTATCACCCAGCATATTCTAGAAAGCACAGATACTGAAAGAAAAGAGAAAAAGAGAAAGGAAGATAGGGCCAAGTAAAGTCTAGCTACCCAACGTAACAGTACAGCCAGTTTATCACCACCTACCTACTCAAGAGCTGATTTTAACATCTATTTCCGTGGTAGACTGGCATTAAGCAAGATTATACATACAACAGATCTCCACTAGAAAAGGGCCTACTCTGGCAAATCTGAGGCATACAATCTCTGAAGTCTGACTCTCTGTCATAATTTCAATATATCGGCCTGCTAACCTGAGAAAGAAAAAGAGAGAGTGAGCAGGGGGAGGAGCAGAGGGAGAGGGACAAGGAGACTCCACGTTGAGCAAGAGCCTGACACAGGGCTTAATCCCAGGACCCTGAGACCATGACCTGAGCTGAAATCGAGTCCGATGCTTAACTGACTGAGCCACCCAGGTGCCCCATGCAAAAATATCTTTATACAGTTATTAACTGATAGGGGAGTGGAATTACAGGAAATATTTATTGTTTATCTACAGATATCACAATCACAACTTTCAGGCAATGATAGTTCCATCTGCCTTCAAATGACATGTAATATGTTCAAAAACAAGTAAAATATTTGAAATTCTAAAAAGCATAATATATAGGTGCACCTGGATGGCTCAGTCAGTTAAGCATCAGACTTGATTTCCACTCAGGTCATGATCTCAGGGCGCTGAGCTCCAGCTCTGCATGGGATTCCATACTCAGTGGGGAGTCTGCTTGCGACTCTCTCTATCCCTTTCTCCCCCTCTGCCCCTCCCCCTGCTTGCATGCACTCTCCCTTGCTCTCTAGAATAAATAAATCTTTAAAATAAAAAAGTAAAAAGCAATATAAACAAGCACTATACTGCCATCTAACGACCATTTGATGACTTGAAAAATTTATACTGGACTTTTAATCTTAAATCTTAAAAAACTCATGCAAGCATAAATTAGATTTTAAATAACAGTAAAAGTTTAAAAATAAAAATAATATTTAGAAATCTAATTATATATTTATACAGAATTATATAATTCATATAATTATATTAACATAATAGTATAATTACTGGAATTAATAATATATTTAATATAGTAAAATACAAATATAGTAAATAATAAAAAATTTACTATAATGTAATATTTCAATGATATTTCATATCATTCATGATACGCCAACCACCAGCATCGTTTTAAAAATGCCCCAACATTTGAAAACATGTCAATATTTACATCAAAAAAAATAAAAAGGAGCACCTGGCTAGCTTAGTTGATAGAGCATGAGACTTTTAATTTCAAGGTCATGAATACAAGCCCAACGTGGGCATTGAGCCTACTTAAAAAAAAAAATTAAAAAGAAAAAAACATAGTAATCTCAAAAAATCAAAAACAAACTGAAATGAACGTTTAACAATGTGGTAGGTAGGATAAGCATATAGAAACCATGATTTCAAGTCACTTTAAAATAAGTATTCTTGGGGCACCTGGGTGGCTCAGTTGTTAAGTGTCTGCCTTCGGCTCAGGTCATGATCCCAGAGTGCTGGGATCAAGCCCCACGTCAGGCTCCCTGCTCAGAGGAGGCCTGCTTCTCCCTATCCTACTCCCCCTGCTTGTATTCCCTCTCTCATTGTCTGTCAAAAAAAAAAAAAAAAAAAAAGTATTCTGGGAGTGCCTGGGTGGCTCAGTCAGTTGACCATCTGCCTTCAGCTTGGGTCATGATCGGGAAGTCCTGGGATAGAGTCCCGCATCCGGCTCCCTGCTCCATGGGGAGCCTGCTTCTCCCTTTGCCTCTCATGAATAAATAAATAAAATCTTTAAAAATAAATAAATAAAGATAAAATAATATAAGTATTCTGGGGCACCTGGCTGGCTCAGTCAGAAGACAACGAGACTCTTGATTTTGGGGTCATGAGTTCAAACTCCATGTTGGCACAGAGTTTACTTAAAAAAAATAAATAAATAAAATTAAAAAGCAAAATGAAGTAAGTCCTCTATTCTTATATTCCTTAGTGGAATATAGCCTAAGGACAAAAAAAACCCACAACAGAATCTTTTTTTCTTTTTATTTATTTCTATTTTTTTTGGAGAGAGAGAGCACCCACGGGCAGGGGAAAGGGGCAGAGAGAGAATCTCAAGCACACTCCATGCCCAGGACGGAGTCCAACATGGGGCTCGATCCCACAACCCGGTGGTCATGACCTGAGTCAAAATCAAGAGTCTGATGCTTAACCACCTAGCCCCCCAGTTGCCCCCACAAAAGAATCTTAAATTGCATCAGTCTTAGTAGTACTAATAAGACTGATATTGTTATTTTAAAACGTATATATGTTATATGTAATATATACTAACATTATTAGGATTTTTAGCATAAAATTTAAAAAATACAGGGATGCCTGGGTGGCTCAGTCAGTTAAGCCACTGCCTTCGGCTCAGGTCATGATCCCAGGGTCCTGGGATCGAGTCCCATATCGGGCTCCTTGCTCAGCGGGGAGCCTGCTTCTCCCTCTGCCTGCTCTGCCTGCTGCTCCCCCTGCTTGTGCTCTCTCTCTCTCTCTGACAAATAAATAAAATCTTTAAAAAAAAAATTTTTTTTAAATACAAATGTAAGTTAAATCAAAACTCTGTAAGTGTTCATGGGAATTGGAAATATCAGCATTAAAGTCATTATTTATTTTTCTCTTTAAAAACGAGCAAACAAGGGCACCTGGCTGGATCAGTCAGTAGAGCATGAGACTCTTGATCTCAGGGTTTTAAGTTTGAGTCCCATGTTAGGGTATAGAGATTGCTTAAAAATAAAATCTTAAAAACAAACAAACAAAAACCAAGCAAACAAACCCAAACAAAAAATCCTTATTTTCTGGGTATAAACACTAAAAAAGCCTAGAAGCAGTAACAGAACCAGTAGCAGTAAACAACCCTAACACCCAGATTGTGATCTCTAAAAACCATTTCCCACTTGGGAAACCAGGGCTCCTCCAAGAAAAATCTGATTCCAGACCTGGAGCAGACAAGATACATGAGGAGCCTAAGATCCCTTGTGACAGCAAGTAAGGAAGTTATCAAAAACTAACAGGTTCATATTCAAAAGAACACAGAATCCATCTGAAAGGACTCCAACAGGTGCTGAAATGTCAAACACCAACCACAATGAATTAAAACACAAAGAAAACATAAAAATCCATAATACTAAAACAAACAAACAAAAAAACCTAAAACAAAACCCAAAAAACTTCATTGGTCATTTTAGGAGGGCACCTATTAATTATTCTAAAAACCAGCAAAGTGAAGGGAAAATAGTCATTTATTCTGTATTTTTATATTTTAGAGTCACCATATAGAATTTCAAATAACAAATGCAGTAAGTGATATAATTATAAAATCATTTTGCAATTCTTGTACAATGAACAGGCAACAATCATTAGTGGCTGCTAAAACCACTGAACAAATAGATAAGGCTTACAACATCTAAAACCACTGACCAATTTCAGCAATATTTAAAAAAAAAAGTGAATCAAGCTAACATTATGTGCCTCCTGATGATACATAATAGAAATACAACACCTCTTAGGAAGTATGCTCATCAAAAAAAGTCCCTAGAATTGCCAGTTTACAAGAAATAAAGGGGTTAAACGAAACCACACAGACCTAATGAGCTATACTCTGAATGTCGGGAATTCTACAGGTTAAAAAACATGGCTCCTTCATCAAATAAATGGCATGAGAACAGAGGAAACTTTATAGGATAAGAGACCAAGCATAAGAGACATATCTTTCAATTACAATGTGAGGACTTTATTTGGATCCTAATGTAAGGAATCTAATTGTAAAAGACATTTGTGAGACAATCAGAGAAATCTGAACATGTTCTAACTATAGGATGGCATCAGGAATTATTGTTAACATTATTAGTTGTGACAATGACATTGTGATTATGCTTTGGAAAAAGAGACGAGTGAAATGATGGGTGAAATGGTATCTGAGATTTGCTTTAAATGCTACGCAGTGAGGGGGAGGGGAGAGGAGTAGCAGAATGAAACCAATAAAACTAGAATGACAAAATGTGAACAATGATGGAGCTAGGTGATAAGTATGTGAAAATTCACTGAACCTCAATTTTATATGTTTGAAATTTCAGTAATAAATTTTTAAAGCTGTTATCACCAGCATTATTTGTCATAATGAAGTATATTCATCTCTAATTATCTATTTTTATTACTTGAAATCTCCAGAATTTGAATGTCATGGAATTTTCTACAAATTAAAAAAATTATAATGTTTCAAAAAATACATTTACATTAACCTAAAAACCAATTACCATATCATATTAAATCTATACAAAAATTACTATTTGCATTATTAACAGTCACTGTACCTATCCACAGACTGGTTAAATATTTGTTTAGCAGACTGGTCCTTAGGTAGTATATGGCTTCATTTCACTTCAGTTTTACTTGACATCTTCATCGTGCTTAACTAGGACCCTGTATTTGTTTTATCAACACTTAATCACAGCTAAAACTGCAATCAAGACGATCTAAGTTATAACTTCAGTGGGTATGGGGAACTAAACCACACTGTAAATGTTTGCCATAAAAGCAGGCTTTGATCCACACACAGAGGCATTTCATTCATTAAAAACTGCAGTCTTAGAGGCACCTGGCTGGCTCAGTCAGTGGAATGGATAACTCTTCATCTCAGAGTTGTGAGCTTAAGCCCCACATTGGGTGCAGAGCTTACTTTAAAAAACAAAACAAAAACACTGCAGACTTCGAAGTCTCTCATTGTACTTTCTAGAATCACCTTAAAGTTTGAACCTAATCCAAGCTCATATTCATTAAATACTTTGTGTTTTTCAAGGGAATAAACTATGTTTTTAAATTCATCCAAATGTTTAATGTGCTAACAACAAATAACTGCTGAGAGCTCAGCCTAGTCAAAAATTAACACCAGACACTAATTCATGAAGGAAATAATTACTCATAGAAATGCTTCTTGCCCATCACTATGGACACTTGTTTGGCACTGGTTTAGAAGTAAATGGACCTGTTCTCTGGAATACAATGAATACAGTGGAATACAATGGAAAGGAACATTGGTTTATGAGTCAAGAGATCAAAGGAGAAGGCTGGTCTACACTAGTTTGAATTCCTAACTCTTACCCATCTGTGATACCTGCCTAAAGCACTATCTTGGCAAGGAATTCTAAGGTTTCATTTACAACCAGCAGAAAGTCTTTATATCATACATTTTAAAACTGTCAGGGACTCTAAAGAATCTGGGAGAAGAAAAAAAAAATGCTTTTATTAGGGTATCTTTTTATTGCCCCAGAAGGAAATTAAATATTTAGTCCTATTCTTAAAAATCCAAATGAATGGCCAAATACAGTGCTCCCCTTCCCGCCACATCACTCCACTCCAGCTCCCCCATTAGAGAATCCCAGAAAAACTACTAAGGGAAAAAAAATACTCTTTCCTTTGCTTTTCCACTCTATCCAGAAGCTATTAAGGAGGTGGTGTGGTTGCTAAGAAGGCAAGTTCTGGAGCTAGGTGAAGTTCAAATCTGTGCTATACTACTTTCTCCTTATCTGTAAACGAGAAAAATAAAAATATCTATTTCACAGTTTTGTCGTAAAGATTAAACGAGATATCTGTGTTTAGAAGAAGACATATATAAAGTACTCAGTAAACAACAGCTGTCATTTTTTATTACTGCTTCTATTACTATAGTTTGTTCTTTTTTAAAAAAAAGATTTATTTGAAGAGAGAGCAGGACCGCACGCGCACACACATACATGCATGCGGGAACGAGCGGGGGGGGGGGGGGCAGAGAGAGAGGGAAAGAATCTCAAGCTGACTTCAGAGCTCAGGGCCCTATCCCACGTCTCCAAGACAATACCTGAGCCAAAATCAAGAGTCAGTAGCCCAAGAGACTGAGCCACTCAGGTACCCCACTAGGGTTTGTTCTACATTAAAGATGCCTTTCAGGAGAAAAAAAGAAATAGCCACAATACATTTTAAATAAGTGTTTTTCTTCAGTGATAGAAGTTCTTTTCCTTCCTTTCATATCATTATTTTAGATATTTTTAAAGGTATTTTTAATCTCTAGTGCTTCCTTCACACAAAAGTTTATCTCCATTATTTTCTTAAATGTATATAGGCTATCTAGACTATACTGTGGTCTCCAAGTTTTTGTTTCAATTTAAATGCAAGTATTAAACAAGGAAATAAATACTGAAACTTAAAATAAAACCAGAGATTGTATCATTTTAAATCACTAAAATGTTACATTTCCCTTTAAAAAGTATCCCCTAGGGCGCCTGGGTGCCTCAGTTGGTTAAGCGACTGCCTTCAGCTCAGGTCATGATCCAACGGTCCTGGGATCAAGAAATGCACGGGGCTCCCTGCTCTGTGGGGAGTCTGCCTCTCCTTCTCCCTCTGCCACTCCCCCTACTTGTACTTGATCTCGCTCTGTCAAATAAATTTTAAAAAATCTTTTAAAACAAATAGATAAATAAATAAACAAAATAAAAAGTATCCCCCCCCCAAAAGATTCTGGTGTAAAGTTAAATTATGTATCAACAATAAAATCAAATAAACCGTTCTTTAAGTCAAATGAGATAAAAGGTAAATGTACAAAGTTTAGTATCTAAATGTAATTTTAACCAAAAAAGTACCTGGCACATGACAGATAATATCTACAGACTATTCAAATGTATTTTAACAAAAGCATTTTTAAACAAAAAAAGCTTTTAATCGAATCACTGTAACCTAACTCTGAGAAGAGCCATGGAGAACACAGGCACACAGGGACATCCCGTGATGTCAGATGAGGAACCACCAGCCACAGGTGGACTTGAAATGTGGCTACAGAAGAACTGAATTTTTAAACTTTATTTAATTTTAGCTTAAAAACTAATGTTCAATTCAGTTTTAGAAAACTTTTATGTATGTTTAGAACAACTTGGATATATGAATCTACTTTTTCAACTGTAAATTTTATGAGCTGCAAATATAGATCAAGTATCTCCAATAAAAATTTAGTGCCCAAATTAAGATGTGCTGTGTGAAATACACACCAGATTTCAAAGACATAGTGTGAAAAAAAAAGGTAAAAATCTCATTAGTAATTTTCTGTTGATTACACGTTAAAATGACAACATTTTGGACATGCCAGGTTAAATACTAAAATGAATTTTACCTGTTTTTTTTAATGCCACTACTAGAAAACTTAAAATTTCACATAGTTCCCATTATATTCCTGCTGACAATGCTGTTCTAAATAATACAATCTAGCTAGCATCTGAATACTTGCCCACTACTTACTCCTTCTATTTATCATTATTAATAGTAATAATTAACAGCTGTTGTTCAGTAATATTAGACACCATGCTAAATGCTTTACATGGATTATGTCATTCAATCCCTCCAAGGTAGGAGGTCGGTTTTATCTTTATCCTCATTTCAGAAATTTTAAATTAAGAATCAGAGACGCTTAAGTCATCTGCCCAAGGTAAGTAATGGTGCGTGGATTCAGTCTGGTTCAGTCTGGTTTGAAGGGTTATATTCCTAGCCATCAAGGCTCTTCTATCTCCAACCCTAAACTTACACTCCTGAATTTTACATTATTAAAGACATTGCCCCCCCAAGGTGCCTCCTTAAGGACAGTAGGAAGTGCATAGGTCTCATAAAGGCGTTGCCCCCAAAAGAGATTATCTGCCAGTGAAAAATTCCCATTCAATTCTTTTTATTGAACAGTACAAAAAAAAAGCAAATCAGGAAGAAAAAAATGAGAGGCTCCAAGAATAAAGATTAACCAAAACTGTACAAATCTGCCAATAACTCAGTGCACAGGTAATAAGCACTCTATATATTTTATCATAATGCAATACACTCTGACCATACTAAGTACATATTCTAAACTATTAGCAATGGTAATTCAAAGACAAGCAGTCTAAGTGGCCTCCCTATGTTACAGTTATTATTTTTTAGCACTTATAAACTGTAGTAATAAGTATTTTGCATTACCTTATTTAACTCATAACAAAACGACAAAGTAAATATTATTCTTCCCATTTTTCATATGCTGAAAATAAGACTCAAAGAAATAAATTGCCTAAGGTCATGCAACTAGTTAAGAGTCAGAGCAAGGGATGCCCGGGAGGCTCTCTGCTTTCGGCTCAGGTCATAATCCTAGAGTCCTGGGATCAAGTCCTGCATCGAGTCCTGCATCAGGCTCCTTACTTAGCAGGAAACCTGCTTCTCCCCCTGCCTGCCACTCTCTGCTCGCTCACTCTCTCTGTCTCTCTCTCTGACAAATAAATAAAATATTTAAAAGAACTGTTTAAAAAAAAAAGAGCAGGATTTCAACCTAACAAATTGATTCTACTGTATTATCTATCATCGGGGTGATGAGGTGAGTAGGGACAGTACATTATTTTGCTTCTAATACACCTTTGCTGAAGTTGGACAATGAAGAGTAGTACTTGAATTTATCATCTCTATTAAAATGAGGTGCTGAGATTTCATTTTTAAGAAGTTAGGTAACAATTTGAATATAGTACTGTATGTACTATCAAACTCAAATCATTCACATATCTACCTTCTAAGAAATACTGTACAAAATATTTGATATATATAAAACAGAAACTGTGAAAGCAAAAATTTGCAACTCAAGGCACATACAACTTTTGAAACTGATATTGTAGGTGCATTTATGAAAATAAATAGTTGTAAAAGAAAATAGTTGTTCAGTATTTATTGCCTGTCATTAGAGTATTATAGGTACACTGCTAGATATATGTACAGAGCACAGTAATAGCACAAAGAAAAGAAGGTTCTCAGAATCAGGAAAAATATCATGGGGACGGAGGATCCTGTCATGCTAAAAGAACCAAATCAGTGGTTGCAACTCAATCTTTAGACACATTCTAAATTAAATCATACTTAACCAACAGTTATGTGTGCAAAGAAATACACAATGATGCAATCCAGAAATAATTTTTTTCCAATCACAGAAGTAAGAAAACCTCTATCAATTACTTACTTGAAGCAGGTTTGTACTGCAATAAGACAGAATTAGCGACCTCTCTTTCCATCTGTAATATCTACGAATGACCATGTGATTGTTCACATAGAAGTGTTTTGCTAGATTCATTCTGGAGCAGCATACTCCAAATCTTAGCCTGGAAATAGGAATAATGAAGATGACCTACGTTTGCCCTTAAAATTTCCTTCAGTAAGGGTGTTCTCATAGTCACTTCCACCCTCTACTCCACTCTCCAACCTTGCCTCACAGCACCACAGTTTTGAGTACTGAAAGACTTTAAGTCAACAAAGTAAAAAGTTAGCTCTAAGAAAAATTAACAAATGAAACATTAAAAACAGCAATCCTCCAAGATTAACTTGGAAAATTCAAAAAAGAATAACAACTAGGGGCGCCTGGGTGGCTCAGTGGGTTAAAGCCTCTGCCTTCGGCTCAGGTCATGATCTCAGGGTCCTGGGATCGAGCCCCACATCGGGCTCTCTGCTCAGCAGGGAGCCTGCTTCCCCCTCTCTCTCTGCCTACCTCTCCGCCTACTTGTGATCTCTCTCTCTGTCAAATAAATAAAATCTTTAAAAAAAAAAAAATAACAACTAGGCACATACAAAATAATCAAAAGCAATTGTGATTTGAAACTGCCTACTACTCAAAGCCCCTCCCCCCCTTTCTTTTTAAGATTTATTTGAAAGAGAGAAAAAGAGTGCTAGAGAGTGTGAGCACAAGGGGCGGGAAGGGCAAAGTGTTAAGAGGCAGCAGGCTCCCTGCTCAGAGGCTCCATCCCAGGGGTGTGACTCGATCCCAGCACCCCAGGATCATAACCTGAGCCAAAAGCAGACACTTAATGAATGAGCCACACAGGTGTCCCTCAAATCCCCCAAAGTGGAAAAGCCTACTGCTTAAAAAATTTGTTTTAGACGAAAAAAGACTCAAATCATTAAAAAAAAATTAGAGTTAAGGGGTGCCTGGCTGGCTCAGTTGGAAGAGTGTGCAACTCTTCATCTCGGGGTCATTAGTTTGAGTCCCAGGTTGGGTGTAGAGATTATTTAAATAAAACCTTTTTAAAAATTAGAGTTAAGCATTCATCTGTTTTTTCAACACTGTGCTATGAAATCTTCAATGTCCTCAACAAACAAAGGTCTGGAAAGGCCAAATTCCAAAACAAAGAGAGTCACAAAAGAGTCAAATTGAAACAACAGGGGTGCCTGGCTGGCTCAGTGGGTTTAACATCTGCCTGACTCTGGATCTCAGCTCAGGTCTTGCTCTTAAGGTTGTGAGTTCAAGCCCCGAACTGGACTCCACACTGGGCATGGAGCCTACTTAAATAAAATAAAAAAAAAAAAGTAAACAACAGCAGTGAAGCTTCACTCTCTGGGAAATGTCTGAGTCACTGACATTTTGTTCTGCTTCTAGAGGCCAAACTTAACTCCACTATTCAGACCAGAGTTTACCAAGCCCACTGGTTACCTATCCCTAAGCATCTACCCAACAGATAAACCAGTAAAGAGCAACCAGTAAACATCTGTTAATAATTCTGAGTGTATTCTATGCATGATCTGTCTGTACTGGCACAGAATCTCCATTTGCATGAAATTCCTTTGTGGTAAACAAGAAATACAAATCTCATTTTATAGAAAAGCCTAAAAGGCTAAATGATTTTGCTAAACTAACGAACCTGCGGTAGGTAGAATAATGGCCTCCCCAGAGATGTTTGTATCCTGATCCCCAGAATCTGTGAAAATGTTGCTAAATAGCAAGGGAGAATTAAGGTTGCAGATGGAATTAAGGTTGCTAATCAACTGACCTTGAAATGGGAAGATTATCCTGGATTATTTGGACGGCCCCAACAAAATCACAAGGGTCTTAATATAAGTGAAAGAGGCACGCAGAAGAGTAGGGTCAGTCAAAGATCTGAAGACAGAGGATAGGTCAGGAGAAAAGGAATGTACATGTACAGCCTCCAAAGGCTGGAGAAGGCAAAGAAACATTTCCCATCCAGCCTGCAGAAAGAATGCAGTCCAGCAACACGTTTCTGCCTTCTGACCTCCAGAACTGCAAAATAATAAACTTGTGTTGTTCTAAGCCACAAATCTGTGGCAACTTGTTACACCAGCAACAGGAAACAAATATGGAACCGAAATCTGTCACTGCTCTGCGAGAATTTACTGGTTTTATAAAGAACCTAAGTAGTAACATTTCGTAATGATTTGCTATAAAAACCTGTTGCATTTAAACCCCCAAAATTCAATTTGTACACTCTTTCATAAAAGTTTCTTGATTCTTAAAGTAAATAGTGATTAATCCTGAATTTTAAAATATACTTTAAAAATATAACAGCAAC
This sequence comes from Potos flavus, assembly GCA_028534135.1. Taxonomy (NCBI): domain Eukaryota; kingdom Metazoa; phylum Chordata; class Mammalia; order Carnivora; family Procyonidae; genus Potos; species Potos flavus. Next base: position 59,897,019 of record CM052894.1, on the reverse strand, counting down.
TTACTTGCCCAGTACCAAGGAAGAATGAAGTATTCCACAGAATTTTTTTAATAAGTGAAATTTATTCTTTCCAGAACACAACCCTACTTTTTATGAAAACTTAATGGACATTCCTGAATTCTTGTGCTTCCCTTGTTTCATAAAGAGAAGGAACATGGGCGACTGGCTGGCTCAGGTGGCAGAGTGTGTAATTCTTGATCTCAGGGTTGTGGGTTTGAGCCCCATGTTCGGTGTAGAGATTACTTAAAAATAAAAACTTAAAAAAGAAACTGAACTTATTAAAACCTGACAGCTTAAGGTCCACATTTGAAAACGGAAAGAGTTACTAAACGAGAATACATTCATGTATCTTAGTTTTTATGTGTCTCCCTTTTCTCTTCCTTCAGTAATTCCAGCACTCACTGTGCCCATTTCAAAATCCCTCTCCCAAGACCCTTATATGTCCATATAAACATAAACACACACACACATACTCACATACTCACACATACTCATAAAGAACTGGATACTTCTAAATCACCTGTGGAATAAGCAAACTAGACATCTAAGTAAAGACATGTATGTTAAATGAGAGGCAGAACAGTGTGAGTATTGATAAGAGGTCTGATTTGGAGTAGCTTAGGTTTAAAACTTAGCTCTACTACTTACTAGTGGCATAAGTTTACTTAGTTCAATTACATAATCTCCTCGGCCTTACTTTTTTCATCTGCAAAACAGGGATATTCATATGTACTCTCAGCATTTTTTTTGAGAATTACATTTTAAAATGTAGAAAATGTCTAACACATATTAAGCACTGTAAAAGTAGCAGCAAAATTATCATAATAATAATGATGTTGATGATGTCATAAAGAACATGACGAGGGCAGAGGTTGTGTGATAAACATTTTAATATTAATACTATTTCAAAACAAGACAAAATTGATGACAGCCTGACTTTGGGATAAATAGGATATGTCTATAGTAGTAAAAAATGTATTTAGAAATTACATGTTTATTAAAATACAGGTTTGTGCTAATTACCAAAGTACATAAGGATTAACCATTACTTATTATTAAAGACTTATAACTCATGTCAAAGCATCTGTTTTAACACTCCAAAACTGAATATATAATTTTCTGGCTCTCTATGATCCCTTCAATTAAATCTCTTTACAATAGTTGCCTATTACTTGAAAACTTCCCCACGATCTCCCTCTATCAACACAAGAAGATTACAGTTAGAATTCTTTTCAACTGGAAAGAAAAAAACGTTGCATACAAGAAAAAAATAATAATTATTATTATACTGGGGGAGAGGGAATGGAAAATAGAATCAATCAAGTCCAAACTTGTAAACAGAGAATATTTCCAACGGATAAGAAAACTTATAACTTAAGGGATGCCGCCCAGATTGTAGTTTTTTAGTCTAAGTAACCTATTTTGTCACTTGCTACACTAGCTGGGGTCTAAATCCACAGAGCCAAACGATCTTTGAAAGTGTCTTCTAGCTCTATAGGCCACAGTTGTTTCCACTCAAAATTACTTGGCAATATAACCTGGGGCTTCATTTTTCACCTGCTATAAAATATTAACTCTTCAAAGACTTGTACCATTTTCCTCTAATTTACAATACTAATTTTCAAGCCAGTAAAGGTTCTCCCAGAAGAACTAAGTCCACTTAGTTCATTTTAATATGTTTTCTTATGATTTTTTTCTATTTTTAAAAGAATAGGATAAATTTACACAAAATATTTAATACCATGATACAGGTAAATCCTAGCTTCATAAAGATTTTCTTTCAATAAAGAAAGTAGGTAAAAGGTTTCTAAACTACATTCACTATTCCATAAAGCCATCAAAAGGTCACTAAATGGAAACAACTTTATTACTCTTATAACTAGCAGAAAGGCAGCATGGTTCAGTTTACTAACAAGAGAACAGATTCTGCCATCAGTTTAATGTGTGCCTGTGGGCAAATCACTCAACATCTTTGCATCTGCTTCTCCAACTATAAAAATGGAAAAATGCTGCTGACCTGCCTCGAAGGGGTATTATAAGAAATAACTAACGATTATGAAACTTTAAAAACATAATGTGCCATTTAAAAGCATTATAGCACTTGTGTTAAAAAATGCTTTCTAAACCACCTATTCTGACCAGAAGCATCTGTGGGGGTCAATGGCTACAACAGCCTGTCCTAAAATTAACCTTTCTAATAAATGCTACTAGGGATCCCAAGAATAGCACTAGCTTTCTAGAAGCAGCCACATAGCACAGGGATGCTCCCTCACTAACTTCCCAGCTTACCTCATATCGTATCATGCAGTAAGATTTCGTTATTAGTTAGTAGCTGTAATAATAATCCATAGGGCCATGAGGGGCTGTCATAAATGCTACAGACGACTGGGACTATTCACCACCTAGCAGTACTACATATTCAAAATAAGTTAACAATACTTATGCTATAAATGAAGTTTCTACATACTTGCCAAAACTTAAGGCTAAAGAAACACTGGTGCCCTATACGAATCATTTGGTGGTAGTGAAAAGAGTATTATTGAATGCAAATAAAATCTTGCTAAAGCCATCAAAGAAGAATGACAAAGCTATTATGTACTAATGCAGAAGGACAGTTTAAAAGTTACAGAACAATCTAGTACAAGCCCATTTTTGAAAAACCATGAAGCATAACAAAATAAATCCTCTTTTGTAAATGTGTATGTGCAAAGAAAAAGGTATGGAAGACTATACACCCCAAACTGTTAGCTCAAGTTGCCCACAGGAAGTGAGACTGGAGAACATAATGGCTTTTACTATTCACTGTATGATTTCTGTAATTTTTAATTGTATTGCTTTTATAATAAAAACTTTTTATAATAAAAAACTTATTAATTTAATTTTTATCAAAATATTTTTTTGAGAGATTGAACGAGAGAGAGATTGAGCATGAGCAAAGGGAGAGGCAGAGAGAGAAGACTCCCCTCTAAGCAGGGAGCCCAATGTGGGGCTCGATCCCAGCACTCTGGGATCATGACCTGACTCAAAGGCAGATGCTTAACCAACTAAGCCACCCAGGCGCCCTAAAAAACTTTTAAATTTAATTTTGCTAGGAACAGAATTAGTTTAGAAAAGTAGGTCTCCAAGTTGGGGTAAAGCAAAATGAGATGACTAAGTGTCAAAAGCCCTCAGACACCAAACAACTTTTCTTAAAATCACTGAACAACTTTCAGCAAGGATATTCAGATAAAAAATAGAGATGAGTCCTTTGGTGAGGTTACCCTTACCAAGATAAAATTGAAAAAACGGAAAGCTACATTTTTTTTAAACTCCCAAATAGGCATAAGCCAAGCTGCCTCATTTAAACTTTGACAGCAATAGTAGCTCCTTTGTCTTCAAGCCTGTTCAGCTTTCCTTTTACTCCTCTCTAGGGTAGAGACAGGCTTGGCAGGGCCCCATCACTCATTTGTCCCACCCCCACAGGCTCGCGATGCCAGACCAGCTTCAGGTGACTAACTGCCACATCAGAACAGTGATCGGATCAAGAGAAGAAAAAAATGTTTGCCCTACATAAGCAAGGCTAGAGGTGGATGCTTATCCAGAAAATAAATATCTCCAGTGGTTCACTTAATCCAATAACAACCCTCTAGGCTTGGAAGTAAAATATACTTTTCCCTTGAAAGAATCCCATCTGGGCAAACCAGCAGCAAATTAGAAGAGAGGACAAGTATTATATTTACTAAGAGAAGCTTCTGCATCAGGAAGGGAGGGCTGGGATAAAATAAAAGTTTGAAATGGGAGCAAAGAGTTCTTAGAATAAAGACATCTGGTTTTCCCCTTTCATGAAATATTCTTTTTTTTTTTTTTTTTTAAGATTTTATTTATTTATTTGACAGAGAAAGAGCAAGCGAGCTCACAAGCAGGGGGAATAGCAGGCAGAGGGAGAAGCAGACTCCCCACTGAGCAGGAAGCCCAACACACGTTAGATCCCAGGACCCCAGGATCAAGACCTAAGCCGAAGGCAGATGCTTAACTGACTGAGCCACCCAGGCGCCCCTAAATTTTGTTTTTAAGGAATTGATAAAGACAAAAATAACAGATTTTACCCATAATCACAAAATTACAACTTCTCTGCCAAACTTCCAAATCAATTTTTAAGTTAAAATAGATTGACTATATCACCCTGAAAGCCTATTTAAGCTCACGAGAGTTTGCACATTTTTTTTTAATTTTTTTTAAAGATTTTATTTATTTATTTGAGAGAGAGAGACACAGCGAGAGAGGGAACACAAGCAGGGGGAGTGGGAGAGGGAGAAGCAGGCTTCCTGCGGAGCAGGGAACCTGATGCGGGGCTCGATCCCAGGACCCTGGGATCATGACCTGAGCCAAAGGCAGACGCCTAACAACCGAGCCGCCCAGGCGCCCCTGCACATTCTTTCCATAGAACTAATAATAATGGCTACAATTTATTGAGAATTGACTATGTAATAGATCCTGTGATTACATTTAGTCATTCCCCAATAACCCCATGAGGTAAGTACTACAAATGTTTCTCATTTTAGGTAAGGACACCAGCCTTCTTAGAAGGTTTAAGAAAACTGCCCACAACCTTGGTAAGTAGGAGAGTCCTAATTCAATCCCAAGCAGTCCTGATTAAAGAATTCTCACTCTTTCAGTTTACAAAAGAAGTGACAGGATTTTATGGGAATAATAAAGCTACCACATACTGACTGCTCAGAACTATGCCAAGTACAGTATAAAGCATTTTAAATCTTATTTCATTTAGTACTTACACAACTTTGTAAGGCAACTATTATTATCCCCGCTTTGAAAAAAAAAAAAAAGAAACTGATGTTTCCTTTCATTGCAAAAATAAATAACTCTGCCCAAACTTCAACAGCCAAGTAAGGAACACAGTGAGACAGTACTGGGAACAAGACCTCTCTTTCCAAGCCATATGCTCTTAATCATTTACACTGTTTATTGGACACTTTAAACAAAAATGGTTTTTATGGTCATATTCAAGTATAGCTTTTTACTATCAGTATAAAGTGAATCTTTTCTTAAATGCCATTTGCACAAAGCTTTGTAGTTTATAATCTTCATTTCTGCTATTAAAGTAAATGATTAAAAATAGGTAATTTTCAAAAAAATTTACTCAACAGGTATGTATGATTTTGCTCTCATAAATGATTATGCCCAGCAAAATTATCAAATTAGGAGATAGCAACCTGGAACTTTGTTCCTTGGCAAAGCCTTGACAAAGGACTTCAGATATCCTAGAGCTAAGTCACACTGCCAAAAATCTATCTGTAAATTAGAAGAAAATGGCTTTAATATGTCTATATAAAGTATCCATACCACTACCCAAGATACACTACATATAATGACACACTTTAATAGCATTAAGCTATTACAGAATTATTATTCTCTTAATTATAGCTAAATTTATCATTTGAAAGTGACATAGGGGCACCTGGGTGTCTCAGTCGGTTTAGAGTGTGCCTTTGGCTCAGGTCATGATCCAAGGATCCTGGGATCGAGTCCTTTACTGGGCTCCTTGCTCACCAAAGAGTCTGCTTCACCCTCTCCCACTCCCCCACCCCCCAGCTCCTGCTTTCTCACTCGCTCTCTCTCAAATAAAATCTTTTTTAAAAAAAGGTGATAAACACTATTTTCTGTAAGATTTTCTTCCTCATAAATCATAATGGTCCAGAAAATCAGCCTCTGTACCACATGACTGCCAACACCAATGTTAAGCTGGAGAGACACACCAGCAAGAGTAATATAATCTCTAACTGTATCCTAAAGCTAATTACATCTGGATATTCAGTTAGATATTATCCTTGCTTTGGATGACCCCATTTGGCAAATAATTGAATGCAGAAAAAGTAAGAGCAAACATACTTTAACTTTTATAATAGTTTCAAAAGTGAAGCCAGCATGCTAAAAACTACACTTCCAGATTTTTAGAGCAATCTTTTAAAATTATTTTATGAAATAGTTCCATGAATCAAAGGCTATTTATTTATAACTGAAAGAAATTCAAATTCTTTCCAGAAATTCAGAAAGTCAAATATTGTAAGCTATATATGCATTTCATATAAATGCTAACATTTCAAAAATAAAAACCCTTTTCTGATTGTACACTGATCTAAAAAAAATTGAAAATAAAGTAAGTAGTAATCAGTTGATTACCTGTTTGTTTAAGGATAAGATCAGAAGGCCATACAAACAACTATTCCTATTAAAATGATTACCAGCAGATCTGCTAACGGGGGATACCACAGAGCTGTGCTTCTTAATATTTGTATTACAGGTTCCACTGAGAAGCTGATGAAAGCTATGGTTCATCTTCCCAAAAAAGCATATGGGTACATGAAATTTTGCACATAACTCTGGGGAGAGGAGAGATTCATGGCAATCCTGAAACCCATACGTGGACCTTCTGAATAAAGTATGAGCAAATATTGATTAAGGAATAACGGGAACTATACTCAAAGTAAGATACGTGTCATTTTAAAACTTTCCCTTTTTCTTGTCTTTTATCTCTTGCTTCTATTAACCAGCCAAAATATGACTATTAGCATAGAAAGTTAAACATGAAGTCTGGTTTTTCTGTCTCTGTAAACTGACTCCCATAGATTTGCCTTATATGTTCCAGTAAACTGTTCATATACTTTTATAATCTCATTTTTTTTCCTCCCCAAACCTGAATGCTATCTCAAATCTTAGTATGAAAATGATCAGATTTCTAGAAACACATTATCTTCCATGGAAAACCTGAATGTCAGAACTTCCAATACTTTTGAAAGCAGAACTGTAATAATTTTTATACAAAAGTTCTCTTTTAAAATTAAGTTAAAATACTGATCAGAAGTTTAAGAAATAACAAATATGTATATAGTCTTATTTTGATGTAAAGTAAGTAAATGAAAACATTTCAATTATCTTGGGAACAAAAGCTAGTTATAGCTTGCTTTGTTCAATGTCCATCAGGTGTAAAGGCGGCCCAAATGAAAAGAAAAAAGACGAGACTGACACACTTTCTTTAGAGGCCTTATCAAAATCCATACCTTCTATAATCTACAATATTTAAATATCAAAAGGATGAAAAAAATATCAAAAGGATGAATAGGACTATGGTTTCCACTGCTTACTATGAATGTCATACAGAATACTAGATCATAATTTTCATGAATGTAGAAACATCTTTGTTCTGTGACACCAAAAGGAAGACAAGAGGAGTCTTATTATTAAACAATTCATCAAGAAGAAAAGTTTGCAGCTGGTTTAAATTTATCTACTACTAAAAAATTAATATAGCATATCTTATCTTGTTTACGGCCATATTTCACAGAGCAAAACAGAGATTTTCATAAATATCAAATATGCTTATTTCCAAAAATTACACAGCCCTAACTTCATCCTGAACACCAGTTTTTCAATTATTGACCCAAAATATCTTGGTTTTCTCTTCAACTCTCCTTCCTCTCTACATTCAATCTGACCAGAACTCCTGTTGGATCTAGACTTTGACCACTCCTCACTTCCCTCACTGTGATGGCCGATATCTCACCATCATCATTTATTAAAATAGCTTCCTAACTGGTCAGCTTCTATTCTATCTTCAACTTGCCTTCAGTCTGTTTTTAACACAGCTGTCAGTGATCCCTTAAAAATATAATGAAACTCTGCCACTCTGTAATCAGACTGCATAACTACTCTGCTCAAAACTCAGTTTCTATCAGAGTAAAACTCTATTTCTATCAGAGTAAAAACTACAATCCTTAACAAAGGCCATAAAGATCCTAGGTGATCTGACCTGCTCAGCTCCCAACCTGCATCCCCTTTATCTGTCTGACCCATCCCCTCCCATTCTCTTCTTTCCTTACTCTACTCCAACCACCTTGGCCTCTGTGCAGTTCACTGAACATGTTCGGCTGCCTTTAAAGTCACATGACTAACTCCTTCACACCCTTCAGTCAAGTATTTGTGCAAATGTCTTCTCAGTATACCTACCTGACCACCTTATTTAACACTATAACCTGTCCCAACCCCCACACATTCCCTACTCTCCTTACCCAGCTCTCCCCTTATTTCCATACTTTTTGCCACCTAACAAACTAGATTACTTATTATATTTATTCTTCTTTGTCTGCCCCCCCACCTTAAAATATAAGATCCACAGGGCCAGGACATTCTGTTCTGTTCACTGATATATCCTAAATGGCTAGAACAGAGACCAACACATAAGTGTTCAATAAATGCTGGATAAATTTTTTAAGTGTCCAAATCCTTGGTGGCCATGTGATACAGTGGCACAAAGTATCTGAAGTTAAACACTCAGCTCTTAACAGGGTTGCCAAAGATAGTATTACTACCCTGAAAACAGAAAGATCCACTCCTAGGACCCAAGAAAATTGAAAACAGGTTCACACAAAAGTTCATATATATTCATATATATGAATATATTCATAACATATATTCATAACAGGTAAAAAGCAGAAATAAAGCTAATAAGTGGATTAGCCAAAAGTAGTACATCCATTTAATCCACTAAATTAAATATTATTCACCAATAAAAAGGAATAAAGTACTACTACAAAATGAACCTTAAAAATATTATGCTAAGTGAGGGTGCCTGGATGGCTTAGTTGGTTAAGCATCTGCCTTCAGCTCAGGTCATAATCCCACAGGGTCCTGGGATTGATTCCCACATGGACTCCCACACTGGGCTCCCTGCTCAGTGGGGAGTCTGCTTCTTCCTCTGCCCCTTCCCCCTGCTTGTGTGCTCGCACTCTTTCTCTCTCTCTCTCTCTCTCTCTCTCTCTCGCAAAAATAAAATCTTAAAAAAAAGAAAATATTATGCTAAGTGAAAGGAGTCAGGCACAAAAGGCCACATGGTGGATGATTCCATTGATAGGAAATGTCCAAAACAGGCAAACCCCTAGAGACCAAAAGCAGATTAGTGACTGCTGGCGGAGGGACAGAGGAGGAGAACAAGGAGTGACAGCTAATAGGTACAGGTTTCTTGCTGGGAAGACAAAAATGTTCTGCAGTTAAATGGTAGTGATAGATGCACAATCCTGCGAAAATACTAACCTGTACACTTTATTTTTTTTTAAGATTTATTTGAGAGGCAGCATGCGAGCGAGTGCTTGAGTGCGTGCAGGCGTGGGGAAGAGGGGCAGAGGGAGAAAGAATCCCAAGCAGACTTCCTTGCTGAGCATGGAACCTGATGTGGGGCTTGATCCCACATCCCTGAGATCATAACCTGAGCCGAAATCAAGAGTCAGCATCTCTGCATTGTACACTTTAAAAGGGTGAATTTTATCTCCTTTCCTAAAATTCAAAAACAAAACAAAACAAAAAGATGGAAAGGACTGCTCAGCTCAGTGTTCACGGCTCACTAATAAGGGAAAGCTAAAAGTTGGGAATGCCTTCTTGGCTGTAGTCAATCTTAAGAATCCCACCCACCCAGGACGCCTAGGTGGCTCAGTGGGTTAAAGCCTCTGCCTTTGGCTCAGGGTCCTGGGATCGAGTCCCGCATCGGGCTTTCTGCTCCGCAGGAAGCCTGCTTCCCCCCTCTCTCTGCCTGCCTCTTGCCTACTTGTAATTTCTCTTCTCTCTGTCAAATAAATAAAATCTTTCACAGAAAACATATTTTAAAAGGGGAGGGAGAGGGACTAGTCAGCCATAAGTAGCAGCAAGCAGAACTTTTCCTTCACATTCAATCCATTCAAATCCTATCATCCCCACCTGCAACAGACCCGCCTCTCACACCTAGTCCACCACCATCTCTCACCAGAACTTGGCAGCCTTGCCACTGGTGCCCCTCCTTCTACTCTTGCTCCCCCAACAGTCTATTCTCTGAACAGCAGTTACCGCTTAAAAACGTCAATCAGATCACTTCACTCTCTTGCTCAAGACCCTTCAGTGTCTTCCAATACATACAGAGTTTACTCTAAGTCCTTCCCATGGCCTGCAAGGCCCTGCGCTGTACCATAGGTCCTTGTGATCTCTCTAGCCTCATCTCCTACCACTCCAGCTCTAAAGCCCTTCCTGTTCCTTAAAGTATGCCACGGTCAAACAGACCAAAAACATTCCTCCCCAGGACCCTAGCATTTGTATTTTCTGCCTAGACCGTTCTTCCTCCAGATAACTGAATGGCTCACTGTATCACTTGTTTCGCATGATGCTTACATGTCATTCTCAAAAACAGGCCCTTTATTACACTTCGTCTAAAGTTAACACCTTCTGTAACTGTAACCTCTTACCCTGATTTTGCTTTACTTCACAGCACTTATCACTTTTTTTTTGCTTGGTGTCTGTGTATCCTAATTTAATGTAAACTCCATGAGGGGAAGAACTCTTGTTTTGTATACTGCTGTATCCTCAATACCTAGAAGCATGTTTGGTACATGGAGGGTACACAATTATCTCTTCATTGACTGAATTAACAGACTGAATTAGCAAAAACACATTCCTCAGTGAAATATGTACTCATCCAACATGCTTTTTTTAAAAAATTACAATAAACAAAGAATTATTAGCAATTTAGACAGAACACAAGTCAGTATTTTACAAAATTACCTGTTTATCAAAAAGATCACAAATCCATAGGACAAAATGCATATGTCACATTATAGATATAAATCCTCTCAAATATTACAGTTAAAAGTTAACTATGAAAAAAAAAAAGTTAACTATGAGATTACAATTCACACTGAATTAACCAAGCTTCTGATTTCTCTTCATCTTACCTGCTCTCTTAATCTTACATTTTAACTAGAGGATGTGGACATCCTATAGGTCCCTTCAATACTTAAAACCCTGTACAACATCTTTACTTCAATGCCAACATACTTCAGGTGACACTAATATCAATCTCATTCCCCAAGACAGAAACTTCTTCTTCCCACCCTAGGGCAAGTTACTAGGTCCTGTATTCTGTTTCCTAGATATCTCAGATCTACCCCCACTGCATTAGTTCAAGCCCTTACTTCTCAGTTGGACTTCTCACCTGGACTCTCCAGATCTTCCATTCAAATCTCCCATTTGACATACTCACTACAATACTACAAAAGTGACCTCTCCAGAATATAAAACCACCAACTTTACTCCTTTCTAATAACCTTCAGTGGTTCTGTGTACCGTTCAAGAAAATTTTCAACTCCCTAACTTAGCCTTCTCTCCATTGCCCTCCTATTCCCACCCCAAACACATCATGCTTTAAGTTAGGCACAGTGAACTAACAGTTTGCAAATACACCATCTTGGTTTTTTTCATTTTCCAACATGTAGTATCCTTTCTGTCTCACTCTTTTCTACTCTTCTTTGCTCAATGAAAGCTTTAACACTCAGCTGAGGTGTTGGTTCTACCAGAGAACTTTCCATGACTCATTGATTGACTGATTTTTAAGATTTTATTTACTTATTTGACAGAGAGAAATACAGCGAGAGTGGGAACACAAGCAGGGGGAGTGGGAGAGGGAGAAGCAGGCTTCCCGCTGAGCAGGGAGCCCCATGCTGGGCCCCATCCCAGGACTGAAAAGCAGACACTTAACTGACTGAGCCACCCAGGTGCCCCCATGACTCTGATTTAGATGTCCTCTTGTGTCCTCCCACAGCACTTACCACAATTACTGTATACTGCGGTCAAGACTCTTGTAACTCAATTATGTACTGTTCTGCTTTATTTTTCTATGTCTTCTACCAAATTGTGAGCTCCTTGAGGGCAGATCTGATAGCTTACTCACCTTCATTCCACACTGCCTGATGCATGGAAGGGGTTGTTGTTAAATGAATGATTTATGAAAGAGGGAAGGGAAAGAAACAAGGGAAAAAGAAGAGGGTAGAGAGAGTGAGGGTAGAGGGAGGAAGGAAGAGAGAAGGAAGTGAAGAAAAAGAAGGATTGGGGGGGGGGGAAAGGAAGGGAAAGAAAGAGGGAAAAGAGGAGCCAGGGAAAGGAAAAGGGGAAGGAAGGTGGGAGGAAAGGGGGAGGGGGATGAGAACATGCATGCAAGCAAAGGGCGTTTGTAATCAATCCATTATTTTTATGTGTTCTAAAGCCAGTGATTACTGAAGAGAATGGTACATCTGAAAAACCCCTCTCTCCAAGATTCTAGGCACAACCATCTAAATCACTTATCCCATAAAGATTCTGAAATCTCCAGCCTCTCCAGCTTCTCCCACTTCACTTAAAAATTTACTGCAATGTAAAGAGAGATGTTAATAAGGTGCACAATGTATAAGCAAGAAAACGGTTTTAGTAGGAAATGAAAGTAGAAAAAAAGTAGGAAATGAATCTGACATAATTAAAATTAAGTCTTGGAATCATTTACAACCTTTTAATAATCTAGGATTTCCTGAAAATGTGCTATCACTGACATTGAAAGATCTATAAAAAGTACAAAAATCCAGGGCTCCTCAGTCATTAAGCGTCTGCCTTTGACTCAGGTCATGATCCCAGGGTCCTGGGATGGAGCCCCACATCAGGTTCCCTGCTCGGCAGGAAGCCTGCTTCTCCCTCTCCCACTCCCCCTGCTTGTGTTCCCTCTCTCACTAAGTGTCTCTCTGTCAAATAAATAAATAAAATTTTTTTAAAAAGTATTAAAAAATCCAACATAACCCCAATATCGTGACCTGTTAAGAACAAAACTGCTTTTGTGTTACAGTGCTATTTCTCAAAAACACACTGGGTAAAAATATTACAAGATAGAATATACTAGTGACTAAAGAGGTTTATTTAAATAAACTCTTGAAGTACTACAGCAAAATTGTTTCTAAAACACGTAACATTTAAAAATGATATATACATTTTTCTTTATTTTGAGACTTTAAAGCAACAACCAGAAAAGTATTACTAAACATTCTTTCAATGACGTCAATACACGGTCACTTAATAAAATTTAAAAATTTCTTGTGACTAGTAAAACAGATAATAAAAACTTAAAAGCTTGCCTCAAAGTACAAATATGTTTGGTAAGATCTGATATATAGCATAAATCCTTCTACAGCTCGGTTGTCATTACAATTTAGAAACTGGGAACACACAAAAAGAGAAAATGTGAGTCCAAGATAATCACTACTAAACACTTTTTGAATTGTAACTTTGTTAAAGCAAAATACCAATCATGGGCAGCCTCTCAAAGTTCACCATGTAAGAAATTAAGTTATAAGAAATAAGCTAAGTTTGTAGTACTGCTGATTATCAGTAGACTCCCAAAGACTCACTATACATACAATAACAGGAAGTTCTTCTTGTATAAAATTAGAAATTTACATTAATAACTCTTCCTTTCAACATTAGTAGTACCCTTTTTTAAAAAGGCAATGTTAATGGAAATACTAAGCACTTAAAATTAGTAGTTCTAAAATGATACCAAAAAATTTGCATTTGCCTAATACTATGACACTCTTAAGGCTAAAGTTTCCACTGTACTTTCATTTTTTAAACACACAAGTTAAAAAAAAAGGGAAATGAAAGAAAATGAAAGAAAATTTAAATCTTAAGGACCTTCAACTTACTACATTTCTTTTAATCAAACATTAACAGAGTACCGAAGATGCACCAGGCAGTACACTGGGAACTATGACAGATTGCAGTATCTACCACAAACTAAATCCTGTATTATTCAGCTTCTGAATTTATTATATGTTATTCAACCCAACACTTTAAGAAATTCTCACCCAACACCAAGGAAGATACACGGTTTTTCCTAACAAATTCACTTGTCACTGTTTTACACAGGTCCCAGGAGTTATAGCTAGCATCTGTGACTAACAAAAGGGGATCTGTTTCTGAAACATCACTATTTTTTTCATTTACATGAAGGTGAGACAGGAATTCAGCAGATACAAACTGTTTCAGATAGTTTATAGCACCCCAAACTCAAGAAGAAAAAAACCTAAAAAAAAACCAAAAAAACTAAACTTAAATTACTTTGTATAGCTGATAAATATTTAAGTAGTCACAGCTTTTACTTTCTTCCATAAACAGAAGCATTACAAATTTTCATTTAGATGCAGTACTATAAAAGCAGTCAATCCTGAAGAAAAGAAATCTTGTTTTCAAATAATTCAAAGGAACTATCAAAAGTAGACAACATTTACATTTTCAGATACTATGCTATCCATTTCCATACTTGTAAACACACCCAACCGTTTCAAGCACTTCCGAATTTGTCATGGATGAAAAATATCTCTAGTCTCTAAGTTCCACCAGTTGAATCTAGACAGGCCAGATATCTAAGGCTTTTTATTCTCCAGTGTATAAAAAATGACAGCATTCAATTACATAGTCTCTAAAAAAACAGCCTATACTTCCATTGCCATGATCTCTTCCACCAAGTAAATTCTACTTTTTACACATTATCCTCCATTCAGTTAACACGTTTACACTTAAGAGGAACCTGGCCATGGGTTTTCCACACCAATCCACATTGGTTTTATCACAACATCTGACAATTTACAGACTAAATGGATCAACAAAGAAAAAAAAAAAGAGTCCTAAATACAAGGAAAAACTAGTATCTCTGAGTTGTGTAAAGATCATAAAGATTCTCTTTAAAAATCTTTCAATTCAGATTATTTTCATAGCAAACAAACAGGTCTTCTGCTAAAAATTCACAGTACTGTTCACGCAATAAACGAAGATTTTCTTTCATCAGTGTAATCGCTAGAACCACAATACAGTTCAGTTTCTAGAGTCGGATTACTTGACCTGCTTTTTCTGTTTTACCTTTTAAAACACTTTATTTCATGCAGTTACTCCTGCAAAAAGAGATGTTCTACATGGGAGAATTATGCTCAGTGCGACATCCTATAAGTGGCCCCAACTCCACAGCAAAGCCGACAGAGAGCCACACCAACTGACCCTATCGTCTCCAGGGAAAGGGGCTCGGGCACCAAGCCACCAAACACACCTTCCTCGGCAAAATTCGGAGGCCTCACACACAACCTCGATCAACCCTCGCCCAACTTCCCCAATTCTAGAACCCCAAAGGTCGTTTTCTCTACGCAATCTTACCTTCATGATGATTCTGGGACCGCGATCCCCTCGAAAACACCAGATTCACCTGCACCTGGAGGGGAAACAAAAGACACCCAGTCAACACCACAGGCGCCCCTCTGCACTGGCGGAGGCGGAGGGAACCGAGCGAAGCCTGAACCCCGAAGAAGAGCCGTAGCGGACGTCAGCCCCCGAACCACGGAACGCCGATGAGGGGCTCCCTGTGGCCTTGCCAGCCCCGCAAACCCAGCCACCTACACAGCTCGGCAGCTTCCCGTCCCCATTGTCGGGACCCAACGGAGTTTCCCGTCTCCGACAATGACGCCATTTCTGTCAGAGAAGAAACTCACAACAAGCCCGGGGGCCGGCGCGGGGCCGGCTGTCCTCCCCGAGGGCCTCCGGGCCCGGCCCAGCGGGTCTGCGCCCCAGAGGGTCGCGCAGCCCCGCTTCCGAGCCAGAGCAGGCCCGGGCCCGAGGGGCCCCGGGTGGGGGCGGCGGAGAAGCCAGGCGGGCCGGAGGGCCGCGGGCAAGACCGACCCACCGCAGAGCCGCTGCCCACGTCCCGTTCCGAGCGGAGACCAGACAAGTGCGAGCGGGATCCCCGGCTGCCGGGCCGCGGGGACTGCCAGAGGACCGAGGAGCCGGGAGGCGACACTGCCCCCTGCGCCGGCCCGGGCCCCCCACTGCGGCCCAGAGCCGCTAAACCGCTGAGTGTGCGGCCACCAGGCTGGGGGGCGACTCGGACTCGGCAACTGCACGGGGGCGGGGGCTCCCGGGAGGCCGAGGCCCCGAATCTGGGCGCCCGGCGAGACCACCGAGCGATCGTCCCCTGCTCCTCGGCCGGGCCCGGTGACTCCCGAAAGGACCCCCTTACGGGACCGCGAAAGCCTCAGAAAATGCCCCTACCTTCCGCGGAGGCGAGCTCTGACCCTGGCACGTCCAGAGTTCCCTCCCCTACTCCCCCCCAAAACCAGTAGGCCCGGGGGAGAGATGGGGGAAGAAGGGCGGCGGGTCCAGCGGTTGCTGAGGCTGAAGCTCCGGCTCCTCCTCCTCCCGCGGCGGCGACTGGTACCTTTGTTTGGCGGCCGCTCGGGCTCCCTCGCTGGGGGGAGGGGGGGGGACGACGAAAAATCCCTCCCGGACTGGAGGTCCGGGCCCGGAATCGCGCTGCCCTCCAGAGGACGGCGGCGCCAGACCCTCTGCAGCTCCCTCCGGGCAAAGGTCCAGGCGGTGGCCGTGGCGGCGGCAAGCTTAAGCTCAAGAGTCTCCCTCCGCTCCGGCGCCCGAGCTCCTCACTCCGGACTCGACTGACGGGCAAACATCGCTTCCCCCCCCCACCCCAAGTGCCCCCCCTCCCTTCTTTCTCCCCTCCCCTAGATATTTTCCCCTCCCCTACCTCTTTCCCGGATGGCCTCTTAGACGACCTCGGATTGGTTAGCATTCTTTAGAACCCGCCCATTCCCTATTCTTATTGGTCCCTGGGATACAAACAACGACGCCATTTTCCCACCACTTCTATGGAAACAGAAAGTTACGCCTCAAAGCTTCCCGGGAAATGTAGTCCAACCTCCGGAGCCAATGCGCAAGCCCTTGCCCAGGAGAACTGCAAGACCCGCAATGCCCCGCGTCTGCGTGAGACAAGAAGGGGGGAGGGGAAGGGGCGGGGCGACAAAGCAGTGGGGAGGCGGCAACGACGCCTGCGCAGTGTGACCGGGATGGCGCATTTTCTTGCACCGAGTAATGCGCTGTCGCTGGCGGCTGAGGAGGGCGGAGAGTTCTGTGGTGAAGTAGGGGGAGGGATCCATGTAGGCGTCAGGCGGAGCGTTGGTCTGAACTATAAAGTGGGAAGTTGATGCTGGGTACTACTACTCCTGGACCGGCAGCGCGAAAGTTGTGATATCACCGTTGAACCGTGAGCGGCTGTGGTGGCGGCCAGGGGGAACCCGGATGGGAATGAGGGCGGGGGAGGCAGGAAGGCGGGGTCGAGAGGAAAGAAAGAAAGGAGGGTGAGGACCCGGATGCTGAACCGGATTGTGTATGAATTTTCCATCCTTGCTAGAGAAGGGGAGGAGCAGTAGGTGACCCAGTAGGGCGTAAGGGAGCGTCAGAGCGGAGAGGAAGCAGGAACCTCACCGACTCTGCGGGCTCAGGACTAGCTCTTTTGCCAAGTCTCTGTTAAAAAGCTGCCTTGAAGTTATTTAAATCCACTGCCTGTATCTCGGGCAATTTTCTTCACGTCAGTCATCTCCCAGAGTTTGAGTGGAAGGATTCATTCTGCGTTTCACAGCTACACTGATATTTGTATGTCACTATTTAGCAATTTTGAAACCAGATCATTCCCTTTAAAAAAAAACAAAAACTTGCACGGTATTTTAACTTTTTATATTGCAAGTGTATGCCCTGATTTCATCCTCTAGCGCGTTAGAAGGCGCTTTCCATTAGGTTCCTTCAATCCTTCACATATTTATTGAGCGCCTACCATATAGAAAAACAGTACAGACAGATATGAAGTAAAATGGACACATGAGTGTGAAGTTGATACCAGTGGTGAGTACTACAAAGGAGAGTTACGTGATTTAAAATAGGGAATTTGGCTTAAGGGAAGTAGAGTGAGGATCGAGCTCAGAGTGGGTTAGTAGGAGTTAATAAGGAAAGACCATTCCAGGCAGAAAAAATAACATGTTGGAAGCCTTATATCTAGAGGGAGCTTGCTTTCATTTACTTATTTATTTATTTATTTGAGGGAGCTTTTAAAGTGTGAAGAACTAACATAATAATAACAATAATAATGATAATAAGATAAAGTGTGAAGAACTGAAGCTGGGAGTGGAGGAGGCGGGAGTAGCCCAATCTTAGTTTGTTAAGGAATTTTATTCTTACTTAAGAGCAAAGGGATGTCTTCGAAGCGTTCTCAATCAGTTGGGAAATAGGGCCAGATCTGAATTTTGCAAAGATGGCTGAAGAGTAGAGGTCTAGATTAGAGGAACAAATGCAGGGAGCCCAACCAGATTATTTCAGTAGTAGTCCATACAGAGGGGACAGTTATTTTTATATTAATATTCATCCATCAATTGTATGAACAAATTAAAGGCAGTTTTGAAAGTGAGTAGTTTCAGACTCACAGAGGCATTCTGTATTTAGTCTAAAAACAAGTTAGTAAATTTCATGTAACACTAATGCCTAACTTTATGTTTGAGTCTAGTACCTACCCGATGACTGAAATTTCCAGCCATAATAGGAGTCTTTTGCATTAAAAAAAGGGGGCGGAGGGGGAAGCAGATAGGGTATAGGCCACTGTGTAGAAACCCTGAGACTTAAGAAGACACAAAACAGATTACTTTTCAATACCTAGAAAAATTCAGGTTCCTGTGTTTTCCCACTACTGAGAATAGTTGTGTATAAATATCCTCTAGGAAAGGAACATTAATTCACTTACTTGTTGAGAGTGTTCTTAAGATAATTTTTAAAAATTAGGGGCTCCTGGGTTGTTCAGTCGTTAAGTGTCTGCCTTCGGCTGGGGTCATGATCTCAGGGCCCTGGGATGGAGCCCCGCATCGGGCTCCCTGCTCAGGGGAAGCTTGCTTCTCCCTCTCTTACTCCCCCTGCTTGTGTTCCCTCTCTCGCTGTCTCTCTCTCTGTCAAATAAATAAATAAAATCTGAAAAAAAAGGTAATTTTTAAAAATTAATAATTCATATTTTTGGTTTTTTAATGGCATCAACCAAAGCCTTAAGAATTGGAACAAAGGTTAGTTAGCTCTGACTTCCGGGCAAGACTATACTTGTCTCCAGATGAAGACAAAAGAGTTCTTGAAAGGTAGACTCATTGATTTTTAAGTTAAGTGTGTTCTGGAGGTTGTGAAAAAAAGATAAACATGATTATTGCTGTCATCGTAATAGGGAAGAGATGGCTACCAACTGTTTTAAATGCAGAAGTATATAAAAGATGCCTTTTTTTGTTTATCCTACCTTTAATTCTGTTTAATAATCTTTTACATAAGTGATTATTCTTCCTGCTTGTTATCTTTTCTTTTTCTAATCTCTTAAGAATGAAGTAACATGTCGGGGTGCCTGAGTGGCTCAGCCGGTTAAGCATCTGCCTTTGGCTCAGGTCATGATCCCAGGGTCCGGGCATAGAGCCCCAAATCAGGCTTCTTGCTCAGCCGGGGGCCTGCTTCTCCCTCTGCCTGCTGTTCCCTCTGCTTGTGCTCTCTTTCTCAGACAAATAAATAAATAAAACCTAAAAAAAAAAAAAAGAATGAGGTAACATGTCAAAGTTTAAACAGTATAGATAAGAGATTACTAATTTTTAGATAATTTCAAAGTATTTTCTGAACTTTTTTTTCCCCTGTGACATACTGGGTATTAATTGTCAGTCAAGGCAGGTGTAAAACTTTTCTACATGGAATGTTTCTCTTTGAGGTGGTATTGCTAAGATGATTTCCTTTGCTGGAGTGCTCAGTTCTTAAGATTGTTTCACCTAGTTACAAAAAACACACTTTTCGATCCTTTTGGTTCATGATCTTAAAGACCAAATCATTGTTACAGAAACAAAAGAAAGCAGATAAAAGTGAGAAACCACCTAAAATGTGCCAAGATGTCAGAGTAGTTAGAAAAGAAGATTCCTAAGATAAGGACAAATAAAAATAGCAAAAGATACTTACAAAGAAACCAAGTAGGGTTGGATTCAACAGTAAAGAAGTATTGTAGGAAGACCACGAGTGGTATTCTAGAAAACACTGAAGTAAATGTAAAATTCCCAATAATAAATCACTACAAGGGAATAGTGTGTGTGTGTGTGGTAGGTACAAGGTAATATTTTTGATAATTATATTCAAGTTAATGCACATCTTAAATTAAATCTCTGAAATGGATTGATTGTAAAGAAAGTACAAGAGAGAATTTTTTCCCTGACATTTTAAGTATATAAAATTTATTCATCCTAACACTCACTGAAAAAAGTATGCTTACTAATTTACGTAATCAGTCAAATATAGAAGTATCTGATTCTGTGGATTTGTTTTGACATTGATTTGATGTCAACAATTTAAGCCTTTATGGTTGAGTAAAATAAGAAAGGCTTAGTTTAGTATAAGTTTTGTAACTAAGGAAATCCCTTACAATCCCTTGCAGGTGAATACTCTGACCAATGAAATCACTTGAAGATTTTCCTTTTTTTTTCTTATGAGAGATAATTTACATATGTAGTTCACCCATTTAAAGTTAACATTTCAGTATATTAATAGGGTTGTACAACCATCACCACAGTCTAATTGTAGAATATTTTAATCCCTACAGAAAGAAACTTCATACTTCCTATTCTTGCTACCGCAACGCTAGGCAATCATCAATCTACTTTCTGTCTTTACAGATTTGCCTATTCTGAAGACTGGCTTCTCTCACTTACCATGTTTCAAGATTTCATATATGTAGAATTTTCTTATACAACATACTGAAAGTCTGCCTGTACAAAAACAACTTGAGATGCAAATTCCTTTGCATTTGAAACTCAAAATTAATTTAGTTATTAACATTATATTTCTCCTTTTTCACAGATCAGCTTTGAAATTTAAAAACAATGGAGAAGACTCAAGAAACAGTCCAAAGAATTCTTCTAGAACCCTATAAGTATTTACTTCAGTTACCAGGTAACTGTTTGTTATGGTCCATATAGGGTCTTGTAATAGAATAGTGGTCATTCAAATACTAGCATACAGAAAAGATTAGACTTACCAGCCCTTAAGATTTCCTGTTTAATAAGGTGATACATATGAGAAAAATGACAAATAGAACATTTTAGTTTTATGTTCGATAAAGGGATATTTTTGGGATGCCTGGGTGGCTCAGTCGGTTAAGCATCTGCCTTTCACTTGGGGTCAAGTCCTACATTGGGCAGTGGGGAGCCTGCTTCTCCCTCTGCCTGCCACTCCCCCTGCTCTCTTTCTCTCTGACAAATAAATAAAATCTTTAAAAAAAAGGGATATTTTTGAAGTACCCTTTTAAAAGTGTCCAATTATACAGCATAACTAAAAAAAAAGAAATACCGAAAACATTTGAGTATGTCATTGAAAGTTTTATTCTTTAGGGATGCCACACATCCCTGTTCCCCACTATTTAGATATCAGGGGCTTTTATGCCAATTTGTGTAACAACAAAAAGCTTCACTTTCCATGTTCATGTTTTCCACTATCATGCACACACTGCATTTCTTATGCTACTAGTTCCTTTAAGAGCCAAATAGTAATGCATTTCTAAGTCACATTACTTGGAAACATAGCCCACATTATTCATATATAAAGATGGGTCACCTGAACATAGCTTCTTATAGTAACACTTGCCTAATCACATGTATATGCATGTTTTATTTTGCTATTTTTTTAACTTGTTCTGGAAAATGGTGATAGCAAGTTAAAACTCATATATATATGTTAAGGGTGGGTTCCTGTAATAAAAATTCAATCACAAACCAGTTACTTGAAACTTGGAATGTTCTTTCTTGTAGAAATTATATAAAAGATGGTGAATTAGTTGACAACCATAAAAACCTGTTTAGCCCATAAGATAGCTAACCTATAGACCAGTGATGTTCTCAGCTCAATCACAATAAACACTTTTTCATTTCTGTTCTAAAGTGCACACCTTTCTTTATGGGCACACCTCGGTGGTATTATGTGTGTTTCTATACTTCATAGCCCGGAGAGGATAAATATGGGTATCAAAAGCAGAAGAGTGGGGGCACCTGGGTGGCTCAGTGGGTTAAAGCCTCTGCCTTCGGCTCAGGTCACGATCTCAGGGTCCTGGGATCGAGCCCCACATCGGGCTCTCTGCTCAGCAGGGAGCCTGCTTCCCCCTCTCTCTCTGCCTGCCTCTGCCTACTTGTGATCTCTCTCTCTCTCTGACGAATAAATAAATAAAATCTTGAAAAAATATATCTAAAAAAAAAAAAAGAAGAAGAGTGGTAGCTCCCCAGCTACATCTTGAAAGCCATCATGATTAGTGTCATTTCTGTTCTGGCGGACCTAAATGGAGACGTACCTGCTAATGTCAGCGTTTCAGAAGAATGAAGGGAACCGGGGCGCCTTCGGCTCGGGTCATGATCTGGGGTCCTGGGATCAAGCCCTGCATCGGGCTCCCTGCTCGGCGGGAAGCCTGCTTATCCCCCTCCCACTCCCCCTGCTTATGTCCCCCACGCCCCACGCCTCTTTTTAAAAAATACATAACTCACCAGAGCTTATTAAATGAAATCTAATTGACAGCATAAAAATATGCCATAGTACTATAGAAGCAATATAAAAGGATCCTAAATTTGTTAGATATAAATTACCTTACACTGTGATGAGTCCAGAGACAAATAAATAAAATAAAATCCTCCTTCTTATAAGTTAAAATCCAAACATATTAAAGATGAAATCCTCAAGATCCAAAGGACAAAGAAGAAACACACTTCTTAAGAACTAATCAGTCTGTTACTATATTTTTTCTTTTAAGATTTTACTTATTTGACAGAGAAAGAACACAAGCAGGAGGAGTAGCAGTCAGAGGGAGAAGGAGAAGCAGGCTCCCTGCTGAGCAAGGAGCCCAATGTGGGGCTCGATCCCACGACCCCTGAACGATGACCTGCGCTGAGGGCAGATGCCCAACCAACTGAGCCACTCAGACACCCAGAGTCTGTTACTATTTTTAAATTCATTACAGGTAGTACACCTCTTTGTTGCCTACACCCAGGGCAGACAACATTGACTGCTTTGCCCTTGGCATGGTGCTGCTTTTTATTGATCTATAACTGCATAAACAATGATTTTAAGTACAGCTCAAAAAGTTAACCAGGGGGGCACCTGGGTGGCTCAGTTGAGCATCTAACTTCAGGTCAGGTCATGATATCAAGATCCTGGGATCAAGCCCCATTTTGGGGCTCTGCACTCAGCAGAGTCCGCTTCTCTCTGTCCCTCTGCCCCCCGCCCCCGTTGCACACGTGCACGTGCTTTCTCTCAAATAAATAAATCTTATTTTTAAAAAAGAAAGAAAAACCACGAAAGAAGAATAATGAAAAGTTGCCTGCTATTTAGGAAAAAGCCAAGAGGCATCTGGGTGGCTTAGTCAGTTAAGCATCTTGACTCTTGATTTCAGCTCAGATTTCAGAATTTGATTTTGAGACCAGGTTCTCTCTCTCCCTCTGCCCCATCCACACCCCGGAAAAAGAAAAAGCCAAGAGACCCCTTTTGAGTGATTTATTCAGCAGCTAGTAACTATACTTCTTTCAGGGTGTCCTGCTGAGAAACAGGACTATGTTTCTCCTGCACTCTACCCATCTGTTGTTGGACTTACTTTGTAACAAGTTTGCAAACACTGGCTAGAACTGGGCTATGGTAAAAAGTGCCAGTTATCAGTGCTGTAAAGAGTCTAAAGAGTGTCTCCTGTTCTGCTACTGTGCAAAGCAAGGACTATCTGTAGCTACATTTTAGCAGTAACATTTACCTGTGTAATGAACTGCTGTAACATTTTTATTTAATTCTCATCTTTTTTTTAAATTTTATTTTATTTTTTCAGAGTTTCAAGATTCATTGTTCATGTACCACACCCAGTGCTCCATGCAACACGTACCCTCCTCAATACCCACCACCAGGCTCACCCAACCTCCCACCTCTCTCCCCTCCAAAACTCTCAGTTTGTTTCTCAGAGTCCATAGTCTCTCATGGTTCATCTCCCTCTCCAATTTCCCCCAATTCACCCTTCCTTTCCTTCTCCCAATGTCCTCCATGTTTTTCCTTATGCTCCACACGTAAGTGAAACCATATGATGACTCTCTCTGCTTGACTTCTTTCACTCAGCATAATCTCTTCCAGTCCTTAATCCTCATTATCTTGAAGCAGTATTTTAAACCATTAGATAACATTTAAAACTCTCATTAGGTATCTCACTTTTTTGCTAATATAATCTTGCATCCATTATAGAATATAACCTCAAAAGATTTTCCTAAAGAAATAGAAAATTGTAAAGCACTTAGCTGACTCAGTCAGTGGAGCATGTGACTCTTGACCTTGGGGTTGTAAATTCAAGCCCCATATGGGGTGTAGAGATTACTTAAAAAATAAAAATCTTTGTGGTGCCTGGGTGGCTCAGTCAGTTAAGTGTCTGCCTTTGGCTCTGCTCATGATCTCGGGGTCCTGGGATCGAGGCCCATGTCGGGCACCCTGCTCATCAGGGAGTCTGCTTCTCCCTCTCCCTCTGTCCCTCCCCCCAACTCATGCTCTCTCCCTCTTCTCAAATGAATAAATAGAATCTAAAAAATAAATTACAAAACAAAACTAATAAAAATCTTTAAAAAGAAATAGGGAGTGGGGGAATTGGATGATGGAAGGCACTTGATATAATGACCATTGGGTGTTATATGCAACTGATGAGTCACTAAATTCTACCCCAGAAACTAATAATATAGTGTATGTTAACTAAATTGACTTTAAATTTAAAAAAAAATTTTTTTAAATGGGGATGTGCCTGGGTGGCTAAGTTTGTTAAACATCCATCTCGTGATTTCAGCTCAGGTCATGATCTTAGGGTCATGAGATTGATCCCTCATTGGGCTACACAAGGAGTCTGCTTGAGATTCTCTCCTTTTCCTGCTCCTCTGCTTGCACATGCAGTCTTCTTCCCTTCCCCCAAATAAATAAATAAAATCTTAAAAAGAGAAATAGAAAATTGCATTATGGATAATAAACTTATTTTTCACAGAGAACATCAGAGTTCCTAAAGTGACTTAAAGGTGGGCCAGGCCATTTATTCTGTTGAAAAGTTACTCTTGCTATTAAAAGATTATAATAATTGACAATTATTAATATTAGGATCTTCTGAAATTTGTGAAGTCAAATGACTTTTATTTGCCCTAGTGTAGGTCCCCAGGCCAGGAGTTAGTAACGTTAAGGTCTTTTAAAGAGGAGAGGGGTTCCTGGGTGGAACTGGGGGTTCCTGGGTGGCTCGGTTGAGCATCAGATCCTTGACGTCAGGGGTCATGGGATCAAGTCCTAGCATCAGGCTCCGCACTCAGCCCAGAGTCCATCTGTCCCTTTCCCTCCCTCTCTGCCCCTACCCCCACTCACACACTCTCTCTCCTTCTAAAATAAATATTTTTAAAAAATAAATAAAGATAATTATCATTTGTTTCTTTTAATTTTGAGGGATCTCTATGACTAGCACATGTTAGAAACTATTTGGGGCCTTAAAACTATCAATCCAGACCCCAGAATCTGGTTAAAGGAAAAAAATACTGAAACACAACTGCATTACCTGTAAGTTAAGCCATTTATTGTGCTCTTTTCTCTGAACATTCAAAAGCAAAAGGGAAAAATGCTCCACATTGATTCTTTGTGTTCTTCATCTTCTGAACTTGTTTTTTAAAGTGGTATGGTTACTTGGCACAGATGTGTTTTGTAAGTATAGCTCAGATTGGCTTTTGTTAAACTGGAAAGTAGATCAAAGTATAAAGTATTTATCTGCTATTCAGCCCATGCTCACCTTAAAGGTTAGTAGACAGAAAATACTGCTTCTTGAACCCTAAGAGATCCTTCCCTTTTAGACTTCTTACAAAAAAGTGCAACTTTCTTTCATTTGGAAATGGGATGAGAATTTATGTATTCATTTGCTTGTGTGATTGGTGCAGAGAAAACATAGATACGTCTTAGAAAATACTGTTTTTTGTTCACTGAAACTTTTTATGTAACTTTTTCTGAAACCTCATCTGAAATTAGGATGTTACTGTGCATTCACTCTAGCAGAAAGCTCGTAGAACATTTTTAAAAGAACTGGTTGGAGTTTTTATCTACCATTCCTTCATATTTGGGCGAAACTTACTTCTATTAATAACTACTACCCAAAAACCTCTTGAGCTTTCCATGTCAGAAAATGATAATATTGAAAAACTAATGGCCCTAGTCAAAATAAAGAGATTAACTTTTTACTGAACTGGGATGCTGAAAGCAAATACTTCAGGGAATGGTCATCTCATTTTTTGATAGGAAAGAAGCAGAGCTGTACAATCTCTAAAACCTTAATTTAAAGGAATGGTAGATAATTTTAAGAGGTAATTTTATGAGATTTTATTGAATTCAATAGCAAAGTACATTTCATTAGAAATATCTATAGTTCTCTGAAAACAGACATTGCTGATTAACTGCCACTGACTAGACTGACTTATTTTTCAAAAAAGGAATGAATTAGATCATAGTTCCTAAAATGCCCACATTTCATTCCAAAATTGTTGATACAAGTTAAGATGAAAGGAGTGGGCTCACTAGTGGGCCATTTGCATACTTTAGCATCTCTTTGCATGCCCTAATTTCAAAAGGCTGTGAGCTTTTAGAATGTGAATTTTGGTAGAGGGGGTGGTAGGGGCCCAGCAGTGATGGGGCTAGATTCAAATCTGAACAGTTTTCAAGGAAATTTCTGAATTTTTTTTAATAACAAATATTAATTTTGTTGCCAAATTTTATTCTTTAATTTCAGGTAAACAAGTGAGAACCAAACTTTCACAGGCATTTAATCATTGGCTAAAAGTTCCAGAAGACAAGCTACAGGTATTTAGGCAATTAACCTCATTTTGTTTGTTTGTCTGTTTATTTATTTATTATTAACATATAATGTATTATTTGCCCCAGGGATACATGTCTGTGAATCATCAGGCTTACACATCTTACAGCACTTACCATAGCACATACCCTCCCCAATGTCCATAACCCATCCGCCCTATCCCTACCCCCCTACCCCCCAGCAACCCTCAGTTTGTTTCGTGAGTTTAAGAATCTCCTGGTTTGTCTCCCTCCTGATCGCATCTTGTTTCATTTCCCCCCCACCCCTCACGACCCCCCGCCCTGCTGCTCAAATTCGTCATATCAGAGAGATCATATGATAATTGTCTTTCTCTGATTGACTTATTTCGCTTAGCATAATACCCTCTAGTTCCATCCACATCATTGCAAGTGGCGAGATTTTGTTTCTCTTGATGGCTGCATAGTATTCCATTGTTTTATATATACCACATCTTTATCCGTTCATCTGTTACTGGACATCTAGGTTCTTTCCACAGTTTGGCTATTGTGGACATTGGTGCTATAAACATTCAGGTGCACGTGCCCCTTCAGATCACTACATTTGTATCTTTAGGGTAAATACCCAGTAGTACGATTGCTGGGTCGTAGGGTAGCTCTATTTTCAACTTTTTGAGGAACCTCCATATTGTTTTTCAGAGTGGCTGTACCAGCTTGCATTCCCACCAGCAGTGTAGGAGGGTTCCCCCTTCTCCGCATCCTCGCCAACATCTGTCATTTCCTGACTTGTTAATTTTAGCCATTCTGACTGGTGTGAGGTGGTGTGTCTAACCTCATTCTTTTTTTTTTTTTTTAACCTCATTCTTAATTCCTAACAAATTAATAGATACCACATAAAATACTCTTCGCTCCTAATTGAGTTTAATGCGCATACATGTATTGTTTTAGACTGAGGTTGCTAAATAACTATTCATTGCAAAAACTAAGAAATCTGAGACTCTTATAATCTGTTAACTATTTATAAGCTGTTTTGAATAGTTCAAATAAAATGAAATTGTCACTTGTCTTTTTTGTTAGATTATCATTGAAGTGACAGAAATGTTGCATAATGCCAGTTTGCTCATCGATGATATTGAAGACAACTCAAAACTCCGACGTGGCTTCCCAGTGGCACACAGCATCTATGGAATTCCATCTGTCATCAATTCTGCCAATTATGTATATTTCCTTGGCCTAGAGAAAGTCTTAACCCTTAATCACCCAGAAGCAGTGAAGCTTTTTACCCACCAGCTTTTGGAACTCCATCAGGGACAAGGTCTAGATATTTATTGGAGGGATAATTACACTTGTCCCACTGAAGAAGAATATAAAGCAATGGTGCTGCAAAAGACAGGTGGACTATTTGGATTAGCAGTAGGTCTCATGCAATTGTTCTCTGATTACAAAGAAGATCTAAAGCCACTACTTAATACACTTGGGCTCTTTTTCCAAATTAGGGATGATTATGCTAACCTACACTCCAAAGAATATAGTGAAAACAAAAGCTTTTGTGAAGATCTAACGGAGGGAAAGTTTTCATTCCCTACTATTCATGCTATTTGGTCAAGGCCTGAAAGCACCCAGGTGCAGAATATCTTGCGTCAGAGAACCGAAAATGTAGATATTAAAAAATACTGTGTACATTATCTTGAGAATGTAGGTTCTTTTGAATACACTCGGAGTACTCTTAAAGAGCTTGAATCTAAAGCCTATAAACAAATTGATGCACGTGGTGGGAACCCTGAGCTCGTAGCTCTAATTAAGCACTTAAGCAAAATGTTCAAAGAAGAGAATGAATAATATTAAGCCGTTTTTGATTAGGCCTGGTAGCTTATTGCAGTTGACTATTTTTTTGTCTTTTAGCCTATCACTTTTTTAAAAATTTGGACCGAAGGGCACCTGGGTGGCTCAGTGGGTTAAAGCCTCTGCCTTCGGCTCAGGTCATGATCTCAGGGTCCTGGGATCAAGCCCCACATCGGGCTCTCTGCTCAGCAGGGAGCCTGCTTCCCCCTCTCTCTCTGCCTACTTGTGATCTCTCTCTCTGTCAAATAAATAAATAAAATCTTAAAAATAAATAAATAAATAAAAAATAAAAAATTTGGACCAAGCTGTCACTCTCCACAAACTGAGTGAATAGGAGTGATGCGAATGAGGTTGTTTCAATTTAGAACTCCTTCATACAGATAATCATCATAGTACAAAGTTGAAAGAATCAAAAGTAGCCACATTTAAATAGGTCTAATTTGAATGTCAGAATGTGCTATGTTCGGACCTTATGGACAACTGCCACAAATCTTCTGTTGATTCTGTCAATAAAGAAGACTTCAGCTTCCACGAATTTTTATCCAGATACTTCCTAACTGTACTGTATAGGCAATTGCCCATTCGTCTACCCCAGTTTCAAGTCAGTGACTCCTTGGGACCAGTTTCTGTAGCGAGCTGGCCCAGAGACCACTGGACCTCCTCCTGCTTCCTAAATGTTGCTACTTAAAATATCTCAGTCTCTTCTTGGAAACTCCCTCACTAAAGTCTTCCATGAAAAAGATGACCATGATAAGCAGTTAAGTGCACTGGTTTTTTCTTATCCTCTTCCTTTTTTTTCTTCCTCCCTGCCCAGCAAATTCTGCTCTTTAACCAGGGAGTCTCCACTTAATGAAATCTATATGCTAGCCCAAATTCATTTGTTTTTTCCTTGTAATTTGTGACCCAAAAACTGATTAGTATCTGGATATAGCAATCTCTTTCCATTTGGGAAGGAACAAAGGTACATGGAAAGAGTATTTTAGGAAGGAGCCTTTATTTAAGCCTTTTTATATTTTCCTATTGGTTAGCAGTAAAAATCATAAAAGAGCTGTTTGCTCACCTTAAGTATAAAAACCAGGGGGAACCGCTCTTTTCCTTGTCACTGAGGTCACTACTCCCCTTAGAAGGCAGTTGGTGCTTGAATAGAAAGGGAAGTAGGTATCTTTAGTCTCTGATTAAAGGAACGAGAAGTGTTAACCTGAAAGCTAGGGCCTGGCTGAAAAGTAGTCAAAGGCTATGCTATCAGGTACTTAATTAGCTTTATAGTGCTTTAACCCTGGCTCTCTATCCCTTTTGTGTACTTTTCCACCCTTAAACCCCTGGAGCCATCTGGCAACAAGAGGTAGGAGAAAAAAACCAAAAAAACCCTGATTCCTTAATTAACAAGTGTTGCTGACCTCCCAAAATGAAACTGTTTTCCAGAAACCTTGCATTTTGCTTGTTTGGTTCCATTATAATATGTTAGCATCAGATTTAATCACTATGTACTTGTATGAGAAAATCTCACTGAAGCCCTCAAACTAAATCTTTGAAGAGTTGGGTACTATCTTCACTAGTTTTTAAAATAATTTGAATCTTCCATTTTAATAATAAGGTAACTTAAAATCATGGGTATTTATGCTGCATTATGGAAACTTGAACTCTGTGTTTATTAATCCATTACTTAAAAACTTAAAGATTAGTCAAAAAGATCTAATGCTAACTGTATAGACAAAATATTTACCTTTAAGATGAAAACTGCTTAAGTTGATTATTCCTTGCCTAATCAAATTAATTTTGGCCTGGTGCTATTCATGATTCTTTTGTCATTTGTATCTGGGCTTTGTCAATGACAGAAATGCTTGACCTTGAATTGAGGACTTACAAAAAGAGTCATTTTATCCATTAAGTAATCAAAAGTCTATTATTTTCACTTGGACTATAATCACAGTTGTCAATACAGAAGAACAACAATGTAAGTAGTTAAAATCTAGTTAACTATATCAATTTATCTACTTAGGTTTAAACTACAGTATTTTTTTTTTCTGCTTAAAGGAATGTCTTGGAACCAAAGTAAACTGGATTTTGTCATGTAGAAGACCTGTAATTTTGAAATATTTTCACATTTCCTAGTCTATGGAGGTTCAAAAAATAAATTGATTTTTTTCCTTGCCAAAGCCAAAAGAATGAAGGCTACATTATGTTGCCATAAATCATTTTCAGCAAGATTTTAAATCCATTAGCTCTTCTCTATTCTACTCTATTCCACTCTGTTAACTTCTAACTTGACTTCCTTCCCTTCCTGACCTATGCCCTACAGTCATTCACTTCTGGCAGCCATTCAGGGGCTTTCTCAGATCACTTTCCTCCTTTCCTTAGGCCCTTCTGCCAGTTCCCAATCCTGGTTGCATCCAACCACCCCCATCTTTGTTCCTCCCAACTTGCTCAGTGCTGCTGGGGAGTATTTCCAGAACTGCTGTTACCACCATTTCAGCTTAACAGGTTAAGGCCTCAATAAAGCCCTTTTATTGTTTATCTAATCCTGATGGAGTATTCACATTTGTCAATCTAATGTCCCCTGCTTCTTTTCCACTCTTTTCCCAGTTAATGGAAACTCTACAAACTTTCCTCCTCTCTACTTCTTAGGTCTGTCTTCAAATTGTCTGCCTTTCATCTCAAGAAAAGTTATTTGTCCTCATGCCATAAGCTCAAGGAACCCCTCCCGTTCTTGTTTCCCTCCCTTTCTGCCTTTTGAGGGCCTATTAAGTGCTCTGCCTTATATCCTCAAGATTTATCTGTTGGCTCTCTTTTTAATCAGTGTATTCAGAGGAAGGAAAAGGGGAAGGAAATGTACATAGATGGGAGTACCTGTTGGGTACCAGATGATTTGTTCAAGCATTTGCTGAGCAGAGCCAGGACCTTGAATACAGGTCAAAGCACGTTGTTCTATACAGCCAGCCTCTCATTCTATGTGCATACTTAAATGTGTTTAAAAGTTTTGAAAGCACTTATCTATTATAGTAACATACATTCCAACCAAAGTGGTCTTTCCAAAGCATAAATCTGATTGTCATTCCCATGTCTTACATTCTCTTTGGTTTCTTTGGGTTTTGGGGGGGGGGGTTAGTTTATTTTAGAGAGGGAGAGCACATGAGTGGGGAGGAACAGAGGGGAAGTGAGGGGGAAAAAGAATCTGAAGCAAACTCCACGGTGTGCTCTGACAGAGCCCGATGCAGGGCTGATTCCATTCCCTGTGAGATCATGACCTAAGCTGGAACCAACAGCTGAATAACCAACTGAGCCACCCAGGCGCCCTTCTGACATTCTTTCTGAATCCTCAGTACTGCCACCTATAAATCCCTTGGCATAACATATAAGGCTTTCCAAAATCGATCTCCAACCCACTATAACTAACTATATTTCCTAACACTTCTCTCTCCCCACACAGCTCATGTTCTGCCATAAAATAGTACTCATTGTTGCTGAGACTTACCTATTTTCATTTAATTCATTTAGAATATTTCCTGAATGCCTGTGTGCTAGATCTATGCTAGGCTTTGGAGATGTAAGAGTGATAAAGACACTATTCCTTAACTTCATGATTTTTCTGTGATGGAGACTAGTAAGTAAATAGTCAGATACTAAATAGCATTGTTAGTGCTGGAATCAGGGCCCCTAATTACTTGTTTACTTGTCTCCCATTGCATTGGAAACTCATTAAGGGCAAGGACTGTGACTTAGTCACCCTTGTATTCCCAGAAGCACTTAATAAATATTTATAATGAATAAATCTACTTGAAACTAATCTCCCACCTCTCAAGGGTTCCTAAAAAAAAGTGTGTGAAAAGATACCATAAACTTCAAATGTTAGCTCTTGTGTTAATGTGGTTCTACCTCTAACTCTCAATTGATTCTTACTCAGTGTTCTGTTCCCTTCTGAAAGGATTCTTAGACTGCTTACTGTATTGTCCGTGATAACCATTTTATCCAAAGCCTGACTTCAAATTCAAGTCCTGTAACTGCCTAGTCATTTGAGCTTTCCAACATCACCTTGAAATAACATAATTAAAACCAACCTATACTTCCTTTCAATTCCTCTACCAATCCAAACAATGGAATGAAACCACTTCTACCCCTGCCTTTTTTGTCACCATCTATATGCTTCAAGTGATCCAGGAGTGTGATTTATGTACCCTCATCTCCTCCCATCTATCCAGTCCTCCGGAGTTCTATAGCTTCGTCCTTTTTTCTTCCCCCTAAGATTGTACTTACTTGTCAGAGAGAGACAGCACAAGCAGGCAGAGGGAGAAGCAGGCTCCCCACTGAGCACAGAGCCCAGTGCGGGACTCGATCCCAGGATCCGGGGTCATGACCTAAGCCAAAGTCAGCCGCTTAACTGACTGAACCACCCAGGCATCGAGATCATCCTTTAAAAAAAAAAAAAAATGGGATCGAGCCCCGCATCAGGCTCTCTGCTCAGCGGGGAGCCTGCTTCCCCCTCTCTCTCTGCCTGCCTCTCTGCCTACTTGTGATCTCTCCCTCTGTCAAATAAATAAATAAAATCTTTAAAAAGAAAGATTTTATTTATTTGAGATAAAGTGAGGGAGAGAGAGAGAGAATGCGCACGCACATAAGCAGGGGAAGGGGGAGAGGGAAAGGGAGAAGCAGTCTCTCCACTGATCAGGGAGCCCAACATGGGGTTCAATCCCAGGACTTGGGGATCATGACCTGAGCTGAAGGCAGATGTTTAACCAACTAAGCCACCCAGGCACCCCGATTTGTCCTTTGAGATGTCTCTTATCTGACCCTTACTTTGCATTTTCCCTGTCATTAGAACAGGCTTTGTTGCCATACATACAAAGCTGATACTTGGTGGTTAGAGTACAGAGAACGACTCATAATGGACTCCACAATAACATGAATTCAGATAGAACACAATTGGCGTTCGGCTCTTCAAACTGCCCTCACCCCCAGCTGGTTACTACAGACTTCCTCTGGTTATTTCATTAATCTTATAGTAATGCAACCTCACATTTTATGTGATTGAATATATTGGACCTTAACAAGTGATATGGCTTATTTTTACTGTATACTAGCTAGTAAAATACATAGTAGTTCATTAAGCAATAATGTTAGTAATGTAAGTTTCAATATTAACCCATGAGTTCAAGTTAATTGTCTAGGATGTTTTATGACCATTGATTAATGGGCTTCATTTCACAGAGATGTCCGGAAAACACCTGTAGCACTAGCTGCTATATTATATGCATTCTTTCTTTTTTTTAAGATTTTATTTATTAGAGAGGGAGCAAGCATGACCAGGGGGAGGGGCAGAAGCAGAGGGAAAAGCAGGCTCCCTGGTGAGCAAGGAGCCCGAAGCAGGACTCGATCTCAGGACCATGGGATCATGACCTGAGCCGAAGGCAGATGCCTAACCAGCTGAGCCAACAAGTGTCCCCTTTTTTTTTAAAGATTTTATTTTATTTATTTATTTTGAGGGGAGGGGGAGGGAGAGGGAGAATCCCAAGCGGACTCCATACTGAACACAAAGCCCAACAAGAGACTCGATCCCATGACCCTGAGATCATAATCTGAGCCCGAACCAAGAGTCAGATGCTCAACTGACTGAGCCACCCAGGTACCCCATTTGCATTCTTTATAAAGCACTGTATGCTTTAGGAGAATGACCAATTGATTATCCTTGAGTTATATTTGTTAGTGTACACAAAACTGTATCTGAAGATCTAAGAATTGGTTTAATGAATAATAGAAGATGTTTAATGGTAAACTACAAAAGTAATTTGTAAATCTTACCAAAACTTGTAAAGTCACTTAATAGAAATTGTAAAATGCGAATAGTTAAACACTCGAGAAGTAAAAACTTTAAAGATATTTAGTTGTAATAAATGATATTCTAACACATGTCAATGTTTTATAAGAAAGAAATGAGTTATTAAAGCTGACGGATTGAAGCACCTGGCCAGCTCAGTCAGTAAAGCTTCTGAGTCTTGATCTCGGGGTCATGAGTTTGAGCCCCATGTTTCATGTAGAGATTACCTCAAAAACAAAATTAAAAAAATTTTTTTAAAAGCTGACATATTAAGTCAACCATAAAGAATTGGACATATAAAACTAAATACCTTAAGAACAAAGAGAGTTTATTGAAAGGATCACCAGGTTCGGGTTCAGATTCAAGACAAATCACCAAGATAGAACAAGAACCAGAAAATAACTGTAACAGCAAGTACTATTTAGCCATTTGGTCAGAGTCTGCTGCCAGATGAGGAGACTCCAACAGTTTTTTTCCACTCAAGAATCTCCCTGGAGGGGTGCCTGGTGGTTCAGTCAGTTAAGTGTCCAACTCTTGATTTCGGCTCATGTCTGGAAGAGTCATGAGTTCAAGCCCCATACTGGGCTCCACACTGGGTGTGGAGTGGAGGGAAGGGAGAAGTGGGAAGTGGAGGGGAGGAGAAGGGAGGAGAGGAGAAGAGAAGAGAAAAAAAAAGAAAAAAGAAAAGAAAAAAGAAATCTCCCTAGAGGCAGAATCCACCTGGCCAAGATTAGGTCACATATTACCCTTTGGCTGTAGCAGTAAGAGAAGGACATAGCAACCTCCCGGGACCCTTTGGCTTCTGTATGGGAAGACAGGACACTTTAGCTATATACAACTGTGGAGTGGTAATTTGCCAAAAGGAAACAGAGATGGGATTAGGAAGAATTAGGGTGGCAGAGTGTCACCGTGGCTGTGTGAAATCGCTACGATTCCATCCCTGTGTCTACCTTCCTCCTCAGAGACACTTCTGCCAAGACCTCCCCTGGCCTTGCCCAGCGCTTAGCCAGGGAGACCAACGAACAGGTGTTTGTCAGCTCTAACCTTCAAGGCACAGACAGTAACTTCTATTACTTGTGGAAAGAGGATCAAGGAAATGGAGGCTGTTCCGGAAAAGTTCTAGCAGAGTGGGAGAAGTGAAGATTTGTAAGTCATGTGAGATATATATTTAAATAAATGGATTGAATTTCAAAACAAAAACAAAGGCCTACCCTAGAGTAGCTTATGCCTTGTCTTACATACCTACATTTAAGAGTATAACAAAAGAACCTAGGTCAACAGTAGGTGGGGGGCGCCTGGATGGCTCAGTCCAGTTAAATGTCTGCCTTTGGTTCAGGTCATGATCACAACTTCATTTCTTTTTAAGTCTGAATAATAGTCCATTGCATGGGTAGACCACATTCTGTTTATCCATTTTTTAGTTGACAGGCATTTGGGTGGTTCCTACTTTTTGGCTATTATGAATAATGTCAACATTTGCATATAGATTTTTGTGTGAGTGTATTTTTTCATTTCTTTTAGGTAATGTCATGGACTGGTGGTCATGTTCCCCCAAAACTCACATTTTGAAGCCTCAACCTTCAATATTTCTGTATTTGGAGATAGGGCCTTTATGGAAGTAATTATGTTTAAATGAGGTCATAAGGGTAGGGACCTGATCCAACAGGATTAGTGTCCTTATAAAAAGAGAGAAGAGAAAGCTATTTTCTCTCTCTCAGTCATGTGAGGACACAGTGAGAAGAAAGCCATCTGCAAGCCAGGAAAGAAGTGCTCACCAGGAATCAATTTGGCGGGCACCTTAACCTTGGACTTGAGCCTCCAGTATTGTGAATAAACTTCTGTTGTTTAAGCCACTCAATTTGTGGTATTTTGTTATAGCAGCTCAAGCCAACAGTGACAGGTAAATCCTAGGAGTGGAATGGCTGAGTCACACAGTGATCTTGTTTTACATTTTGAGTAGGGAATATATACTTAAGATATACCCCCTTAGGTGTACAAAATGCATATAAAATATATTTATTTATTACAGCAGTACATATAGTAGAAAAAGGTAACAAATATCCACCAATATAAATCGATTAAATCACGATCTGTGATTGAGTGCAGCAAAACTATCTATATACCGGGCACCTGGGTGGCTCAGTCAGTTAAGTGTCTGC
Source organism: Potos flavus (assembly GCA_028534135.1). NCBI lineage: Eukaryota > Metazoa > Chordata > Mammalia > Carnivora > Procyonidae > Potos > Potos flavus. Next base: position 59,860,680 of record CM052894.1, on the reverse strand, counting down.
CTTCAGCTCAAGTCATGATCCCAGGTTCCTGGGATTGAGCCCTGCATCAGGCTCCCAGCTCACTGGGGAGTCTGCTTCTTCCTCTCCTTTCGCCCCTCCCCCTCCACTTGTGCTCTGTCTCTCACTTTCTCTCAAATAAATAAAATCTTAAAATTTCTGGAATACAGAAAGCAGATGACTGATTGATGAAAGCAGTTTGGATAAAGCCATAGCCAAAAATACATAGGGGAGGGGTTGGGGCTGATACAGGATCCAACAGGCTCAGTAGAACCAGATGTATAGGCAGAATAATGCCCCCACCAAAGATATCCATGTCCTCATCCCCAGAACTGTAAATATGGTACATTATATGGCAAAGGGGAATTAAAGTTGCAGATGAAATTAAGGTTGCTAATCAGATGACCTTAAAATATGGAGATTATCCTAAATTGCCCAGGTGGACCGAAGTAATACAAGGATTTTTCCAAGTAGAAAAGGGAGGCAGACAGGGAGAGTCAAAGATGTGAGAATGGAAACAAGGTCAGAGTGGTGTGATATGGAAAGGAGTCAACGCACCATTTCTGACCATGAAGATGGAGGAAGGGGACCGTGAGCCATAAAATACAAGTGGCTTCTAGAAACCAGGAAAGGCAAGGAATAGATTCTTGCCTGAAGCCTCCAGATAGGAACACAGCCCCACAGACACCTTGATGTTAGCCCAGTGAGAAGTGTTAGACTTCTACAGAACTGAAATATAATTAATTTATGTTGTTTTAAGCCACTTAGATTGTGGTAATCTGTTAGAGCAGCGATAGGAACTGAAACAGTGCTGTACTTGTCAACACAGAGGTTTGAAGGGATAAATGCGGATGAAAAATTAATTGATGGTCTGTAAAGAAAAAGACGCATTCCTCCTACTACCTCTTTCTTGTACCCCAGTGGAGAAGCTAAATCCTCATTGCCAGGTATATATTTCTAAGCAAAAAAAAGTAAGACATCTTCTCTAGAGAGCTAGAAGTCAGTTTCTGGGGAGAATCTGGGCAACTGGCAAAAGTGTTGGTGTCAAAGAGCTACACTCTTCTATTTGGCGTTTGGGAGCCTTCCTGGAGCATGATGGCTATTCCTTTCCCTTTCACATGACAATGAGACTTACCATTAAGCAGCCTTGCCCACAGAAGTCATGCTCCTGCTAGCTCCCATTTAGAATTTCTACTGCCTCATTTTTTTTTTAGATTTTTTTTTTTTATTTATTTCTTCGACAGAGAGAGAGAGATCACAAGTAGGCAGAGAGGTAGGCGGAGAGAGAGGGGGAAGCAGGCTCCCCGCTGAGCAGAGAGCCCAATGCGGGGCTGTATCCCAGGACCCTGAGATCATGACCTGAGCCGAAAGCAGGTCATGCTTTAACCCACTGAGCCACTCGGGTGCCCCTCTACTGCCTCATTTTGTCATATAAATGGACAACCAGAAACTCCCACATTTATAAAGCACCTGCAGTATAACAGAGAAAGACCAAGGTAAAAAAAAAAAAAAAAAAAAAAAAAGCAACATTTAATTTACATTTAAATTAAATTTAAATTTTTAATTTAAAGGCAACAGGAATAATTAAGAGAAAAGAGAAACCCTTGTAATAAGACAAACTGTAATGAAAAAAATATCATTGGAGAGATTTGAGAAAATAGTGAATTGAATCTATGACAGATGGTTTTTATCTACTCAGCAATCATTCCTTGCTTTTTCCTTGTGGAAAGAACTCTGATGTTTTTCTCCATGTTTCATGGTCCTGTGCTTCACGGGAGGCAGAATTCTCTCTTTCTCTGAGGAGGTCAGTCTCTTTCTCTTAAGACCTTCAGCTGATTGGATGAGGCCCACCCTACTAAGGAAAGCAGTCTGCTTTACCCAAAGTCTAGTGATGTAACTGTTAATCTCATCTAAAACACTCCTTCATAGCAACATTTAGACTAGTGTTTGACCAAATATGTGGGTGCCATGACCTAGCCTAAGTTGACACAATTAATCTTCACAACCAGTATGATAAAGGGGAAAGTTGCCATATCAGAAGGGCCAAAAGTTCATAAGAAGAAGGCTGGCAGGAACTTTGCATGATAAACACCTGCTGCTGTAGAACATCTCCCTGGAAGGCTGACTCTTCCTTGCAATGGGGCTAGAAGGAGGACCAACCTTGAAGAAGACTGTAAAATGTTACAATAAGAGAATTTGCTTTTGATTTTTTCTATTTTATTTTTAAGTTATCTCTATCTACAGCCAACATGGGGCTCAAACTCATGACCCCGAGATCAAAAGTTACACATTCCACCGACTGAGCCAGCCAGGCGTCCCTGATTTTGTTTTCTTATACAAATCTTCCTCAGTATGTGCTTGTGAACCTGGCCTAAACTTTCATGATGTCTAATTAGATACTAATGAAATCAAACAATCTCCTGAAATTGAGTGCACTTACCTGAACTTGATCTTCTTTCAAGTTACCCCACAACTCCAAATGGCTTCTGTACTAAAATAGTTGTCATGGTCCCGATAACAAAAACCAAGAAAGTGAATGTAGACACTGAGAAAGTATGCAGCACAAGAACAACAGGCAAAGACAGATAACCAGGGAGGTAGCAATCCAAGGAGTAAGGAACTCAGGAAGGAAGAAGAGACCAGCTAATTGAAAAAAAAAAATGGGTGTTCTTTTTTTTTTTTTTTTAAAGATTTCACCTATTTATTTGTCAGAGAGAGAGAGAGCACAAACAGTCAGAGTGGCAGGCAGAGGCAGAGGGAGAAGCAGGCTCCCTGCTGAGCAAGGAGCCCAATGCGGGGCTTGATCCCAGGACCCTGAGATCATGACCTGAGCCGAAGGCAGAGGCTTCAACCCACTGAGCCACCCAGGCTCCCCAAAATGAGTGTTCTTAATCTGGGATCCGTGGACTCCTTTGGGGCCTATTGATAGGCTTGAAAGGATTAATTAACTCTCTAAAATTTTAAGCATAATTTTTATGTATATGGGTAACTTTCTTTAAGATTTCCAAAGTGATTCATAACTCCGTCAAAAAAAGAAGAGGAAGAAGGGGAAGAGGAAGAAGAAGGGGAAGAATAGGAAGGAGAAGAAGGAGAAGGTGAAGAAGAAGAAGGAGGAGGAGGAGGTGGAGAAGAAGAAGGAGGAGGAGAAGAAAAGGAAGAGAGAACCATCAGCATTGGGATATCTGGTTTCCAGGAGTGAACCATTATAGTGTAATGCAGCAGAGACATCCAATAGGATACTGACTGAAAAATGTTCATCAAATATGGCAGTTAGATCTATTCTTTGAAGAGTCATTTAGCTTTGTTCCCTCAACTTCCTTTCTACTTCAGCTTATGCCAGTCTGCCTTCTGGGTTTAAAACTACCAAAACTGCTCTTGTCAAGGACACTGACATTTATCTTGCAAAATCTAGCAGCAGTACTGTCTTTTCATCTTCTTGACTTCTCACCAGCTAAAATCCCAGTCTATGGGGCGCCTGGGTGGCTCAGATGGTTAAGTGTCTGCCTTCAGTTCTGGTCATTATCTCCAGATCCTGGGATCAAGCCCCATATCAGTCTCCCAACTCAGCGGGGAGTCTGCTTCTCCCTCTTCCTCTTCCTGCCTCTCCCCTTGCTTGTAATCGCTGTCTCTCTCTCAAATGAATAAATAAAATCTTAAAAAAATAACAAAAATAAAACCCCAGTCTTCAAGTTTTGCTCCTACCTGTCTGGTTTAAGCCACCATTTTCTTTTCAAATTTTTTTTCTTTTTAAAGTAGACTCCATGCCCGTCTTGGACCTTGAACTCATGACCCTGAACTTGAGAGTCACATGCTCTAGCCACCGAGCCAGCCAGGCACCCCTAAGCTACCACTTTTATGTGTGTGTGCTCTAGATGAAATGACTGTAATAGCTTATAACTGACCTCTCTACTCATTGTCTTCCATCTTAACTCACCCTCTCCCCTGCCTCCCATCCCTGTTAACTTGTAGCACTTGAAAGATCTTTTTTAAAAAAATTTTTTAAAGATCTTATTTGACAGAGAGAGAAAGAGAGAGTGCAAGCAGGGGGAGTGGCAGGCAGAGGGAGAAGGAGAAGCAGGCTCCCTGCTGAGCAAGGAGATGGGATGGTGCTGGGCTCAATCCCAGGACCTCGAGATCATGACTTGAGCTGAAGGCAGCCGCTTAACCCACTGAGCCACCCAGGTGCCCCTAGAAAGATTTTTAAAAACTGTAAGTCAGTATTTCCCACTTTGGGATCTTCATATTTGCTCTTGCTTAGGGCTGTAATGCTCTTCTTCCAGTTTTTCTTTTAAGATTTATTTATTTATTTGAGGGAGAGACAGAGAGAGAGAGAACCTGAGCTCCTGCACTCAGGTGTGGGGGAGAGGCAGAGGGGGAGAATCTTCAAGCAGAATCCCCCAGCTCAGGGAGAAATCCGACTCAATCCTTGGGGGGGATTGATGCCGTGGGGCTCCGTTCCACGACCCATGAGATCATGACCTGAGCCAAAACCAAGAGTCTGATGCTCAACTGATTGAGCCACCCAGGTGCCCCTGAGGTTTTGTTTTATTTTTTTAAACATTGCTGGATCCTTCTTATCTTGCAGCTGTCAGTTCAAATACCATCTTGAAAGTTATCTTCTCCTTACCTTCCTACTCTAAGTTGGTTACATCTTACTACAGCACCCTCTATTTCCTTTATTGCACTTAGCATAATCTGAAATTATTTATTTTACTTATGTATTATCTGTCTCACGCCATTAGAATATAAATGTCCCAGGACTGGAACACTGCATCTCTTTTTCACTGCTAGACCTCCAATGCCTGAAAACAGTATTTGGTGCAGAGATGACACTCACTAGATATTTACTCAGTGCACCAATGATGAAACTCAAAAGGGATTCCATTGCAAATATTCAGTATTTTAAGTTTGAGCTTTTTTCTATAATGTTTTAAATACAACTTTTATTTTTATTTATTTACCTATTTAATTTATTTTTAAAGATTATATTTACCTATTTATTTGGGAGCAAGAGAGCAAGCAGGGTGGAGGAGCAGAGGGAGAGGGACAAGAAGACTGTGCTGAGAACAAAGCCAGACTCAGGACTCGATCTCACGACCCGGAGACCATGACCCTAGCCGAAGTCAAGAGTAGGATGCTCAACTGATGAGGCGCCCAGACACCCCTTAAGTATGATTTTTACAACAAAAGGTAAGAATTAATCCTATCAATCTATGCTGTAGAGAAATCAAGGGATATGGGGACTGAGGAATCACCTTGGTGATTTGAAGTCACTGATGAAGCCAGAAGGGCAGGCTGAAAGGAATAAAAGTGAGAAAGAGGTGTGAGGAATGAGAGACAGGATGTATACACCTCTTTGTGGGGAAGATTTAGCAGAGTGAGTACTTCAAGTAGGTAACATAGTTGAGGCAACAGTGTACAGGATCAATGTGACAAGAAAAGGACTGAAGGCAGAGAGGTCATTATTTCACTCTAGATAAAACTGGGCAAATATTTTCACAATTTAGTGGAGAGAAGGGGCGGCTGGGTGGCTCAGTCATTAAGCGTCTGCCTTCAGCTCAGGTCATGATCCCAGGGTCCTAGGATTGAGCCCCACATCAGGCTCCCTGCTCAGTGGGGAGCCTGCTTCTCCCACTCCCCCTGCTTGTGTTCCCTCTCTCGCTGTCTCTCTCTCTCTGTCAAATACGTAAATAAAATCTTTAAAAAAATTTAATGGAGAGAAGAAAATATTTTACAAAGAAAAAGCAGATTCGTGCTTTCTGTGTCTGTTGTGGGGTGGTCTGAATTTGGTGGATGCCAAACAATTTTCAAGAATGGTGGTTTTTTTCTGCCAAAAGGCAATTTAAAAACCTTCAGGTTAAAAAATCCACAGCTCTTTTTAGGACACATATGAATGTCAGCAAATAATTCACCTGCTTCAGTTTTTATCTAAGTTAGGGTTAAAAGTGTCCTCCAACCTTCATGAGTGCAAGAAGGTTGGTCAAAATAAACAGTGATAAAGCCCATCAAAGACAAGCCTGTAGTCTAACGAAGTCAGGTTTATTAACTTGCTGAAACAAGTGGATCCACACACACCAGAGCAACTGGGGGAGTCTAACTAAAAAAAAGGGGGGAGGAGGAAGAGACAGGGATAGCATAGGATTGGTTGGAGTATAGGTAAGAATTAAGCAGGCTCTTGTCTGGGCTATGAAGCAGACTCTAAGGTCTAGAATCCTTGACAACTACAAAGCTAAAATAAATATGGAATGTTATACCTGAAAACCCTTTATGTGATGCTCTATACCTGGATTGGAAAAGTGTCAAAATGACCCATATGGCTCAGCTTAGCCAGACAGGAGAGGGATGTTCCATTCTTACTTATAGGATTTAAAACAACAAAGCTTCTGAAAGTTTGTTTTAGGGAGCAAGGTTTTTCATCCCATGTCCCTTCATTAATCAACAAATGCAGTTTCTACAGATTCACAATGGGTATCTATCTCATGTACTGAAATTCTTCTCAACTTTCATAGCATGAATGCTCCCTCCCTGAGTTTTTATTCAGTTTTCCCTTGGGTGGGTGAAAGGCCTCTTATTTTCAACTAGTGATAACATCACAGGTATTGTGTGTTTTAATCACGTACCAGACCCCCTTTGCTAAATGTTTATTTGTGTCATCTCATTTGATCCTTACAACAAACCTTTTGATCCTTTGAGCTAGTTACATAGAATACTGAGGCTTAGAAAGTAACATGCATATGGAATTTGCTCTGTTATTGTATTTACTTTCATTCTGCCTTATGTTTTAGCTAGTTAATTATTATTATTATTATTATTTTTTTCGTTTTTGAGGCAGCAACACTATCTTTTTCTCTGTGACCACATGCTTCCAATGTGGCAGACTGCATAAACATGGTACTGAATTAACAAACTAGAACACGCACGTTCATTGGGTTGTTCTGACATCCTGGGTTTGCGGGAATCACCTACGCAGCACAGGGGCGGAGAGTCTGCCCAGGTTTGGGTGCATGGACTAAATATCCATGGGACTCCCAAAACCCTTGCCTATTACATTCACGCTTGAGCTCCAGCAGCCGCCGCTCATTTCGCGGAGGCGGGACTTCCGGTCTCCCCAAAGAAACCCTTCCGGCCGAAGCCGGAAGCTTTGCTACGGACCGGCGCGTGTGAGAGTGGAGGTTCCGACCACCCGGGCTAGCCGCGGGTCAGGTGAGCTTCGGAGGGGCTGAGGGTCTGCGGGAGCGAAGTGTTGATGGCTGGCCTGTGTCCGGTCCGTCACCCTGCAGTGCTTCGGTTCTTCTGTCCTCTCCTAGAAACTTCTCAGGTTGTCAGAGTCGGGCGTTGCCTGCTCTCAGCCACCCCGGTCAGACCCAGACCCAGACCCAGAGGCGCTGGCTGGAAGGGAGTCCCGGCGGGCGGGGGCCCCAGCTCGGGCCTCGGGCGAGGGAGCGGGATGGGCAGTGCCGCCCAGCACTTTGCGTGGAGGCCTTGTTGGCGCGTCACTTTGGAAGAGGGGAAATTGCTCCGGTTAGAGAAATGGCCCTGAAGTTCTAAATCATTTAACATCCGTGACGGAGGAGAAATAACGTGAAGTAGGTGCAGAACTTTGAACATTTTGAGATAGTTCAGTACCACCAGCTGAGGATTGGTCTAAGTTGTGGGTGGGTCCACGGGAGGGTGTGACACCTCCTCAAAGGAACTACAGTCTCGTCAGGAAGACAGGGTTCACAAACTGTTCAGATAAAGACAGAGGAGATAAAGATTAAGAGAGCCGACTTCTTGTCTGTCTGACATTAGTATAGCAAGGCCGCTGTCATTTGATATTTGTCTCAACGTTCCCCCTCATTTTACTTTTAATCTTTCTCTGTGCTTTTATAAACAACATATCGCTGGGGATTTTTAAAAATCCAAGTCGACAGGCTCTGCCTTTTGACTGGCTGGTTTTTGTACTTATTCATTGTCATAACTGAGATATTTGTTCAGGTCCAAACTTCTGGAGTCATCCATGACTCATCTCTTTCACACCACACATACAATCTATCAGCAAATCCTGTGAATCTGTCCGGACTCCCAGCCCTTTCTCACCACTTCCACTAGTCCAATTTACAGCTATCTCTTACCTGGGTTACTGCACTAGCCACCTAACTAGTCTGCTTTTTCTTCTTTCAGTCTCCTCATCACAGCATCTAAAGTGATCCTCCTAAAAAAAAAGAAAAGAAAAGAAAATCAGATTATTGCCGTCCTTTCAAAAAATCCCGCAAGGACTACCCGTTTCATTCATAGTAAAAGCTGAAGTTGGTAGAGTGGCCCCCAAGGTCCTGTAAGATCCCCTCCTATTTTACCTTTGATCTCATCTCTTGCTACTGCTCCTCTTTGCTCTACTCTTTGGCCTCTTCAAGCACATCCCAGCCTCAGGATATTTGCAGTTGGGTTTCCTTTGACTGGAATGCTCTCACTCCACATCTGTGTGCATGGTTTAATCCCTTAACTCCCTCATATTTTTTGGAATAGTGCCTTCTCAGTGAGGTCTTCCCCGACATAAACTTCCCTTAGATCTCCATTGCACTCATTGTCGTTGTGCTTACCATCATTTAACATGCCATGTGGTTTATTAATTTATCTGGTTTACTGTGTTTCCCTCACTAGGATTGAAACTTCAAGAGGGCATTTTTGTATGTTTTCTTTACTGCTGTATTCCTAGTGTCTAAAACAGTATCTGGCTTTTGGTAGATTTTCCATAATATAACTGTTGAATGAATGGATTTGAACTTTTTCTACCATCTTCCACTTGGTACTTTTTGTGCTTTTTTCCCTCCTCTCTTGCCTTTTTTTGGATTGAAGTTTGATCTTGTTTGTTTTCTCTTTTCATTTTTTCTTCTCTGCTTCTTTGGAAGATATGTTACTCTAGGTACTCTTTCTGTACCAATAGGGCTAACCTTTTATTAATTTTTAATTTAGCTATGCATACTTAATTGAATCTAATTCAATCTTAAATGAATCTTAACCCTGGAGCACAATATTGTTTTTACCTTTGTTCCTGATTTTAAATAGGCTTCTTGGATCATCTCAATACTTAATTATTTTTGTAAGATGTAAATGTTCAACAATAAAACTAGAGTTGTTACTATTTTCTGGTGGTTTTGATTTTTTCTTTTTGACTTATTTATTTTTTAAAGATTTTATTTATTTGAGAGAGAGAAAACATGAGCGGGGTTGGGGGTAGTGGGGAGGTCAGAGGGAGAGAGATAAGCAGGCTCCCCACTGAGCAGGGGCTCTCTCTTCCCCGGACCCTGAGATCATGACCTGAGCCCAAGGCAGACACTTAACCGACTGAGCCACCCAGGTGCCCCTTCTGTTTAATTTACTAAAGTCAGTTTATCATACACTTTAATAGAATATTTTTGTATACTTAGCACTTCAGACTTTATTTTTTAAAAAGTATATGATACTTTCCCTACTTTAGCATTTTGCTGGGACATATGCAAGAGAGTCCACTAGAAAACAATATGGCAGACAGTAAGTGTGAAATGAAAATGACCCAGAGAGTGAAACTAATAATACACTATATGTTCACTAACTTAAATTTATTTATTTATTTATTATTATTTTTTAAAGATTTATTTATTTGACAAGAGAGAGAGATCACAAGTAGGCAGAGAGGCAGGCAGAGAGAGAGGGGGAAGCGGGCTTCCCGCTGAGCAGAGAGCCCGATGCAGGGCTTGATCCTAGGACGCTGAGATCATGACCTGAGCCGAAGGCAGAGGCTTTTAACCCACTGAGCCACCCAGGCCCTCCAACTACCTTGAATTTAAATTAAAAAAAAAAAAAAAAAAAAAAGACCCAGAGAGTAATTAGGGTCTACCGGAAAGGAGAAACATCATAGTTTACCAGTTATTAGGAGTGGCTGGGATGAATTTGTGGAGGAGCGGTTTGGGAGATTTGCTGGTATTTAAAAGTGTGTAGAGAAGGGGCACAGAGTTGATTAATTTTATTCTCATTCATACAGTTTTGTCATAAAATTGTGGTTTTGGTGTGGATTTTAGTCATTGGTGTTTTAGAGAGGAGTGCCTTTGGCCTCTTAGGAAATGCTTAAAGCTTTTTGGGGGACCTACTTAAAACTTGGAGACAGGCTTTGTCATTTAGCATAAAAGGACAGCAAGACATTATGCTAAGTGAAATAAGCCAGTCACGAAGACAAATACTGTTTGATTCCACTTATATGAGATACCTCAAGTACTCAAGTTCATAAAAACAGAAGGTAGGGGCTGGGGAGAAAGGGACATGGTAGTTGTTTAATGGGTGTAGAGTTTCAGTTTGGCTGGATGAGAAGGTTTTGATAATTGTTTGCACAACAATGTGAATATATCTAATGTCACTGAACTGTACACTTAAAAATGGTTAAGATGATAAATTTTATATGTATTTTACCACAACTAAAACCTTTTTTTTTAAAAAGAACAGCAAATGGATTTGTTTAAAATTGTGCTAAATGCAAGCACCTCGCTAGCTCAGTTGGTAGAGCATGTAACTCTTGATTTTGGGGTTGTGAATTGAGCCCTGCATTGGGGATAGAGCTTACTTAAAAAGAAATTCGGCTAAATACTTGGAAATTGTAACATTTTTCGGTAGTAATTTTTTTTAAGGTTTTATTTGAGAGAGAGAGAGAGAGAGAGAGAGAGAGAGCATGAGCAGGGAGGAGGGGAAGAAGGAGAGGAAGAAGCAGGCTCCTTGCTAGGTGGGGAGCCTGATGCAGGACTCAATCCCAGGACCTTGGGCTCATGACCTGTGCCAAAGGCAGACGCTTAACCGACTGAGCCACCCAGGTGCCCCGGCTTATTGCAGTTAAACTTCCCCATGTCAGCTACTGTTATTCTTCTTTTTTTTTTTTTTTAAAGATTTTTTTTATTTATTTATTTGACAGAGAGAGAGAGATCACAAGTAGGCAGAGAGGCAAGCAGAGAGAGAGGGGGAAGCAGGCTCCCCGCCGAGCAGAGAGCCCGATGCGGGGCTCGATCCCAGGACCCTGAGATCATGACCTGAGCCGAAGGCAGAGGCTTTAACCCACTGAGCCACCCAGGCACCCCTACTGTTATTCTGAATTTGTGATATATTTCTTTGAATTTATAGAATATTTCCCCCTTATCTAAATATAGAATCTAATTTATACTGTTAATAATCTTAGTCATTAAGAGATCTTAATGACTACATTGACTGTTTATGTTGAGCACTTGTACACATAAAAACTCATTTAATTCTCACAACAGCCCTATGAAGTAGGTCCTAATACCATCTACATTTTACAGATGAGAAAACTGAGACACAGATTAGATTATCCAGTGTCCCATAGCTAGCATGTAGTGGACAAGGTCGAATTTCTTTCCAGCAGACTGACTGCATATAATGTCCAAATTACATTAAATGGGAACAAATATCTTAATTCTTAGATGTTTTGCAGAATTCTTTCAGTGGCGGGACAAAGAAACTGTGCTCAAACTGATGTAAACAAAAGAAAGACTACTGTTTCATTTAACTGGACTAACGAAAGGCTTTAGGCATAGTTGGATCAACTCCACTTTCCTTTCTGGCCTTATCTTCAGACAAATTTTTCCAAATAGTGGCAGAGGTACTTCTCAGCTATTCCAGGTTTAAGTGGTCCTTTTGTTTTAAGGTCTTGGGAAAGAGAGAGAGATGGATCCTCTCTTCAAGAGCTCATGTCATTTTCTAAAAGACTGACTGTCCTTGGGTTAGGATCTTTACATATGGACCAGTTGCTATATGCCAGGAAATGGAGGTGAGGCGTCATCATATTGGCCATCCTGGGCCATGTGTCCACTCCCGTAGTGGGTGAGTGACAGCCCACCAGGCAGAGAAAGTGCACTTCTCACAAGGGGAAGCTGCTGGCTGAAAAGGCAGAAAATAGGTGAGAACCATTTCGATAGTATGGATGGAACTCTAGGTCTTTGTTCAGGTGCCTTTCCCAGGTTAAGATTCTTCCACTCTTAAACAATAAGTTATTTTTAGAAGAATTGTTAGAAGAATTAAAGAAATTGTTAACATTTTGAATGGATATTGTGCAGTTAAGGAAAAGGAAAGCATGTGCTGTATGTTGGAGACTTTACCACCAAGTTCCTCTCATGTCCTCAAATTTTCTTTGCTGCTTTATCTAGGATAAAGACCCCATTAGCAGTCTGATAAATCTTGTGAGCTCCTTAGAATTTGTTTTTAAGATTTTATTTTTAAGTAATCTCTACACCCAACATGGGGCTTGAACTCAGAACCCCAGGATCAAGAGTCACATACTCTACTGACTGGCTACTGAGCAGCCAGGCACCCCTAAAATGTTTTTTTTTGTTTGTTTGTTTTTTGTTTTTTTTTTTAGATTTTATTTATTTGAGACAGTGCAAGTGCAAGAGAGAGCACAAGAGAGGCACAAGGAGAGGGATAAGCATACTCCCTGCTGAGCAGGGAGCCTGACATGGGGCTCTATCCCAGGACCCTGAGATCATTACCTGAGCTGAAGGCAGATCCTTAAAGGACTGAGCCACCCAGGTGCCCCTAAAGTGTTTTTTTTTTTTAAAGATTTATTTATTTATTTGAGAAAGAGTGAGAGAGAGAACGAGTGGGGGGAGGGGCAGAGAGAGAAGCAGGCTCTTTGTGGAGCAGGGAGCCTGATATGGAACCTCTACGATCATGACCTGAGCCAAAGGCAGACACTTAACTGATCGAGCCACCCAGGCGCCCTAAGATGTTTTTTAATTATTTATTTATTGAAGATTTTATTTATTTGACAGAGAGATCACAAGTAGGCAGAGAGGCAGGCAGAGAGAGGGGGGAAGCAGGTTCCCTGCCGAGCAGAGAGCCCAATGTGGGGCTCAATTCCAGGACCCTGAGATCATAACCTGAGCTGAAGGCAGAGGCTTTAACCCACTGAATCACCTAGGTGCCCTCCTAAGGTGTTTTTAAATACAGAAAACACATAGGATTTCATATAAAGAACTTCTAAAACTCAGCACCCAAACCCCAAATAATCCAGTTAAGAAATGGACTGAAGATATGAATAGACATTTTTCCAAGGAAGACATCCAGATAGTCAATAGACACGTGAAAAAATGCTCAAAAGTCACCGTCAGGGAAATAAAATCAAAACTACGATGAGATATCACCTCACACTAGTCAGAATGGCTAAAATGAACAACACAGGAAACAACAGGTGTTGGTGAGGATGTGGAGAAAGGGGAACCCCCTTGCCTGTTGGTGGGTATGCAAACTGGTGCAGCTACTGTAGAAAACAGTATGGAGAGTCCTCAAAAAAGTTTAAAAAGTCCTTAAAAAGTTAAAAATAGAACTACCCTATGATCCAGCAATTGCACTGCTAGGTATTTACCCAAAGGATACAAAAATACAGATTCGAAGGGGTGCATGTGCATCAATGTTCATAGCAGCATTATCAACAAGAGCCAAATTATGGAAAAAGCCTAAATGTCCATCAGTTGATGAATGGATAAAGAAGATGGGGCACATGGAATATTACCCAGCCGTAAAAAAGAATGAAACCTTGCCATTTGCAAGGATGTGGGTGGAGCTAGAGAGTATAACCCTAAGTGAAACAAGTCAGAGAAGGACAAATACCATATGATTTCACTTGTGTGTACTTTAAGAAACCCAACAAACATGGGAGGGATAAAAGAGGAGAATCAAGAAACAGACTCTTAATTATAGGGAACAAACTAATGGTTACCAGAGGGCAGGTGGGCGGGGGGATGGGTGAAATGGGTGATGGGGATTAAGGAAGGCACTTGTGATGAGTACCAGGTGTTGTATGAAAGTGCCGAATCACTAAATTCTGCACCTGAAACTAGTATTACACTATATGTTAACTAACTGGATTTTAAATAAAAACTTGGGGGGGGGGGAATACATAAGATCTCAGATGAAATCCAGTTATGTGAAATAAAGTTATCAAAATACATAAAAATTGTGATATAGTCATATGTTCATTAACATTAAATGACAAAAATCTAGTGGCAGGTCTAATATTGTAATTTTGAAATAGTGATGCATATAAAGTATATCTTGAGATATCTGTAATAGCTGTAATGTGATATAAAATATCTGTGATCATAGGTGCTACTAATCCAACTAATTTTTTGGCATATGTGCACAGTGAGAAGTTAGTGAGAAGTTAGTGAATATCTTCAGTTAGAAGATACCTTGAGAACCTATGGACTTAGGGTAAAAAATAGCTCACTTAGGTGCTGTCCAGATAATCAGCCCAGTACTCCAACCACCTGGTGAGGGTGAGGTCTCACTCTGTTCTTGTTAGTTGGCCCTGATCCCCAGTTGCATGACTTGTACTGTTTCTTTGACCAGGCTTCCTAGATGCAGTCTTTGGGTTTCTGAGAAACATCCACTTGGACCGTCCCTTATTGTGCTGTTCCCACTTTTTGGGAGAGCCATCTATGCTTTCTTGAACCCATTAATACCAGATATTAACCTTGACCTCCCTTCAGTCTGAATTTCTGGTGGTCATGACTTAACCACTTAGATATATTTCCCTCCCATCTTTTTATTTTTTTAAGATTGTATTTATATATTTGAGAGAGTGTGTGCATGCGTGAGAGAGAACAGGGGTAGGGATGTGGGGGAGAGGGAGAGGCAGAGAGAATCCCAAGTAGACTCCACGCTGAGTGCAGAACCATATGTGGGGTTTGATTTCATGACCCAGTGTCCCTATTAAAGCTGAAGCAAATCAAAATTCTACAAAACTTAAAATATTGGGAATTAAATTTATTATTATTATTTTTAAAGATTTTGATTTATTTGACAGAGAGAGACACACAGTGAGAGAGGGAACACAAGCAGGGGGAGTGGGAGAGGGAGAGGCAGGCTTCCCGATGTGGGGCTCCATCCCAGGATTCTGGGATCATGACCTGAGCTGAAGGCAGACACTTAACAACTGAGCCACCCAGGCACCCCATAAATTTCCTATTTTTTAAATTGTACTAAAATACAGATAACATTGAACATCTTAATTTTTTTTTAAGATTTTATTTTTAAGTAATCTCTACCTCCAGAGTGGGCTTGAACTCACAGCCCTGAGATCAAGAGTGGCACACTCCACCGACTGAGCCAGCCTGGCACTCCAGACCATTTTAACAATTTTTAAGTGTACTACAGTTCAGTAGTGTTAAGTACATTCACATTGTTGTACAACCATCACCACCATCTGTCTCCAGAACTCCTTTCATTTTGCAAAACTGAAACTCTTAGCCACTAGACAACACTTTCCCCCTCCCCACAGCCCTTGACAACCACAATTCTACTTTCTCTATGAATTTGATGACTCTAGGTACTTTTTTTAAGTGGAATCATACAGTATTTGTCCTTACTGGCTTATTTTACTTAACATGATGTCCTCAGGGTTCATCCACGTTGTAGCATGTGGCAGAATTCCCTTTCTTCTTAAGGCTGAATAATATTCCATTCTATGCATATACCACATTGATATTTGGGTTAGTTCCATCTCTTGGGTCTCTGTGAATAATAGCACTGTGAACATGGTTGTAAAGTATCTGCTTTCAGTTCTTTTCAAATATTTTATTTGAGAAATTCTGTAGTCCTCTCATCATGAAGAACATACAGGAAACCGTTTGGATTTTAAAAGCAGATTACAAGAAAGATCAATAAACCAATAGGAAAATGGGTAAAGGATGTAAACAGTTCATAGAAAAGGGAATCAAAATGAATAGATGCTCATCTTCCTTCATAAAAGAAAATGTAAAATGCATATTTCACTTATCAGACTGACAACCAAAATTGTGTTAATATTTTGTGAAGGGAAAAAAAAAATTTTGTGAAGGGCAATGTGATGCTACAGGGGCTCAAAGAGTGCTGCTAGGACTCTAAGTTGGTACAGCCACTAAAAAGGGACATTTGTTATTACCTATCAACATTAAAAATGCACATACCTTTGATTTAGCAATACCTGTTTTGAGAATGTTTCCTACAGATATTTTTGCACAGGTATAAAAAAAATAAATGAGCAGGTTTAGTCTTCGCAGTATTATTTGTAATAGCGAAAACTTGGGAGTAACCGAAGTCCATCAGTTTGAAGACTGGTTAAATCATGGTGTATCTACACAAATACTATGCAGCCAGAAAAGATTTAAAAGGTCCTGACATGGCAGTGGATAAATTTCCAGGTTATATTATTGAATGAGGATGTAAGGAACAGAACCACATATATAGTATGGTATCATCTTGTAAAGAAAGAAGAAAAATACTGGTGTATAAGCATAAAATGGGTATGGAAGTATATATAAGGTACTAATAAAGCTGTTGCCAGCAGGAAGAGATAATGACTAGCAAGAGTGAAGGGAAACTTTCAGTGTATTCCTTTTTATACTTTTGAGTATCATCTATTTAAAAAATTAAGTGAGAAAGATATGCCTAGAAAAATTCGAGGATTACTGAAATGGGAAAAGAGATGACTAACCAGTGACTTCCAGACACTTGAATAGACTTTAAAAAAAAATTTTTTTTTTAAATTTTATTTATTTAACAGAGAGATAGAGAGCACAAGTAGGCAGAGCGGCAGACAGAGGGGGGGGGGAGAAGCAGGCTCTCCGCTGAGCAGAGAGCCTGATACGGGGCCCGATCCCAGGACTCTGGATCATGACCTGAGCCAAAGGCAGACACTTAACTGACTGAGCCACCCAGGCACCTTAAGAAAAATATCAGTAAGGTTGAGCCTAGAAATGAACTTGTGAAAAAATGTGAAGATAAGAAAAGAAGCTTTTGGGATTGATCTAGACTAAAAAGTAGTATAAGAAAGTCTACTCCTTGGCTGTAGTAGTATATGTCTTTTAACTTTAAATCCTGAATATTTTGAAACATAGGAAACACCCAGATACTCCTTGCCTTTATTTAGTGATTGTTAATATTTTGGCACCTTGGCTTTATCTTTTAAAAATATATTTAATGTAGCATAAGAGAGGACAGAAAAGTAGCAGATTGATTCAGTTTCTTATCTTTTGTCATACCTATGGAGAATGATTTCCTGTCTTGTCCAAGAAAAAAAGTCTGGTTAAAAAGCATGTTGAAGATAAAAAGAGATAGGATAGCATTTGGCCATTTTGAATTAGTCTGCATTCTTGGGGCGCCTGGATGGCTCAGTCAGTTAAGCCTTTGGCTCAGGTCATGATCCTAGGCCTGAAATTGAGCCCTGCATCTGCATCAGGCTCTCGGCTCAGCAGGGGGTCTGCTTGTCCCTCTCCCTCTGCCCCCCAACTCGTGTGTGGGTGCGTGTGCACGTGTGTGTGCTCTCTCTTGCTTGCTAATAAATACATCTTTGAATTAGTCTGCATTCCAAGAGAAATTACATCTAGAAATTTATGAAAAACTGGCAAATATATATATATGCAAAAAATTCCTGTTCATAATCTTTAAAGAGTAATGAATAAGGGGAACTAGAACTTCTGGGAAAGATGTTTTGTGAAAATTTAGAAAAGTAGTAATCCTAAGGAGCTAGGAAGAGTTTAGTGAGTCTTGGCTAAATTTACCTTATTTTGTTTGTCTTTTGGATTGTAATTCCCTGGCAAGCCAGGGAAATTTGAGAGAACAGTGCATTATTTCCTTTCACTTTTTATTATCTTTCCTTTCCTCCCTCCTCATTATTGTTAATAGAACAAATAACAGCTATTCCTTCCAAATATATTCATATAACTGAGAGGTGTGTAAGTTAAAGTGTGGAGAGATCCCTTTCCTCACCCCACTCCTCTGACTGACAGTATACTCTGGGACTGATGGTGGGGTTTGATTTCAGGGGGACATTTCACAAAGCTCATGACATTCTAGCATGTGAACTGGATAATAGGAGGGCTTGTAATTAAAAAAATGGTTTACCCACAATTTGTGTGGGTTCTGTCTTTGGTGAGGGTTATATATATGTATGTCATATGCATATAAACACACACATATTTTGTCTTTGATCTTATAAAAATTGGACAGGACAGAACTGGGAGAGATAATTAATGTTGGATTATTCTATGTTTAATATATATATATGTAAAGTCCTACATTTACACATAATGTTATGATGTGTTAAGTCCTACTTCAATAATTAGTTGCACAAGTGGTGCCTGGGTACAACTCTTGATCTCGGTGTCGTGAATTCGAGCCCCAAATTGGGTATAGAGATTACTTGAAAAATAAATTGTTGTACAAGTATAGGATAAAGAAGACCTGATTTGAAAGTTCTTCATGGGAATTCATAAGACTTTACACAAACAAGTAAACAGGTAGATTTTTTCCTAATGTCAGTGTCAGTATTTAACTTTTCCTTTGGATGGATGGTTTGGATATGGCTTTCTTGAATCTTAAATATATTTACTTACTTTGAATAACTGTCTCAAGAATTTTTCCCAAGGAAATACTTCAAAGGACAAGAATAATTTAAAAACGAAGATATTTTTAGCTATTTTCTTTGATAATAAACAATGGAAACATGTATCAATAGAGAAATGATTAAGTAAGTTGTGGTATCTACAGGTCAACATTAAAGAGATTAATATGATTCTGTGGCTATATAGAAATATGTTCATGCTATTAAAGAAGTAGAACAAATTACATATCTATTTCTTATTTTTTAAAGTATTTTATTTATTTATTTATTTGATAGAGAAACACAGCGAGAGAGGGAACACAAGCAGGGGGGAGTGGGAGAGGGAGAAGCAGGCTTCCTGCTGAGCAGGGAGCTCAAGGCGGGGCTCGATCCCAGAACTCTGGGATCATGACCTGAGCTGAAGGCAAATGCTTCACTGACTGAGCCACCCAGGCACCGCATATCTATTTCAATTTTAAGAAAATTGTATTTACATTTTAATGAAAATCAAAAAAGGCATTTAAAACTAGTGAAACTGTTTTTAGCATAATTAAATTTAAACATTTAAATTCTTTTATATTTGAATCTTTATTATTTATTTTAAAAGTTATTTTTTTTGAGTATACTTGATACACAGTGGTACATTAGCTTCAGGTATACGACATAGCGATTCAATTTCTCTATACATTATGCTCTGTTCACCACAAGTGAAGCTACCATCTGTCACCACAGAAGGCTATTATAATATCATTGACTATATTCCCTATGCTGTGCCTTTTATTCCTGTGACTTACTCATTCCATAACTGGAAGCCTATATCTCCCATTCTGCCCATCCTCCCACCCCCTTCACCCCTGGCAAACATCAGTTCTCTGTATTTAAGGTCTGATTCTGCTTTTCGTTTATTGATTTGTTTTTGTTTTTGTAGATTCCACATATGAATGAAATCATATGATATTGTCTTTTTCAGTCTGACTCATTTCACTTAGCATAATACCCTCCAGATCCATCTATGTTGTCGAAAATGGCATAATCCCATCCTTTTTTATGGCTGCATAATATTCATGTGTGTATGTGTGTGCATATGTACACACACCTTTCTTCCTTATCCATTTGCCTATCAGGGGACACTTAGGTTGCTTCTTAGCAAGGTTAATAACCACTAGGTTGTGGTTATTAGAAGTAATGCTGCAATAAACACAGGGTGCATATGATGTAGGAAAGATGTTAGGGTTTGAAGCCGATGGCCAAGAAAGAATTCTTGAGATGTCTTTGGTCCAAAACATGGTTTTATTAAAGCATGGGGACAGGACCCGTGAGCAGAAAGAGCTGCACTGGGGTCATGAGGAGTGGCTGATTATACACTATCAGGTTTGGAGGGGGTTTAGGGATAGTGTAAGTCTAAGGGATTTTGGAAGCAAGGTTTCCAGGACCTTGAGGGGCTAGCTATTGTTAGGATAAGGTCATTTATTACTGTTTGGTAAAACCTTAGTCATGAGATCCTTCAAATGTATATTGGTGGGTCATATGCTTGGGGGATGATAGCCAATAGGTATCTTGGGGGGTACAGATAAAGGAAGTTTCCAAAGGAATTTTTATATGTTAAAGTAGACTTGCAGGATCCTGGGGGTTGGGCTAAGATTGCCTTTTACCCTTAGCAAAGTGTTAACATCGGGGTAGTGGAGTCCTTAGAGGAATGTCACTCTGCCTGTTTCAAGGACCTGTCAAGGGGTTGTAAGTAGTAAGGAAATTTAATTTTTCTTTAGCCTTTGTTTCCCACATCATATACATCTTTTCAAATTATTAGTGTTTTCATTTTCTTTGGGTAAATACCCAGCACTGGAATTACTGAGTCATATGGTAATTCTATTTTTAATTTTTTTTTAATTCTACTTTTAATTTTTTGAGGAAACTCCATACTGTTTTCTATAGTGGCTGCACCAATTTACCTTCCCACCAACAGTGCACAAGGATTCTTTTCTCTCCACATCCTTACTGACACTTGTTATTTCTTGTCTCTTTGATACTGGCCATTCAATTAACAGGTATAAGGTATAACAGGTAAAAAAAAATTGTAGTTTTGATTTGCATTTCCATGATGATGGGTGATGTTGAGCATCCTTTCATGTATCTGTTGGCCATCCATATGTCTTCTTTGGAAAAATACTTATTCAGGTCCTCTACCCACTGTAATTGGATTTTTTTGTATTTTTGGTGTTGAGTTGTATAAGTTCTCTATGTATTTTGGGTATTAACCCCTTATCGCATATGTCATTTTCAAATATCTTTTCCTATTCAATAGGTTGCCTTTTGGTTTGTTGATTGTTTCCTTTGCTGTGCAGAAGCTTTTTATTTTGATTTCGTCCCAATAGTTTATTTTTGCATTTGTTTCCCTTGCCTCAGGAGACATATTTAGAAAAATGTTGCTATGATCAATGTCCAAGAAATTACTGCCTATGTTTTCTTCTAGGAGTTTTGTGATTTCAGGACTCAATTTAGGTTTAATCTATTTTGGGTTTATTTTTGTGTATGGTGTAAGAAAGTGGTCCAGTTTCATTCTTTTGCATATAGCTGTCCAATTTTCCCAACACCATTTGTTGAAGAGACTATCTTTTCCCCACCATATACTCTTGCCTCTTTTGTCGTAGATTAATTGACCATATTAAGCGTGGGTTTATTTCTGGGCTCTTTATTCTGTTCTATTGGAATATGTGTCTATTTTTGTGCCAGTACCACACTGTTTTGATTACTACAGCTTCGTAATATAACTTGAAATCTGGGATTGTGATACCTCCAGGCTTGTCTTTCTCAAGAATGGTTTGGGTATTTGGGGTCTTTTGTGGTTCTATACAAATTTTAGGATTATTTGTTCTAGTTCTGTGAAAAATATGATTGGTATTTTGATAAGGATTTCATTGAATCTTAAACAGTTATTCTTTAATGTCAAATCTAGTCAGTGTTCAAGTTTTCAATATCCTCATTTCTTTTACTTCAAAATTATTTACAGTTTTTAAAAATTAGGATCCACATAAAGTCCATATATTGCAATTGGTTGAGATATTTAAGTTTCTTTTAATCTGTTTATTCTCCAGAGCTCCATGTCTCTCTTTTTCTCCTTGCTTTTTATTTGTTGAAGAAATGGGCTTGTGTGACAGTAGAGATCCCCCTGTCTGGATTTTGGCAGACTACTGCCTGAGAATGTCATTTAATATGTTCCTCAGTCTTCTGCTTTCCTGTGAAGTGGGAGTTGGATCTAGGTATCCCCAGATAGGGGATACTTTTTGCTCATCTTAAAAGACCTTCTCTTTCTCTTTAGTTTTAGGGTTCTATATTTTTAGAGCTGCATACTCTACCAACTGAGCCAGCCAGGTGCCCCTAGAGTTTAATTTTTTATTTATTGTTCATTATATGTGTTGCTTCATATATCTATGGATTTGAGGTTTTTTTCCTTCCTGAGGAGACCATGCCCATATTGCCCGTTTTCTTTCCCTGTTCTCTATCACTTTTATCCCCCTGTCTCTGTTCTCCTCTTTTTCCAGCCCCTTCAGTAAATGACAGAATAGAAAAGTTATGTGATGTGAGCTAACTAGAGAGTTAAACAACACTTAGAAAGATGTATTATCAAAATACAGCTAGAAAGTAAAATAAAATCAAGTTATGAGAATATGGCACATACATCTGTCAGTCCTTCTTTTCACCAAAATATGAAGACCAAATTGGTCAGGAGTGTTGACCTTAAGAATTATCTCAATGAAGTGAAAAAAAATTTTCTTGAAGGACTTTTTTAATCTTTATTGATTCTTGTCAATTTTATAATTTTCTTCCTAGATCTCATAGTTTGGATTCTGGCTACATTATAATGAATGACACTTTGACATCAAATGTCATTGGTCGACGTGTTGAAGTTAATGGAGAACATGCAACAGTGCGTTTTTCTGGTATAGTCCCTCCTGTGGCAGGTAATTTGTAATTGTGTGTGTGTGTGTGTGTGTGCATTTGTTTATTTTAGAGTCTTTTCTTTGCAGGCTTCTCTCCAGTGCTTTGTAACATCGATTTTGAAGAAACTAACAACCAATTTGTAGATGCTTCCTACATACGATTGTTTGGCTAACAATATCCTGTGGTATCTATGGTTTTATTTAATTTTAGACTTATCTAATTATTTAGTGTTGCCATTTTATATTAATTCAACCTTAAAATATCTTCTGAGTAAACTTTAAACAACAAGTAATAATTTTGAATTCTCGTATCCTAACCTCAAAAACTAAGAATTTTTGGAAGTTTCTTTTGTCATTAATCCATGTATATATGTCTTTAAAGTAGTTTAAATTGGTATGTGTACATTTTGGGGCACCTGGGTGGCTCAGTGGGTTAAGCCTCTGCCTTCGGCTCAGGTCATGATCTCAGGATCCTGGGATTGAGCCCCGCATTGGGCTCTCTGCTCAGCAGGGAGCCTGCTTCCCCCTCTCTCTCTCTCTGCCTGCCTCTCTGCCTACTTGTGATCTCTCTCTCTCTGTCAAATAAATAAAATAAAATCTTAAAAAAAATAAATTGATATGCGTACATTTTTGTGATATCTTTTTTTCACGTATTATCTGGTACATATTTATGTTTCTATAGCATCATTTTGTTTACATTTTTTATTGAGATATAATTGACAGGTAACATATTAGTTTCAGGTGTACCAAATAATGATTTGATATTGATATGCATTGCCAAATGATCACAAAGATAAGTCTGATTAACATCCGTAAATTACCATATGTAGTTACAGAGTTTTATTTTTCTTTTAAACAGTATCATTCTTTTCTTTTTTAATTAACTTACTATTTTTATTTTATTTTTTAAATTTCAATATAGTTAACATACATTGTTATATGTTTCAAGTGTATAATATAGTGATTCAGCAATTCTATACATTACTCAGTGCTTGTCAAGGTAAGTGTGTTCTTAATCTCCTTCACCTATTTCACCATCCCCCCACCCACCTCCCTTCTGGTGACCATCAGATTATTCTCCGTAGTTAAGAGTCTGTTTCTTGGTTTGTCTCTTTTTTTTCCCTTTTACTAGTTTGTTTTGTTTCTTAAATTTCACATACTAGTGAAATCATATGGTGTTTGTCTTTCTTTGACTGACTTATTTTGCTTAGCATTATACTTTCTAGCCCCATCCATGTTGTTGCAAATGGCAAGGTTTTATTCTTCTTTATGGCTGAGTAATATTCCTGTGTGTGTGTGTGTGTGTGTGTGTGTGTGTGTGTGTGTATGTGCGTGTATACATATACTACCTCTTCTTTATTCATTCATCAATCGATGGACACTTGGGCTGCTTCCATAATTTGCTATCGTAAATAATGCTGAAGTAAACATAGGGGTGCATATATCTTTTCGAATTAGTGTTTTCATATTCTTTGGATAAATGCCCAGTAGTGGAATTACTGGACCATATGGTAATTTTATTTTTAGTATTTTGAGGAACCCCCCATACTGTCTTCCACAGTGGCTGCACCAGTTTGCATTCCCACCAGCAGTGCACGAGGGTTCCTTTTTCTCTACATCCTCGCCAATACTTGTTTCTTGTGTTTTTGATTTTAGCCATTCTGACAGGTGTGAGGTGGTAGCTCACTGTGGTTTTGTTTTGTATTTCCTTGATGTCGAGTGATGTTGAACATCTTTTCATGTGTCTCTTGGCCATTGATATTTCTTCTTTGGAGAAATGTCTATTCCTGTCTTCTGCCCATTTTTTAATTGGATTATTTGGTTTTTTTTGTATGTTGAGTTGTAGAAGTTCTTTATATATTTTGGATACTAACACTTTATCAGATATGTCATTTGCAAATATCCTCTCCCATTCCATAGGTGCAGAAGCTTTTTTTTTTTTTTTTTAAGATTTTACTTTTACATAATCTCTACACCCAGCATGGGGCTTGAACTCACAACCCTGAGATCAAGTGTTGCATGTTTGTGGGACTCCTCAGTGGCTCAGTCAGTTACGCATTTACCTTCAGCTCAGGTCATGATCCTCGGATTGAGTCCCACCTCGGGCTCCTTGCTCAGCGGGAGCCTGCTTCTCCCTCTGGCTGCTGCTCCCCCTGCTTGTGTTCTCCTGTGTGAAGTACACACACACAATGGGATATTACTCAGTCATCAAAAGGAATGAAATCTTGCCATTGGCAGTGATGTGGATGGAACTACAGTGCATTATGCTAAGTGAAATAAGTCAGAGAAAGATGAATACCATATGATTTCACTCATGTGGAATTTAATAAATAAAATAAATGAACGTAGTGGAAGAGAAAGAAAAATAAAATAACAGAGAGGGAGGCAAACCATAAAAGGCTCAACTATAAGGAACAAACTAAGGGTTGCTGGAGGGGAGGTGGGGGGGATGGGGTAATTGAGTGATGGGCATTAAGGAGGACACTTGAGGTAATAATGGGTATTATGTGCAACTAATGAATCACTAAATTCTACCCCTGAAACAAATAATACATTCTATGTTAACTAACTTGAGTTAAAAAAAAAAGTTGCATGTTCCACTGACTGAGCCAGCCAGGTACCCCTGAACATAAGTTTCACCTGACCTTGTGGGAATTCTGAAGAGAGGGTGGCCCTTCAGAGATTTTCCTAGCTGAGATGAGGGGCTGGGCATTTATACCTGTGAGAATCTATCACGGGGTTTTGGTATGTCGAAGGGGGTGTGCCAGGCACTTTCTTCAGCGGAGATGGTTCTTGAAAGTGGGCTCATAGCTGAGGGCTAATTGCCAGAGGCTAGTTTTCCCAGCAGCTGGCAGGAGTAAGTCTTACTTTCTAAAGGCAGGTTGGATTAGCGTGTCACAAATCCAATAATACAGATAGAAGCTATTTCATGGTAACTTAGTGACTATGAAGTGGTACATATTATTTTCATTTATTAAATTGCCTGTGAGTTTGACAATTCCTTCATGTATGTATGATCAGGCAAATTTTCCCCCCTCAAATTATAATCCTGCGAAGGAGCTACTGTGTATTTACTCTATCAATTATCTCATCGTGTGGGGGCATTCTCTATGCTTTACCTCAACTGGTGTGATTTTTGAATTTCTTTCAGAAGTCAACAGGTGGAATTGGTACAAAGATGCAGCGAAATTGAACACAGATTCAGTAATTACTCATGGAGCTGCTTCGCTGGGTGTAAATTTTAGAGTTGTTGTGATAACTAAATAAATGAAAGTGTTTAAAGCACTTAGACCAGTTCCTGGTGCATAGTGTTAGCTATTGTTGTAGATAAACATTTCAAAAATTTCCTTAAAAAAGAAATAGAGCAGTTCCAATGTTTTGCAAATGGCTTGGGTGGGAAATTTAATTTCCTGAGATAGCATCATATGCAGGTTTTTAAAATTTTTTAATGTTTATTTTTTTAAAGATTTATTTTAGAGCGCATGAACCAGTGTGCGGTGGGGAGGGGCAGAGGGAGAGAAAGTCTCAAGCAGACTGCTCTGAGCACGGAGCCCGACATGGGGCTTGATTGATCCCACGACCCTGAGTCCATGACCTGAGCTGTAACCAAGAATCAGATGCTTAACTGACTGAGCCATCCAGGTGCCCCTATATGCAGTTTTAAAGAAGTATTTATTTAAAGAGGATATGTTGTGATGGGCAGAAAAATGCCCCTCCCCTTCCAACAAAGATGTCCCCAGGACCTGGGAGCATTATGTTCGGTTACATGGCAAAGGAGAATTAGGGTTGCAGGTGGAATTAAGCTTGCTAATCAGCTGACTTTACGATGGGGAGATTATCCAGGTGGGTTCAGTGTAATCTCAAGGATCCTTATAAGTAGAAGCAGAAGAGGGCAGTGCTGGAGTGCAGTGATGTGAGAAAGTTTCCAATGGCCGTTGTGGGCATTGAAGATGGAATGGGGTGGTGAAGCCAAAGAATGTGTGCAGCCTCTGCAAGCTGGTGAAGGCAAGGCAATGAATTTTCCTCTGTAGCCTCCAGAAGGGAACACAGCTTTGCAACCCCTTGATTTTATTTTATTTTTTAAAGATTTTATTAGAGAGAGAGAGCGCTCATGAGAGTGGGGTGAAGGCAGAGGGGAGAAGCAGACTTCCCTCTGAGCAGGGACCCGATACGGGGCTCCACTGGAGACTCCAGAATCATGACCTGAGCCGAAGGCACTTAAGCAACTGAGCCACCCAGGTGCAACGCCTTGATTTTAGACCAGTGAGACTGTCCTCAGGCTTCTGACCTCCAGAACTGTAAGATAATAAATTTGTGGGGGCGCCTGGGTGGCTCAGTTGGTTAAGCGTCTGCCTTCGGCTCAGGTCATGATCCCAGGATCCTGGGATTGAGCCCTGTATAGGCTCCCTGCCCATCGGGGAGTCTGCTTCTCCCTCTGCCTCAGTCCCTCTCTCCATCCCGCTCCACTCTCTCTCTCTCAAATAAATAAAAAATCTTTAAAAAAATAAATTTGTACAGTTGTATAGCAGCAATAGGAAACTGATATATCCTAGCCAGTTGTGTGAGGTATTCTAAAAGTGTCCCTAGTGACGATAGTCAGAGACTAACGTTGTAACTGTGTTTGGAGAGTCTGATTAAAATTGTTTCATGAATGTGGGAGTGAGGAAGCACTTTTTCTAAATTCATATCATGTGATTTAAAATGATTGACTGATTGAATTAACGAAATGCTACCTTTTATTAGTGTACATCTGTATGCTTAAAAATTATATATTCATCACTTGATCTTCTCATATCCATTTACTTGGAGTTGCTGTAGATCAATCAGTATATACACTGTATTTTTATTTTCTCTCTGGTGATTGTCTTCATCGTTCTTTGCCCTTAGTTATTGTTTGGTAATATGTTTTATGGTAACTGAAATCTGGTATTGTCTACCTATACAGAGTGACTAGATTAAATGCCCCTACAGTATTTTGGGTTCCATGTATCCTGTAGTAACAAGTTAATTTAAAATAAAATAGTCGAAACAGATTTCTTCTAAGTTCTTATAGAAGTATTTTGTATTCTACACTCAGTTTATTGATCCTAAATAGTGATTGAAATGCATTGGCACCTATCGAAACAAATATTGGCAATCCGAATTCATCAGGGAACAGTTGATTTAGCTAAGTCAGAGAGAAGTCTGCTTTTGATCTTTTTAGTTTTTTTCTCCATTCCTCACATCTTCTTACCAATTTCCAGCCTCCCAGATTCCAGCTTCGAACCTGGAACTCTCCAAGGGTCTGACTCTACCATGCACATCTCAGACGCTCATCAAAAGAATTCAATCAGATTTATTTTTTTCTTGTGTTTTGGAGGATTAGTATAATTTTCCATGATGAAAGCAGATTTTTTTTTAGGTCTTGGATGATGTTGTTTTTAATATATAACAAGATTTTCTTATAGTTTCATTTAGTAATACTGCTAATTAATCTTCTGGGCCATTCTTGAAGCCTCGTTGCTGTGTTTCCTTTTTTTTTTTTTTTTTTAGTATCTATTAAAATAATACATGAGCATGATAAAATACAGTGCCTAAGGGCTCATGATGAAAAGCCGAAGTGTCCAGCTGTGGGTGTTTTTTTCACTGATTGGTTGTAGGTGTCTTCTTGGTTAACCCTATTTGAGATCACATGTACTTTTTCAGTTATGAGATGTTTTCTTCTAAGATTATCTTTGATAATTTTCACCCTTCCATTTTACCTGCTTTCTCTTTCTGGCACTCCTATTGGTTGGATATAGGATTTCCTAGATTGATCTTCTACATTCCTTTTGTTCTTCCTTGCAATTCGTTGAAAAAATTGTGTTTGTTTTCTAAAATTTCCCGTGGTCTGGATTCTTCTGATTACATCCACATGATGTCATTAACATGCATTTGTCTCTACACCCTATAAATTGGTAATTATATATAGGGTTTATCAGATTCAGGTTTGATATTTCTTTTTTTGGTACAAATACTCTGTAGGTAATGCGTTCTTCAGTCAGGAGGCACATAATGTCTGCTTGTATCTCTTTTTGTGATGTTAGCAGGTCTTGATAAACATGGTTTATATCAATTATTTGGGGGTGGTCAAATGGTGAAATTCTAATAATTTTCTTGTATCATTCTTCTGATGGACAACTTATCCCTTGTGGAAATTTCCTTGTGTTAATTACTTGCTTTCCAAATAACTGGGTGATTGAAAGGCAGGATAAATGTTAGATTTTTTCCTTTTATTTGTCTTTATAAAAGTGAATTGACTTAGAAAACCAATTAATTTTTTAAAAATCTTTATAGAGTCATGGGTTTAAACATATCTGATCTGTTTTAGTCCATTGCTGTTATCCTTACTGATACTCAGACTGTCCCATATGTGGCCAGAAGGAACCCCTTCAGATTGCCTCCTGAGTACTTTTGATAGTTTCCTTACTGAGATGATAAGGAAGCTCTCATATGTGAAGGGTTCATCTTACACATTTTTTGCCGCACAGTTATTTCTCCGAGGTTCTGCTTTCTTTTTTTTAAGTGGCAGGTACCATTTGGAGGCCCAAATCTGACCTCTAGGGGTGCTCATTGCTTTGGGTCTGTTGTTGTTTCTAGGCCATTTTAGTCGACACAGCTATATTTGTTATATACGTAATTCCTAGAAGTAGAATAGGATATGTGTATTTTTTAAATATTAACTATAAAAGTTTGAAACATACAGCAGAGAATAGTATAAGGAACACCTGTATAGACTTGTTATGTCAGTTTAACATTGCTAGCACTTTGCCTTATTTGCTTCATTAAATTTTTTTTTTTTGCCTAAGCATTATATTTTTTAAAGATTTTATTTATACATTTAACAGAGAAGAGAGCATGAGAGAGCACAAGCAGGGGGAGTGGAGAGGGCTAGGGAGGAGCAGGCTCCCTACTGAGCAGGGACCCCAATGTGGGGCTTGATCCCAGGACCCGGGATCATGACCTAAGCTGAAGGCAGATGCTTAACCAACTGAACCACCCAGGCGCCCTGCCTAAGCATTTTAAATAAAGTGATATGCACGGTGGCATTTCATCTCTGAATACTTCACCATGCATCTCCAAAAAGTAAATACACTTTCTTACAAAATACATTTTAAACTCAAGTATTGATTCATATAGTGTTACTGGTGAATAGAGTTCTTTTACGGTAAATAGAGTTTATGTAAGCCACTAAATAAACAAGATTATTGAAAAACTCTGTCCTAATTAACCTCTTGGTTTATAGTCTTTGAAGATTAGTCCTAAGGTGGAATGTGTCCCTTCTTTAAAATGGGTGATCATAGGGGCGCCTGGGTGGCTCAGTCTGTTAAGCATCTGCTTTCAGCTCAGGTCATGATATCAGGATCCTGGGATAGAGCCCCACGTCAGGCTCCCTGCTCAGTGGGGAGTCAGCTTCTCCTTCTCCTACTGCCCCTCTACCCCCCTTTTGTTCTCTCCCTCTCTCAAATAAATGAAATCTTAAAAAATCTAAAAGTCCACTGGAGTAAAGTGAGAGTTCATAGTATGGTGGCTTTTCATTGGCTGAGCTATTGGCTCATGTAGGCATGAGGTGGCTTTTCATTGGCTGAGCATCTCTACTTTTAGCTGGAATAGTAGAGTAGTATCTGGGTGCAAGGTCAAGTCCAGGTAAAGCCAAGTTCGTCTCTTCCTGTTGGGTCTGCAGTTGACTACCAATGACGGTATGGCTTGAGAGCTCCCTCTGTGAAACCTCCCGACTACATTTTAGTGAGCTTTCCCACTACTGATTTTCACATGCTCTATTATTTGTTCTTCAATCCCCGTTCCCGACCCCAAGAACTTCTAAAGAAGGCCCTTAGAATCTCTAAAGTGATGAGTGTCTTTTTGTATGCTCATGATGACTGGTGGCTGGGGTGCCCTAGAGAGCTTCTGGATGGGGGCTGGTCACCAGAAAGACCACACCTTAATTAGGAGTTTGGAACTTTCAGCCTCACCCCCATCCTCTGGGGAGGGAAGAGGGGCTGGAGATTAATAGTCAGTCATGCCTGCATGAAGAAGTGTCCACGAAAATCCCGAAACTGTGGGGTATGGAGGGCTTTGGGGTTGGTGAACATACCCACACCCTGACAGGGATACCTCAAACTGTAGGGACAGCCACCTGTGCTCAAGACCCTTCTGGGTACCTCTTCTTGTAGCTGTTCATCTCTTCTTTTTTGTATAAAGTTTATTTTTTGTAATAAACTGGTAAACGTAAGGGTTTTCTTGATTTCCGTGAGCAGTTCTAGCAAATGATCAAACCTGAGTACGGGCTATGGAAACCCCTGATTTATAGCTGGTGGCTGAGAAGTTACAGGTGACAGCCTGGGACTTGTGACTCGCGTCTGAAGTGGGGACATTCTTATGGGACTGAGCCCTTAATCCGTGGGGTCTGCACGAATCTGGGCAGTTGGTATCAGCTTTGAGGTAAATTGTAGGACACCCAGGCCATGTCTGCCAAGAACTGGAGAATTGCTTGGAGTGGGAAACCCCACACATCTGATACCAGAAGTGCTGTGAGACTGGAGGTAGAAAGCTTTCCCTCGAGTAAGTGACATATTTCCCCTGAGCTTCAGTTTCTTTTAAAATTGAGAACCTGTCTCTCCATGCTGCTTAACTAGGGTTCTCAGGAGAAGCAGGATAAAGTTCAAGCTCTTTACTGTGTCGTTGGAGAGTTTTATGTTAGGGGTCAGCCTCTTTGAGCCCCTGCTAGTCTTTTTCTCCTGCTACCAGCTCCTACCCCACCCCGGGCTACATCTCGGGCTCCACCTGTGTGGGACTATTTGAGGCTCCCTAAACAGGTCCTGAGCTCTACTAGACTTTGGCCTCTGCTATTTTCCCTTCATAGTTTCCTTCCTGTTACTACTGCATGCCTTTCCCACACACTACCCTCAACAGTATGAACCATCTTTTTATCTGTGCTTCATTATCACCTGCACTCACTTTTATTCCAAGAGCTAGTCTTTATATAATGGCTGCTGTTTTTCACACGTATCCCCGTTAGAAAGTTTTGAGCTCTTTTACAGCAAGAAACGGTCTTATGTATTTTTCTGTCCTATTCATTTTTCCTCTTTATTATTTACTTCTTTCTACTTTTTCTTTTTTTTTTTTTTAATTTGTTTATTTGACAGAGAGAGAGAGCACAAGCAGGCAGAGTGGCAGGCAGAGGCAGAGGGAGAAGCAGGCTCCCTGCCGAGCAAGGAGCCCGATGCGGGACTCGATCCCAGGACCCCGGGATCATGACCTGAGCCGAAGGCAGCCGCTCAACCAACTGAGCCACCCAGGCGTCCCTTCTTTCTACTTTCTATAGGTTTAACTTAACCTGTTTTTCTCCCTTAACATTTTGAGATAGATGATTATTTTCCATCTTCCATCTAACCTATACATTTAAGTCTCTAGGTTTCTCTCAAAATGCAGCTTGTGGCTACATTTCCCAAATTTTGATATGTGGTATTTTTATCATCATTCTATTCCAAATATTTTCTAATTTACATTGTGCTTTTTAAAAAATTAAAATTAAAAAAAATTTTTAAAAAGATTTTATCTGTTCAAGAGAGAGAAAGAGCACAAGCGGGGGGAAAGGCAGAGGGAGAGGGAGAAGCAGACTCCCTACCAAGCTTGGAACCCGATGTGCGGCTCTATCGCAGGACCCTAAGACCATGACCTAAGCCAAAGGTAGATGCCTAACCATCTGAGCTACCCAGGCACCCCTGTGCTTCTCCCCCCCAAAGCTTTATGTATTTATTTGAGAGAGAGAGCACACACATGTGGAGTGGGGTAGAGGGAGAGGGAGAGAGAACTCTAGCAGACTCCCTGCTGAGTGTAGGAGCCCAGGATCCTAAGATCATGACCTGAGTGGAAATCAAGATTGGACACTCAACCAACTTTGCCACCCAGGTCCCCCTGTGCTTTCTTTTTTGATGCAAGGTAATTTAGAATGATACAGCTTAATTTCTACACATATGAGGATTTTCTAATAAACCTTACAGTATTGACTGCCAACTGAATTCCATTGTGTACAGAGAAGCTACTCTGTGATTTCAGTCTTTTATATTTTTATTGTGGTAAAATGCACAGAATGTAAAAATCTACATTTTTTGCATTTTTTAAGTGTGTAGTTCCGTGGCATTGGGTTCATTCATGTTGTTGTGTAGCCATCACCACCATCCACCTCTAGAACATTTTATCTTCCCAAACTGAAATTTCATATTCATTAAACAGTAGTTTCTCATGCTTCTCTCTCACCAGTCCCCAGCAACCACCATTCTACTTTCTCTCTCTTGGGAACTTGACTATGGTATTTGTCTTTTTTTTTTTTTTTCAAGATTTCATTTTTTAATTTGGAGTAGGTGCGTGTGAGCAGGGGACGAGGAGCAGAGGGGGAAGGAGAGGAAAAGAATCTCAAGCAGTCTCTGTGCTGATTGCGGAGACCGACGCAGGGCTTGATATCACAACCCTGAGATCACGACCTGAGCCAAGATCGAGTGTGGGATGCTTAACCAACTGAGCCACCCAGATGCCTCTGTGGAATTTATCTTTTATGAGTGCCATATCTCACTGAGCATAATGTCCTTGAGGTTTATCCATGCTGTGGCATGTGTCAGAACTTCCTTGTAAAGGCTGAATAATACTCCATTGTCTACATATACCACATCGAAAAGAATAAAACAATTGGGAATTAACCAGGGAGGTGAAAGACATATACAAGGAAAATTATAAAACGTTGCTGAAAGAAATGAAACACAAATAAATGGAAAGACATCCCATGTTCATAGATTGGAAAAGTTACTGTTATTAAAATGTCAGTACCACCCAAAGCAATCTACAGATTCTGTTTGATCCCTGTACAAATCCCAGTGACGGTTTCTGCTGACCCTCTTAATCAGAATGTTTAGTCCTTTCTTGTTTCACTTATTTGTCGATAATTTGGGTTTATATCTGCCACATTACTATTTGCTTTCTACTTGTCTTGCCTGTACTTTTTTTCCCTCTTTTTTCCCCTCCTTTTTTTTTTTCCTAAAGATTTTATTTATTTATTTGACAGAGAGGAGAGAGATCACAAGTAGGCAGAGAGGCAGGCAGAGAGAGAGGAGGAAGCAGGCTCCCCGCTGAGCAGAGAGCCTGATATGGGTTTCGATCCCAGGACCCTGAGATCATGATGTGAGCCAAAGGCAGAGACTTTAACCCATTGAGCCACCCAGGCACCCCTTCCCCTCCTTTTTGGATTATTTTTTAAACTTTATTTTTCCTCCCTATTAATCATACATTTTTTAGTAAGTATTATCATGGAGATAAAAACATGCATCTTTGACCTACAAAAGTCTAATTAGTAATTTTACTTCTTCCTGAACTCATGCAAAGATCTTAGAATACTTGAATATTAATTCTGCTTACCCACTTCCTAACTCATATGTTGGATATTTTAATCTTTGTGCATATAAAGCACCAAGAACTGTTAATAGTTTGTATCCTTTTTATTAGTTTTTATTAATTTAGATGTATCCATATATTTACCCTTTTCTTGTCCTTTCTTCCCCTCTGTGTCCTCAGATTTTCATCTGGGATAATTTTCTTTATCCTTAAAGATCACCCCTATTAATTTTTCTTTGCTAAAATTGTCTTTGTTTTTAAAAATTTTTTAAATTGTGCTTACATGCATATAAAACATAAAATTTGCCATTTTGACTGTTTTTTACTAAAAATTTTAAATTGTTAAATATAACAAAATTTACCATTTTAACCTTTTTTTGAATAGGCTTTATTTTTTAAAGTAGTTTTAAGTTCACAGCAAAATTGAAGAGCGGGTAGAGAGATTTCCTCCTGCCCCTCACACATGCATAGCCTCCCCCATTACATATGTCCCCTACCAGAGTGTATTTGTTGCAATTGATTAGCCTGTATCAATACATCATTATCATTCAAAGTCCATTGAAGTTCACTCTTGGTGTTGTATATTCTGTTGGTTTGGGAAACTATATGATGACATGTATCATACAGAGTAGGTTCACTGCCTTAAAAATTCTGTGCGCCACCTGTTCATCTCTTCCTTCCCCCTCTTTTTAAAATGTTAACATATTTAATTGTGGTAAAATATACATAACATAAAATTTACCATCTTAACCTTTTGTTTCTTTCCATCTTAACCCATTTTAAAGGTATAGGTAAAGAGTGACTAGGATACCTCATATATGTAGAACCAGATAGCCTTTGTCCTTTCAGGATGACTTATTTTATTTAACAAAATGTCTTCAAGGTTCATCCATGTAGCTTGTGTGAGAACTTCATTCCTTTTTATAGCTGAATATTCCATTTTACGTATATCACTTTTTTTTATCTGTCCATCTGTTGATGGATATTTGGGTTATTTCTACCTTTTGGCTATTGTGGGTAATGCAATGAACATTGGTACACAAGTGTCTGAGTCTTTTTTTAATGCTTGTGGTTATATGCCTGTAAGTAGAATTGATGGGTTGTATGGTAATTCTACATTTAGCTTTTTCAGGAACCACCAAAATGTTTTCCACAGCAGCAACACCATTTTATGTTTCTGCCATCAGTGTGTGAGGGTTCAGGTTATTCCACATCCTTGCCAGCACTCGTTACTTTCCATTATTTTGGTTATAGCTATACTGTTAAGTGTGAGGGGGTATCTCATTGTGGTTTTGATTTGGATTTCTGTAATGACTAATCATCATCTTTTTGTATGTATTAGCCATTTGTATATCTTTGGAAAAATGTCTATCCAAGTCCTTTGTCCATTTTTTTTATGTTTTTTTTTTTTTTTAGGTTTTTATTTTAATTCCTGTTAGTTAACATATGGTGTTGTATTAGTTTCCAGTGTACAGTATAGTGATTCAGCAATTCCATACATCACCCAGTGCTCATCATGACAAGAGCCCTCCTTAATCCCCATCACCTATTTCACCCATCTCCCTGCCCACCTTTCCTGTGGTAACTATCAGTTTGTTCTCTATAATTAAGAGTCCATTTCTTGATTTGTCTCTCTTTTTTTTTTCCCTTTGCTCATTTGTTTCTTAAATTACACATATGAGTGAAATATGGTATTTGTCTTTCTCTGACTTATCTTGCTTAGAATTATATTCTCTGGCTTCATCCATGCCATTGCAAATGGCAAGATTTTGTTCTTTTTTATGGCTGAGTAATGTTCCATTGTATACGTAGATCACATCTTTATCCATTCATTCATGTGTGGACACTTGGGCTGCTTCCATATCTTCGCTATTGTAAATAGTGCTGCTGTAAACAATAAGGATACACCTTTGAATTGTGTTTTTCAGTTACAGAATTTTTATTTAGGGTTTGAAAAAAATACAGTTGTAAAATTTTCTCCTGAAATTTCAAGGTCATCTTTTATTTTCCTGAAAATATTAAACATAGTTAAAACTCCATTATGCAGATGCCTGATGTATCTGTTTATGTTGGCTGTTGTTTTCTTTGGTTCTCAGTCACAGAATCTTTGTCTTTTTCTGTGCTTGGATATTTTTGTTAGAATGCGAGATATGATGATGAAAAATTATAATTCGAGCTTTGCAATAGTGTTATCTTCCTTTAATCCTTTACAAGGATTTACATTTAATCCCTACAAGAGTTAGTTTATTTGGCAGTAGTTCCTCCTTACTCTTAGAATGATGACATCTTGAGCCCAGTACAAATTCTAGAGGGTTTCTCAGCAACTTTCACCTTCCTTAGGGGGCTGTGATTCTCAGTATTGATTTCCGAGCCCCTGACATCTGTCCAAAACTCTGTTCAGCTTTGTAGCTTCTTATATCAGAATTATCAGATGCCTTAGGGGAAAACATTGCTCTAAATGCTTATTAGTTCAACTCTTTGGATTTCCCTCTTCTCCCACGTGTTGGCCTTGTAATTCTTTGCTGCCTTAGTAGCGCTCTGGGATGTACACACGTATCTTTAAAATTGTAGTAAATATACATAACTAAATTGACCATTTTAACCATTTTTCAGTGTAGAGTTCAGTGGTATTAAATACATTTGCATTGTTGTGCAACCCTCACCACCGTGTACCTAGAGCTCTTCATTTTACTGAACTGGAACTCTGTACCTATTAAATAATAACTCCCCCTTCTCTTCTCCCCTTAGTCCCTGACACCTCCCATTTTACTTTCTGTCTCTATGAATTTGACTGCTCTAGGTGTCTCGTGTATGTGGAGTCCTATCTTGTCTTTTTGTGTGGCTTATGTCATTTTAGCTTAAAGCTTCAAAGTTCAACCATGCCGTGGCATGTCTCAGAATTTCATTCCTGTTATTGGGTGAATAACATTCTGTCGTCTGGGTACACCACATTTGGTTTGTCCATTCATCATTAATGGACACTTGGGTTGCTTCCACCTTTTGGCTATTGTGTATAACGCTGCTATAAACATAAATATGCAGGTGTCTGAGTCCCTGCTTTCAGTTCTTTTAGGTATATACCCAGAAGTAGAATTTCTAGATCATTTGGTAATTCTATGTTTAGTTTTTTGAGGAACTATCCTACTGTTTTCCATAGTGGCTGTAGCATTTTACATTCCCATCAGCAGGGCACAAGGGCTCTAATTTTTCCACATCCTCACCAGCACTTGTTATTTTGTTTTGTTTTGTTTTTTGACTTTTGCCATCATAATTGATGTAAACTGATTTTCAAAAATAGTTTATCTAGCTTCTCTAGTTTTTACCAGGAGGATTAATCCAGAAGTGAACCACTCCGCCTTTCTTTTGCACCTAGTACGGTGCTGTATATAGAGTGGAAGGGAGGAGGAAAGGTAAAGAAAATGTTCTGGAAACTGAGGTGGTATACAAATATAAGGTATGAGTCAAAGACAGCAAAGTATGATGGGTAAGCCTTGGCTTCTGGAATTAGAATCACCTGGGTTTGAAGTTGTGTGACTTTTAGTGAGTTATTTTTCCTATGTTGAATAAGGATACTATTTATATATAGCTTTTTATTTTATGAAAATCAGATTAGTAGACTAGGACTCCAAAAACTTGTGTATTTGTCCAGGAATTAGTGAAAAAGAAGGTAATACTGTCTGCTTGACAAAGACGAAGTGTGTGTTGTGAGAATAACATGAGGTGATATAAAGAAAAGTTTCTGGCATTGAGTAAGTGGTCAGTAAATCTTAGCTATTGTTTCCTTCAGTTGTAGTTTTTGTTGGCTTTTGAACCAAACATGCTGTCGTATTTGCTGATTGCAGTCCCAAGTCTAAGGTTAACTTGGTCTTTTTCAAAAGATATTTTTCGCCCCCATCAGTGTCTGTGTGATAGGGTTTCCATTGCTAACTATATTTGCTTGCAGCAAAAAGGAGCATTAATTATCTCTGTCCTCACTTAGTCCTCTTTTTTTCTCCCTTATTCTGCTAGGACTCTGGTTAGGAATAGAATGGGACAATCCCGAGAGAGGAAAGCATGATGGAAGCCACGAGGGGACTGTATATTTTAAATGCAGGTAATTTTTCATTATGAATTTGCATGATTATTTTGGGTAATATTCAATAGTTGAATAAAGGGGGATGGAGAAGAAGAAATGTTTGGCTTTGGGCATAGTTATAATGTAGAATTTGATGTATTCTAAAAAATAACCAAAAACCTAATTTGCAGAGTTTTTTTCCTTACTTTTTAAAACTCTGGCTCTTAACTTCACAAGTAAGATTGCTTGCTTTTTCCTTCTTTGTGTTTTGTTTCTTGACAGCTTTTTTTAATTGGATAAATATAAACATTTCTCATCGATTGATTAACAATTTACAATCCACTAAGTGAATAATAAAAAAGAAAAATAGCCTAGATATCCAATAAGAACCAGTTGATTAAACAAAGTACAAAACATCTGAATAGTGGACTGCTAGGCCACCATCAAAAAAAGTGCTTATATTGCTTATCTGCTAAAATTTTTAACTGCTTGAATTCAGAGAAACTTCATGAAGCTTTGAAAACGATGGTGGGATGCTTTCAGACAGATTTTTAAAAATTTTTGTTGTTTGTTTTCCTTAGTAGGTTTCAGTTTCTCAGAGAGATCTTGTTTTTTTAAATTTATTTGAGA
The DNA here is from genome assembly GCA_028534135.1 of Potos flavus. NCBI lineage: Eukaryota > Metazoa > Chordata > Mammalia > Carnivora > Procyonidae > Potos > Potos flavus. The sequence continues at coordinate 59,822,282 of CM052894.1, read as the reverse complement.
GAGAGAGCACAAGTCGGGGGGAGGGCAGAGGGAGAGGGAGAAGCAGACTCCCTGCTGAGCAAGGAGCCCAATGCAGGACTTGATCCCAGAACCCTGGAATCATGACCTGAGCCAAAGGCAGAGGCTTAACCAACTGAGCCACTCAGGCACCCCTCAAAAAGATCTTTTAACATTAAGCTTATTTTTCCTTAAGTGTGACACAATGAACGCAGTCCTGGCCTGGAAGTCAAGAGGCCTCTAACTCTGCTCTTAACAATCCTCATGACCCTGAATAACACTAAATTTACTAACCTCTAAAATGGGGATCAAAATTAGATAATAGCAAAATATATTTCCCAGCCTACCATTCTGTAATTTTAGAGAATCAGGATAGAAGAAGAATCAATATGTAGAGGCAGATGGCAGACATGGAATGAGGCCAGTTCAGAATGTGTCAAGAGTTCATGGAAGATACGTTTAGGGAGGTGTGGAGATAAATTCCTTATCCTGGCCTGTTGATCCTTCACCTGCCTGAACCATGACCTCTTAAACCTTCCAGTGAAGGAACTTTTCCTAAGGAGCTTGCCCAGCACAGTTCCCTCTTCTAAAAGTTTGCACACGTCATTCGTGCTTGCATGGACCTTAGTGGGATGTAGATGGAGTGATATTTTCAGTCTTGGTTATCCTTAGTGTAAAAACCAAGAGTTGTTTCAGTCTTGACAGAGCTTCAGGATTTGCCCTGAAGTGCTGATGGGAGGCCTCTGTTCAGGGACAGGCACTCATTGTTTGGATTCTTGCTCTTGGAATAGCATTTCCTTATTTCCTCATGCCTTCTAGTGTGGTCATGCCTGAGCATTTACAGACTGAAATACATCCTCTCCTGTTACAAACTACTGTTCTTTCATTTCATTGAAATGAGCCTTTTGTTGATTTTAAGTCTTATATGGGTAGGTAATGTTAAGTATGAATTCCATTTCAGAATATTTATGGGGCAGTACAGAAGGGAGCACTGGGTCTGATGTGGTGGAGAACCACTGGTCTAGACTAAAGGAATCACCTTTATAGTTGTTAATGCTTATATTGGTATAATTAGGACATGACTAATGGAGAATATATCAGTATTGTGGAATCTCTGCATCAGACACAACAGATTACATTACATGTATTTGTTACTAAGTTCATTCAGATCTCTTCCTGATATATCATACACACTTCTTCCCTGTCAAAACCTGTGTTTGGAGGTGGCCTTCAGAGGTGATCTGGCCCACTCCCTAATCCTCTTTGACAGTGTCACACCATCTACTTAGGTGGTGGCGGGGGTGGGGGTTGATCATTTCATGTCACTCTTGTTTCAATCCGATCTCTTATATGACCTGAGGTAAGTGTGGCGATCTCCTGAGCTATTACT
>CM052894.1:59785482-59807350 GCA_028534135.1 Potos flavus | reverse complement strand
GGTATCTTATGCTTTTGGGTGCAATTATAAATGGGATTGACTCTTTAATTTTTCTTTCTTCTGTCTCATTGTTCGTGTATAGGAATGCAACTGATTTCAGTGTATTGATTTTTATATCCTGCACTTCACTGAATTCCTGTATGAGTTGTAGCAATTTTGGGGTGGAGTCTTTTACATAAAGTGTCATGTCATCTACAGAGAGTAAGAGTTTGACTACTTCTTTGCCAATTTGGATGCCTTTTGTTTCTTTTTTGTTGTCTGATTGCTGAGGCTAGGACTTCTAGCACTATGTTGAATAGCAGTGGTGATAGGGGACATCCCTGCCATGTTCCTGACCCTAGGGGAAAAGCTCTGTTTTTCCCCCATTGAGAATGATATTTGCTGTGGGTTTTTCATAGATTGCTTTTATGATATTGAGGTATGTACCCTCTATCCCTACAGTGTGAAGAGTTTTCATCAAGAAAGGATGCTGTACTTTTTCAAATGCTTGTTCTGCATCTATTGAGAGGATCATTTGGTTCTTGTCCTTTCTTTTATTAGGGTAGTGTATCACATTGATTTGCAGATGTTGAACCATCCTTGTGGCCCAGGAATAAATCCCACTTGGTCATGGTGAGTAATCCTTTTAAGGTACTGTTGGATCCTGTTGGCTAGTATTTTGGTGAGAATTTTTGCATCCATGTTCATCAGGGATATTGGTCTGTAATTCTTTTTGGTGGAGTCTTTGTCTGGTTTTGGGATCAAGGTAATGCTAGCTTCATAGAAACAGTTTGGAAGTTTTCCTTCCATTTGTATTTTTTGAAACAGCTTTGGAAAAATAGGTATTCATTCTTCTTTAAATGTTTGATTTCCCCTGGGAAGCCATCTGGCCCTGGGCTCTTGCTTGTTGAGAAATTTTTGGATTATTGCTTTAATTTCCTTGTTGGTTGTGGGTTTGTTCAGGTTTTCTATTTCTTCCTGGTTCAGTTTTGGTGCTGTATACATCTCTAGGAGTGCATCCATTTATTCCAATTGTCTAATTTGTCGGCCTATAATTGGTCATAATATGTTCTTATAATTGTATTTCTTTGGTGTTGGTTGTGATCTCTCCTCTTTCATTCATAATTTTATTTATTTGGGTCTTATCTCTTTTCTTTTTGCTAAGTCTGGCCAGGGGTTTATCAATCTTATTAGTTCTTTCAAAGAACCAGCTCCTGGTTTCATTGATCTGTTTTACTGTTCTTTTGGTTTCTATCTCATTGATTTCTACTCTAATCTTTATTAATTCTCTTCCTGCTGGGTTTAGGCTTTATTTGCTGTTCTTTTTCCAGCTCCTTTAGGTGTAGGGTTAGGTTGTGTATTTGAGACCTTTCTTTTTTTTCTTTTTTTTTTTTTTAAGATTTTATTTATTTATTCGACAGAGAGAGATCACAAGTAGGCAGAGAGGCAGGCAGAGAGAGAGGGGGAAGCAGGCTCACTGCCGAGCAGAGAGCCTGATGCGGGGCTCGATCCCAGGACCCTGAGATCATGACCTGAGCCAAAGCAGAGGCTTTAACCCACTGAGCCACCCAAGCGCCCCGAGACCTTTCTTATTTCTTGAGAAAGGCTTGTATTACTATATACTTCCCTCTTAGGACCACCTTTGCGGCATCCCAAAGATTTTGAACAGTTGTGTTTTCATTTTCATTCGTTCCCATGAATTTTTTAATTCTTCTTTAATTTCATGGTTAACCCATTCATTCTTTAGTAGAATGCTCTTTAGCCTCCATGTATTTGAGTTCTTTTCAAATTTCCTCTTGTAATTGAGTTCCAGTTTCAAGGCATTGTGGTCTGAAAATATGCAGGGAATGATCCCAATCTTTTGGTATTGGTTGAGATCTGATTTGTGACCCAAGATGTGATCTGTTCTGGAGAATGTTCCATGTGCACTCAAGAAGAATGTGTCTTCTCTTGCTTTGGGATGGAACGTTCTGAATATATCTGTGATGTCCATCTGGTCCAGTGTGTCATTCAAAGCCCATATTTCCTTGCTGTTATTCTGCTTAAATGATCTGTCCATTGCAGTGGGGGAGTGTGTTAAACGTCCCCTGGTATTATTGTATTATTGTCAATGTGTTTCTTTGATTTGTTTTTAATTGGCTTATATTTTTGGCTGCTCCCATGTTAGGGGCATAAATATTTACAATTGTTAGATCTTCTTGTTGGATAGACCCTTAATTATGATATAGTGTCCTTTCTCAACACTTATTATAGTCTTGGGTTTAAAATCTAATTTGTCTGATATAAGGAATGCCACCCCAGCTTTCTTTTGATGTCCATTAGCATGATAAATGGTTTTCCACTCCCTCACTTTCAATCTGGAGGTGTCTTTGGTGTCTTCCAGACGGCATATTTATGTATCTTGCTTTTTTATCCAGTCTGATACCCTGTGTCTTTTGGGGCATTTAACCCATTTACATTCAGAGTAACTATTGAGAGAGATGAATTTAGTGCCATTTGTGTTCCCTGTAAGGGACTGTTTCTGTGTATTGTCTCTGTTCCTTTCTGGTCCATGTTACTTTTGGGCTCCCTCTTTGCTTAGAGGATCCCTTTTAATATTTCTTGTAGGGCTGGTTTGGTGATCACAAAATCTTTTAGTTTCTGTTTGTCCTTGAAGCTTTTATCACACCTTCCATTTTCAATGACATATTTCTTATATATATTGAATATAATTATATTCAACACATCAGATGTCTTATATTGAGTAGATACTTATTTAAAAAGTTGACTTCTTTTTCTTTAAAGTTTTTATTTCAATGCCAGTTAGTTAACATACAGTATATGAGTTTCAGGTATACAATATAGTGATTCAGCACTTTCATACAATACCCCATGCTCATCACAAGTGCAGTTCTTAATCCCCCTCACCTATTTAACCCATTCCCCCACAGCAATCAGACAACAAAAAGAAATAAAAGGCATCCAAATTATCAAGGAAGAAGTAAAACTTCCACTATTTGTAGGTGACATGATATTCTGTATAGAAAACCTGAAAGACTCCACTAAAAAATTGGTAGAACGGATACATGAAATGAGTGAAGCTACAGGATACAAAATCAATGTGCAGAAAACTTGCAATTCTATTACTAGCAATGAAGCAGCAGAAAGAGAAATTAAGGAATCAATCCTATTTACAATTGTCCCCAAAACAATAAGATATCTAGGAATAAAACTAGCCAAAGAGGTGAAGGACTTGTATTCTGAAAACCGTAAAACACTGATGGAAAAAAGAATTGAAGACCTAAAGAAATGCGAAGACATTCCACGCTCATGGATTGGAAGAACAAATATTGTAAAATGTATATGCTACCCAATGCAATCTACACATTTAATGCAATCCCTATCAAAATACCAACCACATTTTTTACAGAGCTAGAACAAACAATCCTAAAATTTGTATGGAACCAGAAAGGACCCCGAATACCCAAAGCAACCTTGAAAAAGAAAAGCAGAGCTGGAGGCATCACAATTCTAGATTTCAAGTTATATTACAAAGGTATAGTGATCCTAACAGTATGATACTGGCACAAAAATAGACACATAGATCAAAACAGCAGAAAAGAGAACCCAGAAATGAACCCACATGTATATGGTCAATTAATCTTCAACAAAGCAGGAAAGAATATCCAATGGAAAAAAGACAGTGTCCTGTCAAATGGTATTGGGAGATTTGGACAGCCACATAGAGAAGACAGGCCCAGCCAGCCCCTCCAAGATTGCAAACCACCTTAGCCCAGGTGCCACTCATCTGACTGGAGCCATCTTGGGTTGTTAAAGCCTCCGCTGACTCCCTGCTGAGTGCAGTCACCTGGATCATGTCACCTGACACCATGAGAAACAAGGACAGCTCAGCAGAGCCAAGCCTGCCCCGCAGAATTACAAGAAATAACAGACCACTGTTTTAAGCCACTATGCTTTGGGTCAGTTTTTATGTAGCAGTAGAGAACAACTTTGCCTGAGGTTGCATGTGAACTTTATCTTGCGTATGTTAATAACTATAGTTTTTCTTAGCAAAACCGTACATCGTTCATAGGGTGAAATTATGTCATGATGTCATTGATGTTAGATGCCTTAGGAGCCCAGATGAACACATTTGGCAGCCAGTGCTTGAGTGTGGAGAATGTGGCTTCTGGGATATCCCAGTATTTTGGAAGATGTCGGCTGATGTTGAACAGTGTGTTAGATACAATACTGTATAGAAACGACTGCTGCACTGATCTGTGTGTCTGTATAGAAAGGCTTGTGGTAGGCAGTATAGTGATGGCTTATATATTATGGGTTATTTAGTCCTTATAAATAACCTCATTTGACAGGGCTTTATAGATGAGGAGACTCAGGCTGGAACATATAATCACCTCCCTGAGGTTGTAGAGCCAGTAGGTAATGGAGCCCAGAAGGATCCCAGGTTTGCCCGACTCCAGAGCAGCAGCGTCCCTATCCTCCTCCTGCCTCCCATCTTAGGAACGTATCTGTCGGGGCGCCTGTCCAACTCAGTTGGAAGAGCGTGTGACTCTTGATCTTGGGGTCATAACTTTGAGACCAACATTGGGTGTAGAGATTACTTAAATAAAAATAAAACTTAAAAAAAAAGGATGATATGTGTTGATTAGGAATTTAACTTAAGGGAATGTGTTTAATTTACCAAAATAAGACATTGATTTGTATATATAAGCCCAGACAGAGATGTGGGAAAGGATAGTAGTCAGAAAGCACCAGTAGTCAGAAATCCAAGGTTTTTGGTCACGGCTGTGATACCTCTAACAGTGGACCCCAGTTTCCCCCACTGAAATGGGGCTGGATTAGATGAGAGTTTCTTAAGGTGGGACAGGAGGCCCACCGACATCAGAACGCCCTGGAGCATTGTTCTAAACAAGTAGATTCCTAGGATCCAGTAAGATTTTCAGATGAATTTCTGCTTTTTAGGTTATGTTTAAGAAGTCCTAGCCTAGGGGATCTCTGAAGTCGATCCCTTTGAACTCTTAAAAAATGATGCTAGCTGTATTTGATCTCTTTAGCTGAGTAGCATAACTGTGCTTCTTAAAACAGCACCTTTTTTTTTTTTTTTTAAAGATTTTATTTAGAGGCGCCTGGGTGGCTCAGTCGGTTAAGCATCCACCTTCAGCTCAGGTCATGATCTCAGGGTCCTAGGACTGAGTCCTGCATCGGGCTCTCTGCTCAGGGGGGAGTTTGCTTCACCCTGTCCTTCTGCTCCTCTCCCTGTTCATGCTCTCTCTCTCTCTCTCAAATAAATAAATAAAATCTTTAAAAAATATTTTATTTGAGAGAGAGCAGGCGTGCCCGAGCGGGGGAGGAGGGACAGAAGAGGAGAGGTACAGGGCGAGGACAGAGGGAGAGGGAGAAGCAGGCTCCCCGCTGAGCAGGGAGCCCGATATGGGGCTCCATCCCAGGACCCTGGGATCATGACTGAGCCCAAGGCAGACGCTTAACCAACTGAGCCACCCAGGCGCCCCCAGAACTGTGTTTTTTACGACATGAACCTCTCCTGGGGTTGAAGTGTAATATTTTCTAGGAAGCTTCTGGTAGTCTGTGATCCTCTGATATCACAACACACTGTACAGACTCAGAACTCTATTTTCCTGCAACAGAGAATTTAATTTCCTGCATCATCAGTCCTCCCCTCACCACTGGATTATTTTCAGCAGCATACAGGTCCGATACGGCCCCCCATCATAAGACATCCCCTCTTCTGATCCCCTGTGTTCCTGCAGCCGTTGCCCTGTGCTCTTCTCCCCTTTTCAGTGAGGCCCCTCGGGGTGAGAGTAGGCAGGGCTCCCTGTCGTCTCAGCATCTGGACTCGCCCACCAGGCTGCTGCCCCGTGGCTCCTACTGGGGTTAACTTCTGGGTGCTAGATTTGGTGGCCAGCCTCAGCCGTCACCCTGCATCCTTTCCTAGCGCTGGACCCGGTTGTCCATTTTCTTCACCGGCTTCCAGGACCCCACACTCTGGGGTTCCAACGACCTCTGGGTGATTTCTTCTTACCCGTGGCATCACTTCTAACTTTTAGGGATCACAAGCCCCTTTCATCTCTGCAGACTCACTTTAAATAAGTGTGTGTTTACATGGGTGAAATTTATCAATCTGAGTTTTCATCCTTTTTAATTATGGTGACTTCTAGGAAGCTTTGATTTCTTTAAGAGTCAAAGTTTATGCGCCGAAATAGTGTTTATAATATAATTTTTGGCAATTTATGCATTTCATCATTTATTCTCCAAAGTGATCAAATGATAACATTTACGACTGTTTTATATTAGATACTTAGATCATCCTGAAAATAAGGCCTCATTGCCATGATGTAATGCTGAAGCCTGAAATTTAAGGGGTCCAGAGACCCATTTTGAATCTCTTGAAAAGCCTGACAAAGTGGTCATTATATTCAGTAATACGATTAGTCTTAATATTAAATCTACTAAAAATGCTCTAAATCCTGAATAGAAATTATGGTGAAATATTCTATATTTCTGTAGAATTCTTCCCACATTCTCTCTTTTAGCCTCATATTTAACCTTTTATTTTTTTTTAAGATTTTATTTCTTTATTTGACAGAGGGGAGAGAGAGAGAGGGAGCACAAGAAGGGGGAGCGACAGACAGAGGGAGAGGGAGAAGTGGACTCCTCACTGAGCAGGGAGGCCGATGCGGGACTCGATCCCAGGACCCTGGGACTGAAGGCAGATGCTTAACTAAATGAGGCACCCAGGAACCCCATATTTAACCTTTTGAAATATATTTAGTTGAAGGTTGTTACTTTTCAGATTTTGTACCTAAGCTTGCTACCCACAAATGTTTTCATCTCTTTGTGTCCTTATTCAATCTTTGTCCATAGATGTGATTCCTCTATAGTTGTGTCATGTACAATTTGGTTCAGTTTTTAGAAATCTCAACATTATTTTGTGAGTAATTTTATTAAGTGTTACAGCTAGAATTTTTAATGACTACATCTGCCTGGTTTACTTAATAGTTCCTATCTAGCTGGGTTTTTTAATGCTTCCCAGGGTTCCTCAGTTACAAATAAATGCTATTATACAGAATCTTTGTAAATGCAATTTTGTTTTTATTTTTAAATTATTGCCTGCTGACAAGTTCCCAGGAATATGATTATACAATCAAAAGGAAACCCAGCCTTGCAGTCTTTGAGGTGTTAGGATTTTTCTTTATTTTTTGCCAGTTTTGTTGAAAATAGTTTCATTATTTGAATTTGCATTTCTTAATCATGAGCAGGGTAAAACTTTCCCTGTGGATTTAATACTGCTGTTTCCTATTATTTGAATTGTCCGTTCCATATTTCTTGTCTGTTTTATCTGTTGGGACTTACCATGCTTGCATAAGCTCACAGCCCTTTTTGATCAATCATATCGACTATACATTTGTATAGTACTTTACCTTTTATGCTGATTTTGATTTTTCAGCATAAAGAAAATTTTGCAGTCCTTCAGAACATTGCTTTTATAGCCATTATAGTGAATGATATTTCTTTTTCTTTTTTAAAATTGCATGATTGCTGGGGCTCCTGGTTGGCTCAGTCAGTAGAGTGTGCAACTCTTGAGCTCAGGAGTATAGGTTCAAGCCCCACATTGGGTGGAGAGATTACTTAAGAATAAAATTTTTTAAAAAATTGTATAATTGCTTTTGTTTGCTACTATGCTTATAAACAAATTTGTAAATGTAGGCATTTTACATTTGTGGCCGACTAACAGTTTATAAAGGATTTTCGAATGTGTCATTAAAAAAAATTTTTTTAAAGATTTATTTATTTTAGAGGGAGAGAGTGTGTGTGCGAGGGGGTGGTGGGTAGGAAGAGGATGGGGGCAAGAGAGAATCCTCAAGCAGGCCCCTGGCGGGGCTCGATCTCACGCCCCCGAGACCATGACCTGAGCCAAAATCAAATCAGACGCTTAACCATCTGAGCCATCCAGGTGCCCCTTGAATGTGTCATTTATATGTCCCCATTGATGATATTTTATCTGTTCCATTTCTCTTTTTTTCCAGACACCCAACAGGAGGATCCTTTATTCGTCCCAATAAAGTAAATTTTGGAGTGGACTTTCTCACTGCAGTTAAGAATCGCTATGTGTTAGAAGATGGACCAGAGGAAGATGGAAAAGAGCAGATTGTTATAATTGGAAATAAACCCGTGGAAACTATTGGTTTTGACTCTATTATAAAACAGCAAAGGTACGTAGGCTTGTTAGCAGCAGAACTGACTTTTGACAGTTTCATCACTGCTCAGGATTGACGTTCAGCGGACTATATGTTGATACTCAAAACTTTGCCTCCAAACTGGTCTGTCCTTTCTGCACAAACAGCAGATTGAAACCAGAGGAATCCGAGGACTGAGTCTTCGGGGAAATTAAAATTCTTAATTTAGTGTAGGGTTGGTGGGCTTTTCTGGGTTGGAATTAAAACATTAGTTTACCCATCATTAATATTTATACCAGCCATCTTGTCTAATAAGTAAGATTGACATTTTGGTCCTTTTCTATTTCATGGTGACATTTCTAGCTGGGTCGTAAGTCAGAAATGGAAACAGAGGTCTAAGTTGCTACCTATGCCATGTGGCATGCTGGGCCCATCTAGAACCAAATTAGTTTCCATCTCTGGATGCACACCCTTTCTTCCCTGGGTTGATTGTGAGATTGCAGAATCCTGGGTCCCATCCTGGACCTGGATCAGAATACTATGGGCTCTTGCTTTTAAGAAGTACCCCAAAGTATCATGAAACTCTGTACATTGTGGTTCTGTGAAGAGAGGCCTTCTGCCACTCCGATGCATGATCTGAATCACAGTGAGTAGAAGCTGATGTTCCACAAAGACACAACTGCCCAAGAACTTTCCAGGTGACGGTCAGTGCTGCGGTGTTTGACCCTGACCCGGACAAGGTGGCCTAGTAGTGCCCCCTGGTGGCCACAATGGAGAGTACATTTGTAGCCACTTGGCATCTTTCACTTTTCTCTCTAAAAGTCTCTCAAATCAAACTGTGGTTTTGTTCAAAGGCCACTTATTTGCTATCTTATTTTGCCATTATTGTGAAAATTTAGCATGACACCAGATGTAAAGTGCATATGAAGACCGTGTTGAAGAATAAATTTGTTTCTGGATACCTCTGCCTTTTAGCATAGGTGACCAGCATTAGCAACAACAAAAAAACTCAGAGGAACCATCCAAATACCTATAAATATAGAATGGATAAATAAATTATGCTGTATTCATTCCATGGCAGTGAACATGAGCAGCAGCTACCGCTCGGTGCAGCAGTATGCGTGAAATCTCATTAATACAGCATCCAGCCAAAGTAGTCACACCAGGAAGTGCACCTTGAATGATTCTGTCTCTCTGAAGGTCAACACCAGGCACAACTGATCGATAGTGTTAGAAGTCAGGATAGACGGTTTTGAGTGGAGGAAGCACAAAGAGGACTTCCCGAGTTCCAGGGATGTGTTTCTTGATCTGGGTGGCAGTGACCTGTGCATGTTTATTTAAAAATCACTGAGCTGTGTACTGATGTGTAGTAGACTAATCCATATACTTTTCCTATATGGGATTTTTTTCAATAAAAAATATGTGAAGGAGGAAAACTCAAATAAATCAAGATTTTTTTAAAAAGCAACCACTTGACCGTGAATTACAAAGCAGCTTACACTCATTGTTGAGGATCTAGAAAATAGAAATTGAACAAAAGGAAGTCGTGACTCCTGCTACCACAGAGAGATAACTGTCATGGATATTTTTTTTGCTTTTTATCCTACTGGTTTACTTGGATTTAAAGAACTATGTGCTTTATAGGGTTGGAGTTCTTTGCTTCATCTTCCCATTTAAAATGCAACTATTGAAAAAAAAGTGCAAATATTGAAATATCTTTTACCCCAAAAGAAGCACATTTTTCTTACTGGTTAATCTGAATACCATGGCTTCTGTGACAATTGCAAACAGATTTTCCTCCCCTAGCTTATGAATGACTGTATAATTCATGAATTCTTTTGGTGCACGACCCAACTACTGGAGTATCATGGTATTCCATAATTAGCTAGCTTCTCCCTTGGAACTGACCCCGTGTTGAAGTCCGGCTGGGTTCAGACATCAGCTAAGCCACCTTCTAGCTCTGACACTTTCTAAGTTCTAAGCCTGAGCCTCCTCATTTACGAAACAGTAACTAAGCTGTTAGACCTGCTGTGGATAACACAGGAGAGTGTGGGTGAATAGTGGTCACCAGTGTTAAGGAGGGAAAGAATTCTCCACTTGAAGCCATCATGTTATCTCCTTAAGAATATCCAGCTGACCAGCTCTGAGTTTGTACCACTAAGACTTATGGAAACGGAATTTAAAAAACCCCAATAAAAACCAGTATGTATGACTTCTCTTGGAGATGGCTTTGGCTCCGAGTGAGGTCTGTGCTGACACCTGGGCTCCCAAACTCTGTAGCAAGGTTTCCCTGGGCCCTGCAGCCAACTCAGCGGGCACAGTGGGATATTTTTAATTTTAGAGGGAAACAGTGGACTCTGTTGCACATGAAACAAACTATTAGTTTGAGGTTGTTCAGTTCTGCGATAATCTGACAAGCCCTTTTATTGGTGTCCCATCCCCGCAAAGCTGGGGTTTTCGTGTTCCTGTGATAAAAAGCAAGTACCTCCTGAAAATCATCATGAAACAAGAAATGAAGGTAGTGATGTCCAATCTGATTCCAGGGTTTGGAAAGTTGTGCTGGGCCCAGCTGACAGTAAGTTCGAAGGATACAAATAATTATTAAGTTGTTTGCCCCTAACTACTTACTAAATGCAAACTGCGGTGTGTTTTGTTTTGTTTTGTGCTGTTTGACCTCCGGGCACACTGAAAAAATGATTGAAACACCAAGGACACTGTGAACTTGAGCCAGTTTGGGAGCCTCTGCCCTAGACCTTTGTTGCTGTCTTTCTCCCAGTTTCTCATGACTGTAATAGCGCATGCCTGGCATTTCGATCGGAGTATTTCCCTCAAAGGTGGTCAGTTTTTTGTTTGTTTTTATAAATACTTACAAAATAACTTACTGTATGTCAGGCAGTGTTCTGAAGTTTCACAAATACTAAATTATAGCATTTTTAAAAAATTGTAAAAAGCACAACACAGAATTTACCATCTTAACCATTTTTAAGAGTGTAGTTTGGTAGCGCTAAGTACATTCACAGCGTTGTGTAGCTGTCCTCACTGTCTATCTCTGGAACCTTCCCAAAATGAAACTCTGTCCCACTTAAACAGCAGCCCCCAGCCCGTGGCAACCACCATGCTACGGTTGGTGCAAGGTTGACTCCTCTAGGGACCTCACATAAGTGGAATCCTACAGTATTGTCCTTTTGTGATTGGCTTCTTTCCCTTGTCATGATGTCTTCAAGTTTACCCACGTTATATCGTATGTCAGAATTTCCTTCCCTTTTAAGGCTGGGTAATATTCCATTGAATGGACGTACCACACTTGGTTCATCCATTCATCTATCGTTGGACATCTGTAGCCCCCTTTGGCTACAGTGGTAATGCTGCTGTGAGTGTGTGTGTAAACCACAGCATTTTAAAGCTGTGGAATCTGAGGCACAGAGATTCTAATTCCCCTCAGGCCAAAGGAAGTGGTGGAATTGGGATTTGAACCCAAGCGATAGGGCTCTAGATTCCTTGTTCTAGATACCATACAGGCTCTTTCAATGATCAGAAAATGCAGATCCTCTACACTTACAATGTGGCGTCTGAGATTTATCTAGTAAAGCTGAAGATACGCATGGTCTCCAGGACCTCACCCTAGAGAGACTTTTCACATGTGAATGCAAGAAGCATACGATAGTGTTTACTTCAGCCCTGCTGGGAATAATATGAATGTCAGTATAGGAGTAAATAAATTAATTGTGGTCTCTAAGATGTGGAAACAAATGCTCTGGAGCACCTAGGTTGACATAGCTAAATCTCACTGCTGAACAATATACTATTGGGGGGAAAGTAGCTTGGAGGAGGATATATACACTAGGATACCATTTATATCCCATTTCATTATAGATGAAATGCTAGGATTGTTTAGGAATATGGAAATGTGTAGTCACACTATTCACTGCTTCAGCTTAGACAAACACTGAGCGTGGGGGAGCAGACGAGGAAGGAACATGCTGGAATGGGATGCGAAGGACTTCAGTTAAATTTGTAGTGTGTGTAACACTTTCTTCTCTTTTAGTAAAGCTTTGTTTCTGAAACTGGCTGGTGGGTACTGCTATTGGTTATTTTTGGTAACTTCTTACAGGAAATGCTTTTTAACTTTTTAAAGGGCCAGTGTCCATGTTTATCCATACGTGTGAACTCTGTTTTTCATGCAGTCAGCTGAGCAAGTTGCAAGAAATTTCTCTGAGGAACTGTGCCGTGAATTGTGCTGGGGACAAAGGAGCAATTGCCAAAGCATGTCCTAGTATCCTTTTCACTGTGAACCTGACTTTGGACTTGACGCTCATGCCGGACATGGCCAGGAACCCTCCCGGTGTCCGTTCTCCCCAACTTTCTTCCTCAGGGCCTCTCAGTCTCCCCTGGGCCAGTCGCCGCTCTGGGAAATTATTTACCTTCCCAGACCCCTCTGCCTTCAGTGAGGCAGCGGGACTCCCCCCCAGCCAAGGAAATGTCTGGATGGAGCTCCTCAGATGGGCTAGACTTGGCTGGTGTCTGCATTCTGCCCCAAGCCGTTAGCCTGCTTCTGAGTGCAGACAGCGCCCAGGGCCTGGCAGCCATCTTGGGTACAGACCATCCAGTGTGGACAGGGACGGGGAGGAGGAGCCAGAGTCCTCGGCCGCACCCTGGGGCCCCCACCCCAGCCCTCCTGGACCACCTTCCTGTTTCATGCAGCTGCGTGTGGTTTGTCACTGTCCCTCAAAACAGGCCCCTCCAAAGTTTGTAATCCTTTTCTCTACCTTCTTAGAAGAGCTTTTGGTTGTGTATGCCCTACATTGCTTTCATGCCCACAACTAAAAATACAGGAGAAAAGTTTAAAAGAAAAATTCCCTGGCAAATGAAAGAGACTTTCTCGAACTTTCAAAGGTTTTCTCACAATTCTTTTTTTTTAAGATTTTATTTATTCACTTGTCAGAGAGAAAGCACAAGCAGAGGAGCAGCAGGCTGAGGTAGAGGAAGAAGCAGTCTCCCTGCTGAGCAGAGAGCCAATGTGGGACTCGATCCCAGGACCCTGGGATCACGACCTGAGCCAAAGGCAGATGCTCAACCGACTGAACCACTCAGGCGCTCCGGTTTTCTTGCAATTCTTTAAGCCTGCCTCATCTCTGTGTAATAATTTATGCCAAAGATAGTCTATAATCCATGTTCTCTGGGGGAAGAGATGGCACATGAGCAGTAGTCTTTAGCCAGCTGTTTCTAGCTGTCCCTGTAGTGCATGCTTTGTGACCCCCTCAGTCGGGACCCAGTCATCTCACCTGTGAGCAGCCTCTCCGTGGGCCCCAGCAAGCTGAACTGGCGCGGTCCCTTCCCCCGTGGCTAGGGGAAGCATTGTGGATGGAGTAGTTGGATCAGGAGCAGAATGCCATGGGTGGTGTCTGGAACATTCCATGATCTGCCTGGCCAACTACTAATTGATTTCAGAAGATTGGAAATTGGGTGGTTCAAGACTTATTTTCAACATATCAGAGATATGGCCAGTATGGGTTTGGGAATGTCGACTGTTTGCTTGCTCAGAGTTGTCAGCACGGTCCTGGGGAGTCAGCCTCTTGCTTGCTGATGCTGTTCTTTTCTGGGGAGAATGTCCCCTGAGTCTTGAAGAAATGTGGTTTCGTGAGATTTCAAGGGATGGCTGATATTTGCAGGTACAGTGATGAATGTCTTCCAGTCGCTGATTGAATTCTCACATACAGCAAAAGTATTTTCTGTGTCTAGTCCAGTTGTCCCTTTGGGGTGGCCCCGTTTGAGGTCACTCCCTCTGCTGGGACGTCAGGCCACAGGACCGCTGAGGCCCTTAGCTTGCCGGGCCTGGGAAGCTCCTCCAGAGAGGAGATGAGCTCCTTCCTGCTTCACCAGCTGGCTCTGTGCCAGGGGGAGTCTGGGCCTGCGAGCAGGAACCGGGTACCGCCAGCAGCTCCTTGGCCTGTGCGTGCATGCGTGTGGGGCACTGCGTGACAACTGCCAGCTTGTTTAGAGCCGATTTCAGAATCGGTCTTGTTTAGAGCCGATTTCAGGTGGTCTCTGTGCTCTGGATCACTAGCAGGTGTGTTTATAATCCTGCCCTATGGGATGGAGAGTATGAGTGAGTGAAGGATTACTGGACCCCTGCCCTTGCTGACCAGCCCCGTGGTCCAGAGTTAGCAACATCGTGGAAATGAAAGGGGGCTGGAGCTCGACCGTGAGGCCTGAGAGCACCCCACTCAGCAGTTGCAGCCAGGTCCAGACCCCCCAGAATCTCCCATTTCAGTCGGAGACTAGCCAAGACTTTGTAGTGGCCTGTAAGGCCCTTTGTGCTATGGCCTAGCCCCTGCAGCCTTTGTGCCCTCGTTTCCAGCACCTCCCACCCCCTTTATCTAAACCCGTTCTAACCTCAGGGCCTTTGCTTGTCTCGTTCTTTCTGCCCGGATGCTTTTCTCCCCGATGGCGTTTCCTCATTGCCTGTGGTTCTCTGCTCAGACAGCACCTTCACCGAGAAGACGATCTTCCATGGCCAGCGTATATAATGTACCCACACACCCGTTTCCTGCGTCTGTGGCTGCTACTCTGAGCCTGTGTCTGTCCGTGGCATACTGCAGAGGCACGTGCTTATCGCCATCTCCCCAACTGTGACTGTTGAGTTCGCTGCTCTGCTCCTGGCCACCCCACGGTCGTGGAACAGAAGAATGAATGGTCCCCCAACACAGCAGAGTCGTGTGTAAGATCCTCCTTCAGCAGGTCTGGTCCTGCCCCAGTCCTCTCTTCCATCTCTCTGCTCAGGGGTTCAGAGCTGCGCCTCTTCTTGATGACACCATGCTCCCCTGAGATGTTCAGCTCGGGCTGTCTGTTTTCTCTCTGTCCTGCTGGTTTCTCCTTCTCTGAATTCCCAAATCATTCTCGGCACTTTGAAACCTTTGTCTGCGCTAACCCCCATGATCTGTTCTGGAGGTGCCGCTGGGGACTTGGGGGTTCCCGTGGGGCAGAACAGGGTGAGTCCCCACAGGAGAAGGACGCATGACCATGAGGCAGCTGCCGGAGGGATTGCCCGGCACGAGGCATAAAGCAAACTCACCGTCGTTGTTCTTCTTTTTTTTCGTTCTTTTTGTTGGCTATTGCTAGAATGGCTTATCAATGGTTAGGACATTTGGTTCTTATTTACTTGACTGTAGAGGTTTGTCTCAAGTTTGCAGCCGATGACGGTGAATGTTTTCATTTCTCAACGAAGAGTTGGGTGACTTAAAAAGGTAGAAGTAGCATGTGCTCATGAAAACATTTCAAGCAGAATGGAGGGTGTAAGGTGAGAAGTTAAAGATCGGTGCTCCAGAATTCAGAGGTGATGACTGTTCTGTCTTGTGTGACTCTTTCCGTCTTACTCTTCCTTAATGGGTGCTTTGAGATATCAGAAAAGTAGATTTGTCAAGAAACCTGTTGTCCTCGTGGGATGAAGTCCTAGATATTGCTGATCAGCTCAAACATCTGGAAGTTCTTAATCTCAGGTATGAGCTCCTGGGTGTCCATTTGTCACCGGATATGAAAACTCCTGACCTGCCCTCATTCCCTCATGGCATCTCTGTGGGAGAGAGGGGTACACTGCTCAGTGGAATTTAAGCTTAATTTCTTCTTTTTTTTTTAACTAGACTTTTTTTTTTTTTTTTTTGAGCGCCCGTCAGTTGGGGGAGGGGTAGAGGGAGGGAGAATCTTAAGCAGGCTCCATCCATACCCAGTGTGGAGTGCAACTCGGGACTCAATCTCATGACCCTGAGATGATGATCCGAGCCGAAATCGAGTTGGACACTTTTTTAAAATTATTTTTTATTATGTTCCATTAGCCAACATATCAT
This sequence comes from Potos flavus, assembly GCA_028534135.1. Lineage (NCBI taxonomy): Eukaryota > Metazoa > Chordata > Mammalia > Carnivora > Procyonidae > Potos > Potos flavus. The sequence goes on along the minus strand of CM052894.1, from coordinate 59,791,335 downwards.
CATCAGTTTTTGATGTAGTGTGTGTGCAACGATTCATTAGTTGCTCCTCACAACACGTGGACATTTAACTGGACCACCCAGGCGTCCCTTTACTTATTTATTTTTAAGCTCTCCCCTCAATGTGGGACTCGGAGTCACGACCTCAAGATATGAAGAGTCTCATGCTCTATTGACTGAGCTAGCTAGGCGCCCCTTTTTTGGGGGGGCCGGGGAGTCTTTTGGTTGGCTGGGGGAGGGTTGGCCCGTCGAGCTGGGAGATCTTGGTGTCTCTTGTGAGCCTACCTAGGAACAATAGGCCTTTTGGGGGAGTCGATATTTAACTGGGGAGTAGGAGAGGTGCTGTGAAGAGTGCTTGTTCATTCGGAAGCTTCTGGCACTTGATTGCTATAGGAATGAGCAATTTCGTTGGAATGCTGTCTCCTTCAGTTCTGATAAGGATTGTCCACCGAGCTGCGTGTTTCACTAATGACACCATTGTCCGGCCTCGTCAAATGCTTGGTTAGTTTCAGTCTTAGAACCTGATTCCCTGAGGGCTCAGCCAGGCGGGAAGTATGAAAGTACTCGAGCCAGCCTGGCATGGACAGGTGCCTAGTACCTGGCTCAGGCAGGTTCAGTGAGAGCAGAGAGTCGGGCCTAAATCAGTGGTGCTCCGGATAGGGCAGAGGGTGTCCTCTGACCCCTGGCGCCTCCTCTTTTGGAAATAGGGGCTCATGTGTTTTCATGGTACGTTCTTTCACAATGACTCAGGATTGCGCACTTTCTGAGATTAGGATCACAAGAGAGCATCGAGAAGGCAGTGACTGATTTTATCCATCCTGATAGCAAGGGAGTGGTTCCTAGACCCTGGAGGAATAGGACTGTAGCCTCCGGGGCAGCCTATCAGTAGGGCGCTGGATTTTGGGGTGTCCAGAGCCTGCCTTGCGAAGCTGGGCGCTGACCTTACGAACACCTGAGCCCTATGCTCCGGCCAGCTGCCCCGGCCCTCGGAGAACATCTGTGCATGTCCGCTACCAAAAAGTTGTGTATCGCAAATAGTAAAAATGAGGTAGCCTGGATTCCCTTGGTTTTTAATTAATTTCACTTTAAGGTTGAAGCAACCAAACGCCTCCTATTAAATCCCAAATTGTTAAAAAAAAAAATCCCAAATTGTTGCTTTTGGGGACTGTGACTCGGGCCTCCTGGGGAGCAGGCAATCAACACATTGTGACTTCTTTTTCTACACAGTGAGAATAAGCTCAGCTTCCCCTTGGGTTCACCAGCTCAAACCGGAACATTTCCTGCACTGAAGGTTTTAGTCCTTAACCGAACAGGAATAACATGGGCAGAGGTAATCATATTTCTCTGGCTTATTACCCAGAAATAAGAAATTTAAAATTCTTGGCTTAATAGGGAACGGGAGCACAACTGTGGCTTGGTTTTAATCATCCTATTATCCTAATAATAGGATTCTTTAAACTGCCTCACAGAAAGGAGTTACAGAATCATTGCAGTGAGGTAGAATTTTATACTCTAGGATTGGGATTTTCTCTCTCAGCTCCTTCTGGATTGTTCTGGTGTCTTTCTGGATGGTGGCACTCCATAGCGGGGTGGAGTTAGCATATGACGAACTTAAAGAGCCCTCAAGTTAGCTGTTGACGGAGCTTCTCCGCAAGTGCTCCGAGGCAGAGCTGCCGGAAGATTCTCGCATCCTTTTCTCGTTTAAAGTTTGGCTCCTGGAATCCACTTGTTCATCGTGTACAGCTGGGTTCAAAAGTGGACTTGTGGGTCCTTTGCCCGGCAGCATTTGGAACTTCTATCTGGCACTGCTATTTTCTGTCAGAGGTGAACTGACCTCACATGCCCAGAATATTCCGTTTTCGCAGATAAATCACCTTCCCAGCAAAGTCCTTGTCTGTGAAATGCCACCGAGGCACCTCCCATAGAGACCAGTCGCCTTCGCTGGTGCACATGCGTCCCAGCGCTCCTTCCTTGGAGATGGGGTTAGAGTTAGCCTGAGAACAGGCGGGGCACATAGAGATTCAGGTGCTAGAGATGGTGGTGAAGTTCAAGTGCGAAAACATAGAACTAGTTTGGGAAACACCGTCTGATGAGTGTATTCTTCACACCTGGGCCGGCATTGCGAACTGAGCAGCGGTGTTTAAACATCAGGTTCCTTCCTTCGCTGGAGCAAACTGTGTCACGTAATAAGAGTGTGTGCAGTGCACGCCTGCACATCTGCTTTGCCGGTGCCTCGTACAGTTCTCCGGAGGACTCATTCACAGCTACCAGGGTGCCGACTGTATACGCTCCCGTGTCATCGAAACGGTTTGTCGCCTGCCCACCAGCGCTCCCGGCCTGAGTTAGAGTCCGTGATGAAATGTCCATAGGACATTTTATTTCTAAAACAGTAACGCAGCTGAGTTAAAGTGGAGGTTATAGTAATTAACACACGGGAAGAAACTTACGAAAGAGGCTGCTTCAGCCTGAATTCAGTTTCTCTCTTAGGTGCTCCGGTGTGCTCCTGCGTGGCCGGTCCTTGAGGAGCTGTACCTTGAGTCTAACAATCTTCTCATTTCAGAAAGGTAACAAGGGTTTACTTCTGTGCATGTTTTGCCATCTAGTCTGAATAAGTGAACGGTCTCAATGATGCCTCACACTGATTTTTTTTTTAAAGGATTTGCCAATGAGAATTAGAAACATGCTTATTCTTCACAAGTAGGATGCCAACTGATCATTGGTTCTAATTGAGCAAAATCCCATCAGAGAGCCTTGAGTTATATTTGAAGACAAGAATTTTATTAGTTTCACAGAAATATATTTAACTTGTTTCTAAATGGAGGTTCTGTAGGAATTGCTTTAGAGGGATCAAATAAAGTATTTTAATAATTTTTTTTCAAATAATGCATTTTAGGTAGCATTATCTGCATAAGGTTGACATACCAGAGTATATGTAAAAGCTTGTTCTCTTTAAGTAAATTAAATATGTTGTCTTTCTCTTTCGTTGATTATCATTAAATTATTATTAAAACTAAACATGGCCAGGTTTACAACAAATTCTCATTGAACGGATTTGAGTTAATGAGATTTTACTGTACGGAACTATTTATTATACAGGCAACTGCAGGTGTTTTTATTTTTATTTTTTATTTATTTTTTCACCTGTTTCTACTTTTTGTTTTTATTGATTTTTATTTTTTAATTTTAATTTAATTTAATTTTTAAGATTTTATTTATTTATTTGACAGAGAGAGAGATCACAAGTAGGCAGAGAGGCAGGCAGAGAGAGGGGAGGAAGCAGGCTCCCCGCTGAGCAGAGAGCCCGATGCGGGGCTCGATCCCAGGACCCTGAGATCATGACCTGAGCTGAAGGCAGAAGCTTTAACCCACTGAGCCACCCAGGCATCCCTTATTTTATTTTTTCAGTGTTCCAAGATTCATTGTTCATGCACCGCACTTTATTTCTTTTTAAATATTTTATTTGTTTATTAGGGAGGGAGGGAGAGTGAGTGAGTGGGGGAGGAACAGAGGGAGAGGGACAAAAAGACTCTGTGTTGAGCATGGAGCCCCATTTGGGGCTCGATCTCACGACCCTGAGATCATGACCTGAGCCAAAACCAAGAGTCGGACACTCAACTGACTAAGCCACCAAGGTGACCCTGTAGGTGTTTTCAAAGTACACTTTTTATTTCGAGATAATTTGAGATTCCCATGCAGTTACCAGAAAGACTACCTGGAGATCCCTTGTACCCATGAGCCAGACACACACACACACACACACACACACACACACACACCCTACCCCCACCCCCACCCCCACCCCGTAACATCTTGCAGAGCCGAGGTTCCATATCACAGCCAGGGTCCTGACATCGGTCCAGTCCAGACAGAAAATGTTTCCATCACCACTTGGGCCCCCGCGTTTCCCTTGTGTGGTGCTATCTGCCTGCCTCCCACCCCTCCCTCTCCTTTACACTAAAGGCAGGTACTTTAAGGCCATATCTTTGAAAACAATTAAGAGATGAAATTCATGTTGAAACACTTTTATTTTCCATACAGGCCGGCTGATGTCCTACAGACAGTCAAGTTATTAGACCTTTCCTCTAATCAATTAATTGATGAAAATCAGCTGTTTCTAATAGCCTATCTGCCCAGGTAATTTGCTCCTACATTGCTGGTTGCAGTAGTGCTTAGGAATTGTTTAGTGAACGGATCACATGCTATCTTTGCTTTCTCAGTGGAAATGTGATGATGATGGTGATGGAATTCACAAACTGAGGAATTCCCGTTGGGACATTTTTTTTGCATTTATGTGGAGAATGTCCCTGTGAACCTCATACACCGTAGTCTACATCTGCACTAGGTAACTGAAGAATGAATAATTTGGCCCTGGTGCTGATGTCCAGAATCTTCATTCATTATCCTTTGGGAAGTTAGACCATGTCTCTTTCCTCTCTGAGACCCATGAGCACGTAGCACAGCCGTGGGCACCAGGAACGGGTAGGCGACTGTAGAATCCTCAGAACACTTTCTAGAGTCTACTCCGTGCACCCCAAACTGCACTGTGTGGTTTCTAAGCGTTTCACGTGGCATGAGAACCTAGAGCGTGGGAGAAAAATTACAGATGCAGTCTGGTTTCTACCGTGCTTTGTAATCAAATTTAACATTTTAAATTTCAGACTAGAACAACTCATCCTTTCTGACATTGGAATTTCTTCTATACATTTTCCAGATGCTGGAATTGGTATGTAAGATCATTAGCTCCCCTCCCCTGCCCAGTACCTCATACTTGAGCTCTTTCTTTCACTTCTCCTGTGTAACTTCGTTCTCCTTTTTTTTTCTAGGGCACAAAACATCCATGTTTCCTTCCTTGCAGTACCTTGTCGTAAATGACAATCAGATATCACAAGTAAGGGTTTCTGCAGAATGTACATACCGCATGAGCCCTCGTTTCCACTCTCACAAGGAGTTTGTCTGTTCCTTTCATTACGAAATATTTATTTCATTTTAAAAATATTCTTTATAAAGTTAATTTTACCTCCAATATCGTTACCATGCAGTGTTCTGTTAGTTTCAGGTGTAAAAGTATAGTGATTCAGCAGTCCATATGTTACTTGGGGCTCATCAAGATAAATGTACCCTTAATCCCCTCCCCCTCTTGCCCCCACCCCCCCAGCCACCTCCCCTCTGGTGACCATCTGTTTGTGTTCTATAGTTAAGAAGAGTCTATTTTTCTGATTTGTCTCTCTCTTTTGTTAGTTTGTTTTGTTTCTTAAATTCCACATGACCGAGATCATATGGTATTTGTCTTTCTCTGACTGACTACACTTAGCATAATACCCTCTGGCTCCATCCATGTTGTTGCAAATGGCAAGATTTCATTCTTTTTTTATGGCTGAGTAATATTCCATTGTATATACATACCACATCTTCAGTCATCAGTCAGTGGACACTTGGGCTGCTTCTGTGGTTTGGCTATTGTAAATAATGCTGCTATAAACATAGGGATGCATGTATCCCAAAGTTAGTGTTTTGTATCTTTTTTTTTTTTAAAGATATTTATTTATTTGTCAGAGAGAGAGAGAGCTCACAAGCGGGCAGAGTGGCAGGCAGAGGCAAAGCAGGCTCCCTGCCAAGCAAGGAGCCCGATGGTGGGACTCGATCCCAGGACCCTGGGATCATGACCTGAGCCGAAGGCAGCTGCTTAACCAACTGAGCCACCCAGGCGTCCCTCTTTTGGGTAAAGACCCAGTGGTGTGATTACTGGATCATAGGGTAGTTCTGTTTTTAACTTTTTGAGGAACCTCCATATGATTTTGCACAGGGCTGTACCAGCTTGCATTCCCACCACCAGTGCACAGGGCCGGGGGGGGGGGG
>CM052894.1:59724973-59784982 GCA_028534135.1 Potos flavus | reverse complement strand
TAGGTTGCCTTTAGTTTTATTTTTGGTTTCCTTCACTGTGCAGAAGCTTTTCATTTTGACATAGTAAGAAATATTTTAAACTGAAAGAGAAATCCTTCCCCTCAGAAAACCCGAAAGTATTAAGAAAGAACTTGGTTTAAGTCACAGTGAGCAGACTGTCATTTTACGTGGCACGGTTCTATAGTAAAAGTGGATGGTCTTCCCAGTGGGGGCTTGGTGCATAAGGACAAGCCCTCGCCTCCGGTTGAATGAGGGGCTTTTGCTTTTCTCTTGCTCGTTCAGATACTCTAAGAAATAAGCCTGAAACATTTGTATTTTCACGTATTCTCTTTTGCTGGGTTTCAGTGGTCATTTATCAACGAGCTGGATAAGTTACAGAGTCTGCACGCTCTGTCCTGTAGCAGAAACCCCCTGACGGAAGGGAGCAAAGAAGCACAGACCACGCGTCAGCTCATCATCGCCAAAATCGGTCAGTTGAAGACCCTGAACAAATGCGAGGTGAGTGCTGGTATCAGGATCTGATGCTTTTTAGAACAGGAAACGAATGATCAAAAAATGTAAAAAATTGGAATGTTGTAAAGGGTATCAGTGTGGTTTCCTTCAGGATGGTAAAATATTATCCTGCCCGTGACTCACTGATGGTTCTTCTGGGCTCCTCGGGAGCTGGCCTTGATGAGCCGAGTCCAGGAGAAGCCTGTTGCTCTGCGGCGGCCTTGAGGGGGGCCAGGGAGTACCGGGGACTTGCTCCTTTGTCTTGGGGGGATTATAGGCAGAAAGAAGAACCTCAGAGCTTATCCTCTTCTTCTCAGCCACTCTTCTCATAAAATTGCCGAGGCAGTGCCTGGCCGGCAGCGAGCGCTGCTCCCTTGGAACAATCTGCTCCTGGCGGTGGGGGGAGGGGTGCACCTGCGGGCCAACCTCACGGGGGTGCCGGGGTGCCGAGCCGCCTGCCGCAGGCCACATGCCGGCTTGTGGACATTCTCGTGAAGAAAATGTAAGACGGAAATTCTTACCTCCTTCCTCACTAAACTCCTGAAATCTGTCGCTGTTAGGAAGGAAAGGTAAGCATAGAAGTCCTGTCGCTCTCCGTGGGAGTTTTCTCCGTGGGTGAGCAGTGGAGGACGGGCAGGGTACAAAACACGAACACTCGTTAGAAAAATACTCGAACGGACCCGTGTTTATTCCGCGTCCTGTAGATCCTGCCGGAGGAGAGGCGGGGAGCCGAGCTTGATTACCGGAAGGCGTTCGGAAACGACTGGAAGGCGGCGGGCGGGCACCAGGATCCCGACAAGAACCGTCCCCACGCGGAGTTCCTCGCGGCGCATCCCAGATACCAGTCGCTGTGCCTTAGTACGTGCGCGCGGCCCCTGCAGCCCCGGCCGCTGGGCGTCAGAGGGGACCCGCCGTGCCGCTGCTGTTCTCCTTCGGGGCTTTGTGGGGTCCCCCGAACGGGCCATCGGTGTGATCCTGGGGCCGCGTCCGCAAGCCGGGAGCCAGGCTCGAACCGCTGCCTTGAGGACAGAGTCTGCAGCCTCCCTCCGCAGAGGGAACCCGGGGAGTCCGAGGGTTCCTGGAAGGGAGAGATTGGCATTCGGGGGCAGGGGGCAGCCCTGAGGTGCAAGCTCCTCCTGTCTGCCTGTGTTCACCGGGGGCAGGAAGCACTCGTTACCTCGGCCGCACCAGGGGGTTTTAAATGTGCGGAGCGTGTTAAGGTAGAAGCCGGGCCCTGGTGTTTTCAAAGCTCCCCATGTAGTTCGGCCGCCCCGGGCAGTGCCGACAAGCGCGTCCTTTCTCCTCCGCGTGTCCGTCCCCCCCCCCCCCCGTCCCTGGCCCTGCCCGGCCCGGCCCGCTCCAGCTCGGGGCTTCCTTCCCTTCCCGGGCCTGGGTCCTCAGGCCCTGAAGCCACCATTTCGTGATTCTCTGTCCCTGACGTACTCTCCGTTTTGTTTTGACTTCATTATTATTCCAAATGTCACCTGTATGTGACTTTCTTTTTTAAAATATATTTCCTGATGCAAGAAGCTCACTGCATAACGGTTCAGGCTGGAACATTATCTTTGAGGAAGAAAAGCTGCCTGGGGGAATTGCTTTCAAATCCCTCCCATTAGCTGGCCGCATTTCCCGGCCACTTTAGGTGAATTCTGAATCACTTGGGGGAGGGGCAGGGGAAAGGGAAGGTTCTCTCGAGCAGCCCCGAAGATGGGGCTCAGCGTGTCCCGCCTAGAGGAGAGCACAGCCTCCTGGAGGGTATTTATAGAAATGCCGGCGCCGCTTGGCCCAGCAGAAGTCGGAGCAGGAGAAGCCTGCCCTCCCCGCATCCTTCTCTTGAAGCTGCTTTTCCAGGCGGGGGATGGGGCCAGGCGCCCAGCCTGGCGTGGCGCCCTCTGGCTGGCACCTGAAGGTGTCCCGTGAGTTGTGTCCTAACCGCTGCGGGGGTTGTCTCTCAGGACCCCGAAAGCCAGGCAACTGTTCCCAAAGGCGAAACTGACTCAGTGTCTTCAGGATCTGAAGGCACGGCCTGGTCTTGCTGATTGGGAGGCAGGACTCGGTCTTGCTAGCGAGGCGCAGCTGTGTGACACACAGCAGATGGAGGAGGCCCCGCCGGGAAGCAGGTGCTGGCCATCCCTCCTAAAAATAACCAAGTCAGCAAGTAGCCCAATAAGAGGGAACAGGTCGCAGGTTAGCGGAGCAGCTGCTGCTCGCTGCGTCCTGGGAAGGAGAAGGCTGTGGGCGTCCTTTGGGCGCCTGTGTTTTTCCTTCTGGTGGCCGTTGTTTACCATCATCCGTGTTTATGCTTCTTCCACAGAATACGGTGCACCTGAAGACGGGGAACTCAAGACACAACAGCCGTTTTTGCTCAAAAACCAGCTACTAAGTAAGAACCCCACACTCAAAGACAGCTTATTTGTATTCGCGTCCTTAGGTGCCGAAACAGAGAGTGAGGCGCTCGTAGGGATTGTTGGTTTCTCATAAGTACCTAGAGTACTGCAGTTTTGAAGGAAATGATGAGAAATGATGAATTCTCGAACGTATCTGAATTGTCGTATCAAACGTTTTAGCAGTTCCTGCTTTCAGCTCAGTTGTGTTATAAATGGAGGTGGGGGGTGGCCGTGTGAGAAGTGCACTGACTTGTGGCTTATAAATGTGTGACTTTTCTTACACGGGGACACCAGCTACACTGTCAGGCGAGGAGTCGGAGGAGAGCAGGGGAGGCGCTGGAATGTTGGTCCAGCGCTTTCTGTGGTGGTTAATTCTGTGAAGAATTAATAGAAGGAATTTTCAACATCAGTAAGAGCTGTTCCTGTAGGAGGATCTGAGCCCGGCGGTCCTGACAGTTGGATCCTGGGGCGGCGGGGGTCCACGTGTGTGCAGTTTGAATCCTTATTACAGTAGCTCTCAGTCTTCTTCCTTTTTTTCTTTCAAGCACTGAAGATAAAATATCCTAATCAAGTTGATCAGAAAGTCCTAGAGAAACGACTGCCAGGTAAGAAAAACAGGCCTTTTGCCTCCTTACGCTTAGGAATCACTGGCCTAGGCACGAGTCAGCTGGAAGGAAATATCTGGAAGTGTGGACTTCTGGAGCTTACAGGTTTTCAGTAACCTTTTATGATCTACAGTACAATGCATCGTCATTCGCAAACGTACCCGTGTCAGCCTGTGTAGGGAAGTCTTGTTAAACGATGACCTATTTAGCCAAAGGCGTGAGCGCTGGAGCGGCGTGGCCTTTCCCGAGCCCACCTCTGTTTAGTGCCCAAATTGGGGTGCTGGTCCAGAGACTGTGTCACTGGGCTTGAGGCCTGTCTTACCGTCTCTTTGTAAAACAGGAAACCTGTCCTGGTGCGCCGAACAGTGAATTACTTGGACATTTGTGACTTTGCATATACTCTGCTCCTCACCAGTTAGGAATCCCCGCAGAAAGTTCTCGGATGTGGTCTTTTAATGGACACACTGAAATGGTTTTCTTTGGAAAAACGACTTCAGAACTCCATCTAAAGATAACTGTTCCTGGAATGGAATTAGTTTCATTCCGAAAATACTTTTGTGTCAAACTAGATTGATCTAATGTACTTAGAATTACAGTCTCTCTTTCGAGTATACTGTGCATTGTCAGATGAAGCCTCACGGTGGGAGTGGTGTGGACGGGTTAAGTGTGGAGCAGTGAGGTTCCGAGGAAGAGATGAAATAAATGTCACCCTAAGTGACTCTCGTAAAATACTTTTGTCAGTGCGGTAAATTCACATTTTAAAATGTCTGCCTTGTAGCACTTGCGATGGCAGATCTCACCCCCACCTGGCCATTCACCAGTGGGGAAGGGAAGGGCCGAGTAACCTCCGGCAGCAGGAGCGAGAACGCAGGGGTCTGGAGCCGACTGTCTGGTACGGCTGCCTGGGGGGGGGGCCGTTTAAATTGAGATTCATTACACTGAAGTAAAAAAACTCAATCCTGAGTTGTCCTGACCCCGTGGCACTTCCGGTGCTGGCTGGCTGCACGGATGGATAGCTGGACGAGAAGCCAGCATGTGGGGTCGGGACGTTATGAAACCCGCCCGTCCTGACAGAACCGGAGAAAAGCCTGGAAGTGTACACCCCCGTTGAACTTTCAACACTGGGCCTAGGGAGGCACACGCCATCTCTGTATTTTCTGAATGTTAAGACAGTCGTGTGTTACGTTGACATTAGAAATGGCAATTTGCACGTAATGCTTTAAATAACATTCCCATCTTTTTCTGTAGACACAGTGTGAGTGGGCAGATTTCTTATTAGGATTGTTATATGACCAAACTTTTTGTTCCTGACGTGACTTAGGAATGGGTCCTTTCCAGTTGTTGTGTAGGAATTAACCCATCACTAACCACCTCCAAATGGTGAAAGCCGGTCCACCGAAATCTGTATAAAAGGACAAGATTGATTACACATACTCACACACAAAAGAACAAGTTATGTGAAGTATGTCAGTTAAGTGTTTATATTCAACACATAAGGCCAGTTTTTATTCTAAAATAAAGATAACATTTATTATCACAAGTTGCATAAAAACACAGACAGCTTTACAAAAATCATTTTTGATAGAAAAATATTTGAATACATGTGATATTTGTAGGAACACCATACTATTGCTGTACCTCCAGCTAAAGCTTCAAAGAACCTATATTTCTCATCGTCAAAATATCCACTATTTACCACAACCCATCTTTGGAAAGAAGTTCATAGAGTTTTCTGAACAAACCAAGGCATCTGCTCAGGAAGCAGGTCCCCTGCGTGCATGGCGAGCACAGTCCCACATCACGATCCTCACGGACCGGCCCCTGCCTGGCTCTACAGAGGTGGAAACCAAGGCAGAGCCATGAGGGGCGCCCTCCGGACACCTGAGCCCCGACTCCAGCGTTCTCGCAGCCATCCATAAGCCAGAAATCACAGAGGTTTAGAAAGTGAATGGTTTTACTCACATTTAGTCCTCTGTGCAGAGAAGGTGATCTCTGGTTTATTCAGATGAGGAAACGTTAAACACCACTGAAATGGTATGAAACCCCACCATCAAAGGGCACTTAGGTCAAACCCCGGCTCAGTTCCCCACGTCAGGTCAGGGGCGTGGAACCGCTCTCGGGCTCCACGAGGCAGGCGAGACTTTCCCTGATTTCCGCGGGGAAACGGATCCCGTGAATCGTTGCGACTGTGGTCTCGTCACATGAGCTAGATTTACACGGAAGTGTCATTCGAGAGAACCGAGGGTGTTTTTCTTTGACAGACTCCATGACAATTCAGAAGGTGAAGGGACTGCTGGCCCGTCTTCTCAAAGTCCCTGTGTCAGAACTGCTGCTGTCCTATGAAAGCCCCAAAGTAAGTAGCCCAGCCGAACACAGAGTCCAGCTGAGGTCCCCATGGTGTGACACGCTGTGAATCTAGGGCTCCGTGTGACACGGATTGCTTCTAAGTGGGAAACGTACGCCTCTGTTTGAGAGGGGCACAGGTATTAAGGTAGATCTTTCTCACCTCAACGCTTTGTTCTATTTGTAGATGCCTGGCAGAGAGATCAAACTAGAAAATGACCAGCAGTCGTTACAGTTTTATTCTGTGGAAAGTGGAGATTGTCTGTTGGTGCGATGGTAATAGTAAACTAAGAGGGTTTGGGGACTACACTGTTTATCATGACTGGGGAGTGGGTTCACCAGAAATAAAGGATTTATTGGAACAATTCTGTCAGAAAAAGAAAGCGGTTTCACAACTTGCCCTAAGCATAGAAAAGGTGGTATTTTTCACTGGGAAGAGACCATTTCTACGCTTGTATGTAACAGCAGTAATAAAGGCTTTGCACCCACTAAGGATTTTCTGATTTTATTTCATATATATAGTTTGTGACTATACATTTCAACATGTGGAGATTTAACTATTTAATAGAACCTAGCTAGTCTAATGAAATCTGAACATAGTTCATGTCGTTCACAGGACCAGTCCTAATGGAGTTCTACGGACACTACTAGCGTAAAAGGTCAGCAAACTGATTTGGACGGTCACTTTGGGAAATGTCGCTTAAACTTAGGGAGGCATCTTTTATGTGTAACGTATGCTGTGATCTCTTCCCTCCATCACACTGTTCTTAGAGTACTTACAAAAATTCATCACATGCTTTTCCCTACAGTTGTACCTAAGCTGGGCATATATTCTTCTACAGAAGATTTCCATCTCTGATTGGAATTCACTTATATTAGGTAAACATTATGCAATGACGGGAGGAAAGAAAAATTCATTCTTTCAAAGTGTCCACTACTTAGCAGTGTCTTTCCCTAAGTCACTAAAACCCGGAGAGGTATTTGATTAAAGCCACAGAATTTTAGCTTTTTTTTTTTTTATAGTACTAGACTGTGACCTTCAGGCTTTATGTTAAATGGCAAAAGAAAACTGGAATTAGCTCACTTAATAAGTGAACTTTAAAACCGAGGTCCAGAACCGAGTATTATATGGGTTCCTTTTCCAGTTGCCCACTTCATTCAGACATTTCCATTCCCAAACTTTGGTATAAGTGACCACACAGCATTCTGTGAGTTGTTTTTGGCCCTTAATGATCCTAGTTATGCCTTACAGAGCTATTCTGTAATCCAGGTTGGAATTCACATTCTTAGTTACTAGATTTCTGAACGAGGCCAATTTTAACCAAAAGTGATAGGTAATGAATTATAAACTAGAAATGATACCTCAGGTTTTAGAAACATGTTGTTTTATAAAACAGTTTGGTGTTTTTCAAATGGTCTTCCAATATGGAAATAAAATTTTTGTTATGTACAGTATCAGTTGATTTTTAAAAAGGAAATTTTGTGCAAACATTTAGAAATATCACATTGGTTTTAGGTAAAAAGTGCCAACCTAGAACTATCTGGAAAGACCACAGCGTCTGTTGCCTAACTGCGGGCTCTCCTCAGACTGACCCTCAGCTGCTCCCGCACATACTGTCCTCCTCCAGCACAGCGAATTAAAACCCTCCTGCTGCTTTGCACTGACAAGGATCCCCGCACAGTTCCTTCAGCTGCCACAGCTGCGCCAGCTCCTGGGGCGAGTACTGCGGGGAGGACAGCATTCCCGTCTCACACGTCTTCTCACACAGCCACAGGCCGTCCTGGCGAGAAAGCAAGCCAAAGTGAACTCGGAGCCGTGGAAATGAGCTTGTGGGTTCCGGGGAGGGGGGGGAGGATTCTAGGCACGTGCGCACGTGTGTGTGTGTGTGTGTATGTGAGAGAGAGAGAGACCCACCCTCGTGGGCAGGGAGGGTGGCAGGCAGCAGAGGGAGTTCTGTGACCAGGAAGCCTAGTTCCCTGTGGCTGGAAGAGAGAAGGTAAAGTCCTGACGGAGTCGTACAGTATTCTGGGGGCTGAACTAAGTATTAGCTAATTCAAAAACCCTGGGAGGTAGGAATCCTTTCCCTCTCACAAATGAGAAGCTGAGAGTGAAGTGCCCTCCGCAAGGTCGCAGTGAAGTTCATGAGGGGGGCCGATGCGGGTGAGGCAAGCACAAGGGACCGAAACAGACTCAGCCTGAGTCTTGAGCACCAGCCTATTGCCGGCGACACAGAATACAGCGCCAGAGAAGCCCATCCAGTCCGAGAACAGAAGGATGGCTGGGTACAATCAAAAGTGTCTTGTTAAAGCATGGCTGAACTGGGGGCAAAGGAGAAGAAACTGGAGAAAAGGAGCCGGAGTCAGCACGTGCCCCGAAGGCTCTGCTGTGTCTGAAAAGGCCACATCCAGGGATGGTAGACTCACAGAGCCAGGGCCCCTGAGGAGCCAGACCCGGGGGACAGGGAGGGGGGGAGAGAGAGAATGTGTGTGTGACTTAGAAACAGACCCGCATCTCAGCCTTGACCCTCGGTGCGAGGGAAAGGGGTCTGCCCTGAGCGCCTGGAGCTCCAGCTGCCCTTAGCTGGGTGCACAGCAGGGGTCACGTTCGCCAACAAGATAGTTGGAGAACTTCAGTGCAAGGCAGAAACCACAGAAATCCTCTTTGTAAGAATACATTTTCAATACTTACTTTCTAGCGAACATGAGGTCGCACACATATCTCTAAACACATCAGGAAACAAGCTCAATGAGCAACGGTCTACACACACATCGGCCTACGCAGACCCACCAACAACAGAGCTATCGCAACAATCGAATGCAGAAAATTATCTTCAGTGTTCAACAAGTCAAAGCTGGGGCTTCAATAGGACGCAGGGCTGTCATAGCTGCCCCAGTAGATATGGGTTTATTCCCGTGCACCCCTGAAGTGAGAGGGGCCTGCTCTGGGCCCAGACGCTGCACAGGGTTCCTGCCCCACCCGGCCCTGCATCTTCCTCTACCTCCTGTACCTTCTGTGGTTTAGTGGAAGCTGCAAGAATCCAAAATTCAATAGAAAGCCTTGAGCTGAAGCCCAGCTTTGTGCCTGTTCTCTTCCCAGGGTTCCTATTTCCCATTTCCGGTCCCTGGAGATTCATTTGTTTCTTTCCCTGGCTCGGCAGTCAGTGTATTTTCAGAAACACCTTCCAGCATTTTAAATCCAGTGTTTTATTTGCATCAGTCAGAAGGGCTGAAGGGTCCTTGGACCATTACACTGCTGGAAACTTCAGCCAGCTGATTCCTTAAGGTCTTTTTTTTAAAGTAATCTCTATGCCCAACATGGGGCTCAAACTCATGACCTTCAGATCAAAAGTTGCATGCTCTACTGACTGAGCCAGCCAGGCACCCCTGATTCCTTATATTTTAAGGCTACAAAGAATTTCTAATGAAACATATAAAAACCTAATTCTTCTCTGTGGATAGGAAAACCTCCATCCAAAACATTTCTTTTAAACTCAGAAAAATATATGACAATGTAGGCGGATTATTGTGAACTGAATCAAGAACACAGCCCTGATGCCAGACCTTCAATTCACTGTTTCTGCCTAACGTCTGACCCAGAAACCTCACTTCCTCACAATTCCTCAGAACCCCAGGGCCAGCCCCCCACCAGGCTCACTTACCTGGTATCGCGTAGGTCCTATGGCCGCCATCCAGATGCCCATGCTTACGTCTTCACCCTGTATGCACCCCATGAGATTTAAATGCAAAAGTTTAAATGCTGTATCATCTCCAAACAACGATGCCACACATTCCCATAAGAAGTCATCTTTCCACTTCTTCGTTTTGTAATTATTCTACCAGGCAATGCCAAGCCTAACGTTTGTACACAGAGTAAAACCTAGTGGCCATTAACACCCACTACGCTGAAGTGACCAGACACAAGACAGCGGGGGGCCAGCCGGCCCTCCTCGGGGGCCTCACACCTGCAGCATGAGCCATACAGTGGATCCAATGGCCAGGTGGGTTGATGAGTGACACGGTCACCAGAATCGACAAAAAGAAAGCCCGTGCTTTACAGTCTTCCTCCTTGTGAATGTCCTCAGTTCCTCCAGGGACTACCCTTGTAAATACAGCCTGAAAACCTATTAAGTAGGCTCAAAGAAGGATTTAGGAACAGAATTTAGAGCCAGGATTTGGAGGCTAGGGCTGTGTCCCTGACCTCTGAGGGGGACTCCTCTGCAGAAAGAACAGCATACCTTCCCCCAGGTGCGCTGCTCTGTGCTCAGAGATGGCATACCGGGCTGGGTGAGACTTGGTGTGAAGAGTATACTGTCAGGTCGGAAATCCGGACTCACCTGATAGGTCTTTAGTCTGCCCGCGTTGCTGGCGAGCCAGTGGACGATGTCCCTGGAGATGACGTACCCCGAGCCGCAGGCAAAGGCTGGGTAGGCGGGACTGGGGTACTCTAGCTCCTGCCACTTGCCGGTTCGGTCCACTGCCCAATTCAGTCTGAAACTGAGAGTCAAAAAAAGTTGGCTGCTTTGTGTCAGTGTGACAGCTGTCCTACCACTATGAAGCTGGACCCCTTTATGATCACTACAAAGGACTAAGCTGTAAAAGCAAGGAAAGAACGAGCATTTCTTTTTTAGTCTAAGAACAGGCATCATTTACCTAGCGGGTATGTTACATGAAAGACTGGTGCATCGAATTCTCTAAATTACATCTGTGGAGTTTCTGAAGGTACCAGAGCATCGTGTGTACGCATGCTAAAGAAGGTCCGGAATCCGTACTGGATTCCCGGAGAAACGCAGTGAAGTTTCAGAAACGTGAAGAGAGTGTCACAACTCTCTCCTAACCTATCCTGTACAGCGGCTCCTCCCGTGAGTACCGCTTATTTCTAGGCCACGACAATAAAAGCCACACTCCTTCATTACCTTACCCTGAGGCTTTCCATTTTACAGATTTTCCATCTAACTGTAGATTGCGAACATCCAGCAACCCAGGAGCTGAGGTGGGAGGTTTCCCATCTCAGCCACATTTTGCTTGTGAAAAACAGCTTGTGTGTTTTTCATTCTAAATTAATTCCTTTTGATCAGGTGCATGAAGTCAAAGGGCTAACAAGGTTCAACTTACTTTCCCCACCAAAAATTAGGCCCATCCAGATTCTTGTGGGCAATCCTATTAAACACAGCTTCCAAGTCTATGTAACAGTCATCGTCTGTCTTCAGCAGTAAGTCAAAGCTGGTTGTTTCCACAGTCCTGTTGGCAAAAGGGAAAACGGGAGTCAGTGCGTCCATACCAGGAAAGGAAGTGACGCTGATATGGTGGCATCGCTACTATTTTACTGGATGACCGTCCCTGGACGACCTGTACACTTTCTCAGTTTCTTCTTCCTTCGAGGTTGAAAACGTGTGCTCAGAACGCTCCCGCTACTGACTGCAATCCTCACTGTTCATTACGTGGCATAACACAGAGAAGCACCAAGTGGATTTGAAAGTGTGCAAAAGAAAAAGAACACAATAAAAAACAGATTTGGCTTAAGTGGAACCTACGAGCGCACAAACGCTTCTGTGACATTGTTCCCATCAGGCTTCCAAACATGCGAACCTTGGCACTTGGGTTCTTCACGGGGGCCCAGGGTGCGGGGACAGGTGTCCTAGGCTTTCCCTTGGAACCCGGCTGCGCAAGATGCCCTATTTGGTGCAATGAGTTCTACTCCACTCAGAGATCTGATGGTTTTTAAAACACTGAGCTGTAACATGGAAACAGATTTCCCCTCGGAAATGATTCCCAGCAATTAAACTCTTATAAATGACCTTTAGGAAGACCCAGGAGGGTGATTTCATTTATCTAGACACGTAAGGGTGAGCAGAGACAAAACTGACTTCTTCATTTCACACTGCCAATCCCTGTCCATCTTTGATTAAAAAAAAAAACAAAAAACCAAAACAAAACCCAGAGTCTTGCTAGAGAACCAAATGGCAGAAATCTGAATAAAAGAAATCTGGAGAAAGTGTTTTTCGGTCAAAGAATGGTGAATTTAACAAGAGGTCCACACCAAAGTGCACGACCCTGTGTTTCTAAAGTTTATTTCTAATTAACAGCACAGGAGCACATAGTATTTGCTAATTAGGAGGAACTCCGTGATAAAGGACACTGTGGTCACTAAGGAATCACCTGAAGAAAGAATGACCAGTGCAGCTTTCATTACAGCATGGACGGTGGACAGGTGGCACAGGCGAGGGGGGGAAGCAGGTCCCCAAGCCCAGGTCCGTTAGCCTGTCACCAGTGATTCAGGTGGAGATGATGGCCCGAGACAGTCTGTGGCAGTGATGACTGAGATCTCAGAGATGTGCAAGGAGTACAGGAGAGAAGACTTAAACTGAAGGTAACAGATAAACTACACTGAACTTCCACAACCAGGAATCGGCTCCCTAGAGAAAGTCCTAGAACCCCACAATCCGGATTTCCCACTTCCTGGACCTCCGTTCCCACCCTTCGCTGAACTCTTTCCATTCCTGCCTTGGCCCCCTTACAACAAGGATCCCTCTCAGTGGCCTGGAGCTAAAGAAGGTTCTTTTTCTCAGTTCAGTTGTCCAAACATAACCCTGGTATTCGAGACACATCCCGATTTCCAACTCTTATTTCTATCTGCTCTCTAGCCATAGGGTGACTCCAAAATCATATTAACTTGCCCTAGCTATGACACATGACCTTCCATAAACAAATCAGCACTACATCCATCCACTCTGCCCGGGGCAACGGGGAAGAGGGAGAGACAGACTTGGGGACTCACCAAGAAAAGAGCTCCCTGATGGGAGTTTTAAAAGACACAGATGTGGAAACGCTCTAGGTTTAGGCTAGACAGAGATAGTTCGGGTTAGTTCTAGGGTGGAGAGTGTCACAGGGCTCGACAGCAAGTAAGCACACTCCGGAGTAACTAATCATTTTAACTATATATATAAATGATAGTAGTTCTTATTATTGTTGCTGCCATTAATAGTATAAACGAGGAATTACAACCCAGGTCGAAGAAATACTGAAGGGTTGGGGAAGTTATGGGAGACTCCAAGGGCTTTGGATTTCATCTTACTGAAAAGGTTTGGAATGAGGGCAAGTGGTTCTCAAATGCGTGGAGAAGAGGATGGAAACAGAATGTGGATATTCGGCTCAAGAGAATTCAGACCAGTAACCTGGGTTCGAGGGAACTGTACACAGGCCACGTAGGTCAGTAGGTGTGATCGCCACTGAAAACGGGACATTTTCAAACTCATTGATTTTCATCTGGTGTTGGCTTGAGGCAACCAAGACAATGACTCACAGGACTGACTCTGACTCCGAGAGAATGGAACAATTCGAAATGAAATCAACTTTTGCCCTATTTTTGATAAAGATCATTTATGTCATGGATCTGCTCATCTGAATGAGAAAGCAGAATTTTAAAAGGTCAGTCCTCACAAAGAACCAGGATACAAGAGATCATATCCCAGTTGTTCAGGGGTTCTGGGGTTGGTTTTTAAAAAAAAAATGCAGTGGTCTAGTGTTGATAAATTGTTCCTACATGCAAAGAACAATAAGACAAATTCTACCTACCCCACATTTTTACCACCTACCATCTGTAGAAGTTCAGTAATTTCGCAGGAACATTTCGGTAAGTGTCCACGACATCCACAAAAACAATGTCATCATAGACGCTGCTTTCCTCCCTCAGTAAGGCGTCTTCCCTGTGGAGGTTACTTATATGGTCAAGAAGTCTTCGAGGGCGAGAATGAAGGTTTTGTAAGAGTGCATCACCTTCTACAAAGGAAAATTTGAGAGACAGAGAAAAATGCTGTTGCGAATGTGGGCCCAGCACGTGGAAGGTTCTGTATGCTCACGCCCTCTCCCCGACGGACCTGACGGAAAGCAGCGGGGAGGCACTTGAGCTGGGCACCAGGCCCTCCTGCATCCTGCGAGATCTAACCCGCTCTCCTGTGGACAGCAGTCCAGCGGCGGCCTGTCAGGCCGTGGGAGGCAGCAGGTCCGCTCCCTGGCCACCCCCCGCTCCAGACGCCGTATCTCACGTGCTCACCAGGACGTCCCCTGCAGTGCTGTTTGTAATGGAAGAAATGGAACCAACCTAAATGCCCCCTGCCAGGAGAGTGACCAGCCTGGGGGACAGTCACGTAATGGAATATCGCAGGCAGAAGATTTAACCTGATTTTGCATGTTCGGAGGAGTGGCACTGAAAAATGATGCCGGGGAAAAGGACCTTCATCGCTAACTGATATATACAATATGATGCCGTAGACGTCGATTATAAAATACTCTCATCGAAACTGTTTGTTATCGAAAGATACATACATATGTAGTAGAAAGTAGAAAAGAAAGAAAGGGAGGGGTGCACACGAATCTCAGGACAGGGGCACCCTCTCTGAGGGGAGGGAGGGACAGGGCCGGACAGCTAGCAGGAGGGATTTGTGTCTGTGATGGTTTTTTCTTTAAAAAAGGAAGCAAATATGACAAAATATGACAAAACGTAAGCATCTGTTAATTCTGAGTAAGAAGGACATGGCTGTTTCTTACAGCGCTATTTTTGGTGTATTTGTGATATTTTATAATAAAAATGTGCTTAAAGACATTTGTTTATTACCTCACACGTTAATGAATCACTTGTTACGTCTGTGCAGGGACTGGCCTCAAATCCTAGGGATTTAAGGTGGCCACTTTTTCACCAGGGCAGGATTTTCTCAGATGTCTCAAATTAGAGAAAAGGTCTAAAAAAATAAAGTGAGTGGCTGAAGGGTGAGGAAACGACAGAGCAGCTTAGCACCCCACCTTCTGGAACTGCAGAGGGACAGCCTGGGGTGCAGGTGTCTCAAGGCCGAGACTTGATTTCTGCCTCTGCCACGCTGCGACTCGCTGGGCGAGCTGCAGGGAAGGGCCGGTATTCTCATCGGGAGGAGGCGGAGGGAGAGGACTACTTCAGTGGCTCTCGGGGACTGCTTGCTGACAGACACATTCCTGCGGCCCAAACCTGAACATTCAGCAGGTGGGGGGTGGGGCCCAAGACTGTTTTTAACATGTGTCTTCCCAGAACTCTGAGGCGGCTGGGCCAGACGACCACCCTTGGAGAAACAGAGGCTTGAATGACCTTGCGCTCTGCCAGCTCGCACATTCTACTATTATAGCACTTTACTTTAGAGATAGATAAGTATATACAATTTAACACTTGAAGGAAAGTGAAAGTGTTTGAAAATTGGCATAAACAGGAGAATGGCTGTGACAAGAGGAGAGCAGAAATTAATATAGGCCTTTCAGAGGAACAAATCACACATGTTGTTTTATACTGCATGTATCAGAAAACCAGGAATATGAAGTAGTAGATCTGCAAGTGTTTTAAATCTGACGCTCTGTCCAGCTGCGGCTGAAAAGCATCGCAGAGTTCACAGCCTCTCAGGGTTTGGTAGATCACGTCTGTCTAGCGAGCCTGTTAAGATACAGACATCTGAGCTCCAATCTTGAAGATTTTAACTTTGTAGCTGGAGGTAGAGCCCGGACAGAGATGCCAATGCCTGACAAAAGTTAAGAATTGGTGTACAACCTGATGGTTCTGAATAGCACTTAGATCCTGATTTTTAAAAATTTATACTGAGATTTTACAGACATATATCCAATAAATGAGAAGACAGTCTACTAGTTTTCATTTTTTTAGCCTACAAGTTGAGTTATTTCACTCTTATTTGAAAGAAATCGTCCGTCACCCAGACCTTATTTCTTTAGCCTCCATGGCAGAAAAATTGTGACAAGCTTTTGTCCAGGGTACAGGAGCTGCTCCTTATAGAACAGTTTAGTGACAGAAGTCTCAAGGGCCCCTTAAACTAGTTTTTAAAAAGTCCTGGTGGTATATTCGGGAATGAACTGGTGAAAGAAGGGAAGGTGCTGGATACTCCAGTCAGACGGTGCATTACACCTGCCCCTGGCCCCACAGCTTCGCTGCCTTAGGAAGCTGCCTGAGCTCCTGATCTGTTTTCCCCAGGGCTGGGGTATTAACTAGCTGCTTGGTGAGCTAAGTGGATACCTTCCTTGGCAGAGTGGTCTCATAGTTTTATGAAAATCTCTGGACTGGAATTAAGAATCTTTAAATTTTAAATCTCTATTTTAATGGCAAGTTTATGGGCAAAACCCATGTACCTGTTCTAGCCTACTCTTTGGGGCGACATAAGAATACAACTATTTCCATGAGGAAACACTATAAATTAAGATGCTTTTGAAAAAATTTAAAAAAGCCACAGTCCATTTGCATCCTCAAAGAACATGCAGTGGCTCAGACAGGGGGTGTGCCCCATCCTCAACACCGTGCTGTCAAGGGCTCTCGAAGAGTCTTCTCTCAGGATCTGCTTTGCTTTCCCCAGTCACAGAGAGCTTTCACGGAAGCTGGGTCCTAATTCTTTTATCGGAATCCATGCTCTGCAGAGCTCTGAGATGTCAAGACAGAAATTCCACTCGGCACCTTTGTTCCCTAGGTGATGTTCAGGACAGGTGGCCAACAGGAACTGCATCAACAGTTTTTCTTTCTTAAAGATCATGGACATGGAATTCTCAGGAATTCATAGACAGATATTTAAATAAGTATCATTCAAGAAGACAAACACAGCCGCTCCCATCCTAACAAATTCCCTCTAGAGTTCTAGAGTTCTAAGAGTTCTAAACTGACCCCAAGTTTTAAAGGAATCTTTCTAACAAACCCATCCTTGAAATGTGATAGGTTAGGAGAAGCATTTAAGAAACTGTACTCTGAAAGACAGAGAGCCTATATTTAAATATTCACATTATGAGGAGAAAGCGCACCCATGAAGCAGGAGGGGAAGCTGAGCCACTGGGCCCCTCCAACAGAGGCACAGACACAGGCATCAGAATGCATCATGCTTGTTGGGGTGGGGAAAAAAAGGTTCTTCCCTTCTGACTGACCAGCAGCACAAAGCCCACTATAGCTATACGGCCTCTGTCTAGCGGTTCTGTGTAAGTCCCCACCTGGCTGCAGGATAAACCAGACATAGCCACATGGGGCCAACAAAGTCCAAGGTCATAGATTTTTCAAGATCACTCTTACAGTGAAAGAGGATGCTTCCCCTCTAAGAGTGGGAACAAGACAAGGATGTCTGCTCTACCACTTCTACTCAACACTGTATTAGACATTCTAGCCACGACAGACAAGAAAAAGCAATAAAAGGCATTCATATTGGGGGAAAAAAAAAAAGGTACAACTATCTGCATTTGCAGATGACATGATCTTGTAGGTGGAAAATCCTAAGGCACCCACATAACTAGTAACTTAATAAATGAATTCAGCAAAATTACAGCATACAAGATTGATATTTAAAAATCAATTGTATTTCTATACATGAGCAACGAGCAATCTAGAAATGAAATTTAAAAAACAATTCCACTTATAATAGCATCAAAAAGAATACTTAAGAATAAACTTAGCAAAAGAAATGTAAGACTTGTACTCCGAAAACCATAAAAGTTACTAAGAGAAATTAGTAAGACATAAGTAAATGGAAAGATATCCATGTTCATGGATCAGAGACTTAATGTTAGAATGGCAACACTCCCTGAAATGATCTACATGTTCAACACCACCCCTTTCAAAATTCCAGCTGCCTTGATTGCAGAAATTGACAAGCTGCTCCTAAAATTCGTATGGAAATGCAGGACCCAGGATAGCCAAAACTATCTTGAAAGAGAACAACGTTGGAGGATTCACATTTCCCGATGTCAAATCCTACTACAAAGCCACATATTCAAGACAGTGTAGTACTGGTAGAAGGACAGACACACAGATCAAAAGAACAGAAGTGAGAGCCCAGAAGTAAATCCCTACATTTAAGGTCAGAAAGTACAGTGTGGAGGTTAATGGTTGGTAGGGGTTAGGGGAGGGGAGAATGAGGCGTGTCCGCTAATGGGCACAGCGTTTCTTTTTGGAGTGAAGGAAATGGTCTGGAATTAGTGGTGATGCTTGCAGAACTCTCACGCGGCAAACCAGTGACTTAACCACTTTAAAAGGGTAAAGTGTTTGTGAATTATATATCAATAAAGCTTTTTTTAAAATGACAAAAAAATCCCCTTTTCTGCCAAATTATGGAGTAAGATTAGGTACATGAGATTCAGCGCGCTCTTCACCTTTCAAGCAGCCGACTTACCCTGAATGGTATAAATAAAACCACCTGCAACCCCCTCCACGCCTTCCATGAACTCGTGAGGCAAAGCGCCCTCCCCAGCCTGAAAACAAGAACAGAAGTGCTCAATGTTTCATTACTAAAAATACATTTCTCCTATTTTAAAATTGATGTGGCAAAATTTATAATGTGACTCCACAGCAGATAAATCCATCTAAGACCTACACGATCGGGTTGACATCAGTATTCTATCTTTCTGATTGTTATCTTGATTACAATATTAAAGACTGAGTGCACATGGCAGTCCACAGTGCTCAGAATTCCAACTGACACAGAATCACAGTCTTGAATTTGCTAACATAATAGTACAAAATCCAATTTTATTTTACATCCCAACCCTACCACTTAAAAAAAAATGACCACCTTTGATTTCTTAGAGACTCAAAACTGCCATGAATTCAAATACACCCAGGCACATTTTTTCAAGTTTGTTCTCCCGGCAGAGAAAGCCCCTCGAACAAACCGTTCAGACGGAGCCCTACTGCTCACTGACGCTGTTGAAGGTGCCCAGGCTGGCCATCGCCCTCTCGGCCTCCGAGGACCGGAGGAGATTTTATGAGTAGAGATTTACAAGTTCCCCATTGAGGTGTTTCCCCTCTGCGTGCTGCACGCCCGCGTGGCACCCCCAGCAGAGCGGGGCTGGGCTGGACTGCACAGGTGTGTGTGTGTGTGTGTGTGTGCGCACACAACACATGTGTGTGTGCACAGCACTGCTCCCCCACACTCCCCTACCAGCACGGCTGCGGCCTGGCCCGTCCCCTCGGCAGAGCTGTACTGTGCAGAGCAGTGTCTTATGGCTGTAGAGAGACCCTGTCCTGAGGTGGGACGGTGGGAACTTACAGCTCAATGTGGAGGAAGCTACCGAAGGCGGAGCTAACGTTCCCGGCTTTGTAGAGCCAGGAAAGCCTGCACACTCTGTTTTTTCATTGTGTACTCTACATGGTTTTGGCTTATTTAGAACTTGATAGTTCTTTTTATTAGCTTCTATCTAAAAGGACACAGCTTGACTTTTAAAAGTTTCTGACATTCTCACTTGCTGGCAAGAGAGCAAGACTTGGGGAAACTTCCAGCTTCACACATTTATGATGGAAACCTTTATGTGTACATGGGGTTCCTAGAAGGGGCTACCAAATTACCGGACTATTTTTTAAGGTTAGCTGAATGTGTAAGCAGTCTTTTGCCCTCTACAACTATATTTACCCCCAAAGTGGATTCATTTGAGTCTTTCCATTTGAACCTAGTCCTCAACTCAGAAGCCATCTGGTTTCTTTTTGTGCAATCAACTTAATAACTACAGAATTCCAGCACATTTTGGATATTTTTAAGTTTCATAAATAGAAAAGGCGGCGACATACTAAAGGCACTTGCCTTGGAAATAAGGAAAGAAAAGAATAAAACTATAATTAAATTTCGTAAGACATTCTATGTTAAATAAAGGACTGTTGGTAACAGAGGATGAGATCCTAAAAATGACCCACAAGGCTGTTTGTAATTATATATGAATCTGTGATCTGTCTAATGTCTTTCTTCTTCACTGGAGTGTAAGTTCCACTGTGGGCCAGGAGTGGTTTTTTTTTTGTTTGTTTGTTTGTTTGTTTTTTTTCAGGAGTGGTTTTCTAAATGAGTAACAGCATACCACCTAATGTTTATTTCAAATTCGGGAATTAATTCATGTGAATATTAATAGTTAATGAAAATAGACTAAGCCTGTGAACTGAGATGCCGAGCACTCTCCTAATCATTACACCAGAGGATCGAAGAGCATATGACTGTTTGCGACACCACCACAAACACCACTTGTATATTTAAAGCTCATCATTTGAAGTCTGCCTACACCTTATCATCCCACACTTACTTGGAGATATTAACCCATCAAACTGTTTTAAATTTGAAGCATATCTGAGTAAACGAAAAATATGAGGCACAAATCCCAGCAATATAAATGAAAGTGAAAGCTCCACCGTATTTTCCAGTACTGCTGTCTATGCTATTTTTACAAACACCCTGCTCTAAAGGTGAGGGAGTGAGGATTCTGAATACTATCGAGCAAGTGTCCTTTAAGAATGTTAGCTTAAAAATTATTGAGAAATAAAATCTCACACTTTTTGAAATGCACCAATCGTAAGGCAAAACTATGTGTTTACTAATGCTGGAGAGAGAAAATCAGAGAACATCTGAGTTGTTCGTCTTTACTATGGTGACTCAACATTTTCTGCTGTACACGCACTAAAGTACCCAAGATTTGCTGTTCCACATTCCCTGGGTTGATGTAAAAAAGTAAAGTTAAAAAACTCTTTCTGTATCAAAAAACGCTAAAGTCTAAATTATGCTGAACAGCCTTAGGAAGAAAGGATGACTTACCGTAATGACTCGGAGAACGCCCCCGCCATCATTTACAGTCACTTTGTGGAGATTTCTTGACACAAGGCCTTGGAAGTCTTGGCTCTCCCACACGATGGTACCTTCAAAGCTCTTTTTGTGGAAAGATGAAGTGAGTTGATTTCTTTATTGTTGTCATTTAGGTTTTAAGTAAGTTTTTAAGGAAAAATTAATTTTTTTCCTAAAACCTATTGGTTACAATTTTTATCCCCCTACTCTAACACACAGCACTGTTAACATGTTGGTGTATATTCTCGAGTCATTTTTTTTCACGCATATCTGAAAGATACAAGTACAAAGAGTGCAGAGACAATTTTGCATGCTGCTGTTTCCATTTCCTTCACGCCGAAGCGTTTCCTATTGTTACCGCAGCTCAGACGACCATTCTTTGCCACGCACACTAAATGACATGCACTGAGTGCGTGATCCCAAGTCACACAAACGTGTCCCCACTGGCAGATCTGGGCTTTAGCAACTATTTAATGAAGCATGTTTTGGTGTGAATGTTTATTTTGTTTCAAAGTACATTTTCAGAGGTGAAATTACAGGGACAAGAAAGAAAGATATACAGATTTTGGGACACAATATCAAACTGCTTTTTCAAAAAGGAAATTATCTAATTTCCCAGTTTACAAAAATACTACCTGCATTGTATTCTTCCAAGTATGGGATATTGATGAAAGCAAAGTCATTTAAGTCAATTTAGTAGATTAAAAAATTATTCATTTAATTGCGTTTCTTTTGATTTCTAATGTTTATAAATTATATAGTCTCTCCTGGGAATTACTGACCCATGCCTCTTTGCCATTTAGCTACTGAGTTTTCTCTTTTTCTTATTAATCTGTGTTATCTTGTAACAAATAATTCTGTGTCTATAATATCTGCTAAAATATTTTTTCAGAACTGTTTGCCACTTAATTTTTTTTTTTTACTTAAAAGGTACATAAGTTTTATCTTGTCAAATCTGACAAGCTTTCTGTTTGTGATTACTATTAAATTCTGGGCTTAAAAAGTTACACACCCTACCCCAAAGTTTGACCCACATTTAAATTCTAGTGTCTTCTAATTTTTCCAGAAGAGCTCACCTCTCCTTTGTACTGCTCAGGCCGTCCCCACTGTCAGCCCCTCTGACTTGCTCTAGAGATCCAACAGAAAGGCAGCTGGCATCCAATTTTTCTCTACCACATCAGCCTGTCTTCTTTTCCTAATGCCCCACTTATCGCTCTGATATTTCCTGTTTATTTTCCTATTGTCAAACTAATTCTTCCCACTAGAACGCAAGCACCATGAGAGCAGAGATCTTGTATGTCTTATCGACCACCATATTCCTGGCACCTAGAATAGCCTGATACGTGTAATAGGCACTTGAAAAATATTTACTTGATAAACAGTGTTAAACTCAAAACTAATTAGAACGATTTTTGGTCCAGAACACCAGACAAAAGATACAGCTTTAATATCCTTTAAATTTTTTTCACATATTAAAATTAAGAGATAAAGCACTGTACAGTAATGTTTCAGTTAGCCAGCATTAGGACAATATATAAAACTGAACTTTTCAGTAAGTGAGGCCGGTGGTTTGAAAGGTTAGGCCTTTCAAGCGAGGCCAGTGGTTTGAAAGGTTTTTGTAAAGCATTATAACTTCTCTACGAAACAGATAAAAACACTAGGAGTCGGGATTCCTCAGGCAGTCTGTCACTTCATATTCAGCTAATGGATCCTTAGTCTGCACTGTTGGGGAGATTCCTGATGTGCTTTGAGGCGCCCCAGGGCTCCAGAGAACAGGCCTCACGGACACACTGTGGGTGGTCACTGCCTGACCTCAAGCCGGGCAGGGGGTTAATCATGACATGCGTGCGGTGTGCACGGTGTCTGCTCAGCGAAACGGAGCTTTATGACCACGAGAAGGAATGCAGAAAGTGAAGCGCCCCTTTAAAAGCTATCGTTGTCTTATCTCGGAAATGTGCGCTCATTATTTCTATACTCTCCCTGGAAAGTCTTAACTCTCTAATTGAATCTCAATTCCCTAAAAACACACAGCATTCTTACACATATATGCACAGAAAAAAAAAAACAAGCCTAGGGAGGAATATACCAAATATGCTGGGAAACATGTGGATAACACCATATTCCTCTAACCTTTCTACACGTAGTCAAGTTTTCGACAGTGGATATGTATTCCTTTCATATATTTTCATACTCTTATGATCACAAAACATTTTTTTTAAACATGTATACAACGAAATAAATTTGGGGTCAATCTTCTTTCAGACATGAGGCGTTATTTCAACTTTTGAGTGTCTACTATATAGCAGTCTGTGGGCTACTGGAAGATTTACAAGAGTGAAATAGCTCCTATCTTCAAATCATAAAAGTCCTCCTAGGGTCAGTAACGAAGGAAAGTCATTCTGCCTGAGGTCAGCCAGAACTTCAGATGACTGTGAGAGCAGAGCGGAGTCTTGCAGGTATCTGCGTCAGGAAAGGGTGAGGCGGACAAAAGCACTCATCAAAAGGCAGACATGAAGAGCACTGCAAGTTCAGAAAAGTGTAAAGCAGTTTAGTGCCGCCGAAGCCCCAGGCTGAGGAAAGGAGACATGGAAGGCAGGCTCCGTCAGCGCTGCCGGTAGGAATAGAGAGTCTGTCCTTCATCTCGAAGGCCGGGGAAGCATTTCCATTTGCAAGAACCAGAGTGACGCAATCCTAGCCCCAATTTTAAAATTTTAAAAGGTTGCTCCAGGAGCAGAACAGCACAAGGCAGGCTGGTAGGGAGAGTGGTAACTGGACTATTAGAGAGGTCCAGATGAGGAGAAGCAAGCACTAATCTAGAAATTAAGACTGCCTTCTGAGAAACTGAGGGAGACATAAATATATGGAAAGATATTCAAGCTCACAGATTGGAAGTATTACTAGTATGTCCATACTACTCAAAGCAATCTAGAGAGTCGATGTAATCTCTATCAAAATTCCAATGGTGTTTTTTTTTTTTAATTTTATTTATTTATTTTACAGAGAGAGAGAGATCACAAGTAGGCAGAGAGGCAGGCAGAGAGAGAGGGGGAAGCAGGCTCCTGCTGAGCAGAGAGCCAGATGCGGGGCTCGATCCCAGGACCCTGAGATCATGACCTGAGCCGAAGGCAGAGGCTTTAACCCACTGAGCCACCCAGGTGCCCCTCCAATGGTGTTTTCATAGAAATACAGTAAAGTACTACTAAAATCTGTATGAAACCACAGAAGACCCCAAATAGCCAAAGCAATCCTAAGAACAACAAAGCTGGAGGTATCATATTTCCTGATTTCAAACTATATTACAAGGCTACTGCGAACAAAACAATATGCCATTGGCATAGAAACTGACACATAGATCAATGGAACAGAAGAGAGAGCCCAGCGCCAAACCCCTGCATATATGGTCAATTCATGTACAACAGAGGAGGCAAGAATATACATGGGAAGGGCAACTGTTGCAATAAACGGTATTGGGAAAACCGGACAGCCACGTGCAAGGAAAGAACCTGGACCACTACCTTATGCCATACACAAAAAATTAAGTCAAAATGGATTTAAGACCTGAACAGAAGACCTCACATCATAAAACTCCTAGAATAAAACCTAGGTGGTAAGTTCCCTGACACTGTTCTTGGCAATGATTTTTTGGATTTCACACCAAAAGCAAAGGCAATAAAAGCAAAAATAAACAAGTGGGATTACACCAAACCAAAAAGCTGCTGCACAGCACACGAAACCATCAGCAAAATGAAAAGGCAACCTATGAGTGGGAGAAAATATTTGCAAACGATATACCTGACAAGGAGTTACTATCCAAACATATAAAGAATTCCCACAACTCGACAGCAAAAACAATCCAATTAAAAGGTGTTGTCTAAAGACAACACAACACACAGAGTGCCAACAGGTACATGAAAAGATGCTTACCATCACTCATCATCAGGGAAATGCAAATCAAAACCACAATGAGAGACCATCACACCTGTCAGAATGGTGACTACAATAAGACAAGAAATAGGATGTGGAGAAGAGGGAACCCTCGTGCACTGCTGGTGGGAATGTAAACCACTGCAGCCACTGTGGAAACAGTATGGAGGGTCCTCAAAAAATTAAAACTAGAACTACCATATGACCCAGCAATTCCATTTCTGGATATTTATCCAAAGGAAATGAAAACACTCACTTGAAAAGACACCTGTGCCCCCTTGTTCACTGCAGCATGTTTACAAAAGCCACAATGTGGACACAACCAGAATGCCCACAGATGGATGGATGGATAAAGAAGATGTGATGCAAACACATACACACACAGACACACACGAATATTATACAGCCATAAAAAGGAAGGAAACCTTGCCGTTCCCAACATGGATGGACCTTGAGGGCATTATGCTAATGAAATCAGTCACAGAAAGACAAATACCATATAATTTCACTTATATGTGGAATCCAACACTTTTTTTTTTTTTTAAGATTTTATTTATTTATTTGACAGAGAGAGAGATCACAAGTAGGCAGAGAGGCAGACGGGGGGTGGGGTGGGGTGGAAGAAGGCTCCCCGCTGAGCAGAGAGCCCGATGCGGGGCTCGATCCCAGGACCCTGAGATCATGACCTGAGCCGAAGGCAGAGGCTTTAACCCACTGACCCACCCAGGCGCCCCAGAATTCAACACATTTTTAAAAACCAAAAAATAAAACACTGAACTCTTAGATACCGAGATCAGATGGGTGGTTGCCAGAAAGGGGGACTGGGGACAGGTGAAATGGGTGAAGGGGGTGAAAAGGTGCAAATTTCCAGCTGTAAAATAATAAGTCCTGGGGATATAATGTACAGCATGGTGAGTACAGTTAATAATGTCGTAGTGTATATTGGAAAGTTGCTAAGTGAGTAGATCTTAAAACTTCTCATCACAAAAAAAGAAATATAACTGTGTGGTGATGGATGTTAACTGGACTCAGTGTGATCATATTGCAATATTGAATCATTATGTTGTACACCTGAAACGAATAGGTTATATGTCAATTATATCTCAATAAAAAAAGAAAAGACCGCCTTCTGAGTTGAAGTAATTAAATGCGTACATTAAAGGGAACAATGTCTCTAATAACTGAGAAGGCTCTGAGATCGAAGCTTAATTAGTAAACTCACTACCTTAAAACAATAGATCAAGTGGCCACTATACAAAAGCTGGGTTAAGAGAGAAATCTGGGCAATGGAGCAATGTCCAGTGGGAAGAAGATGCAGGAATTGGAAGATATCAACCATTCTAATCACATCCCACCTGAATGAGCCAGCTCTCTAAAACAAACACATCCCACTCTTGCAAAGTCAATGATCAAACCAAGCACTGTTGTGATTTGGGTTTTTGGTGTCTGACATCCCAGTAAGGAGGTTCCCAGACAGGGGTCATGACTTTCAAATCTAATAAGCCAACATCCATTAAAGATGAATGAACAGGTATTCTAGTTTACAAACTGGTCTTCTGTGAATTTATTCAGTTTCATTCAATGAGACTCTGATCGTCTCTAAGTGAACTAACTGGAAGGTCAGTGCTAGAACCTGAAAGCTAAGTCCCAGACCCTTGGCAATGTGAGGGTGCTCTGGGTTAATCATGTGTCTTTCTGCTGGCAAAACAGCCTCCTGCCCTTGGTACACATTCCTCCAAAACTTTAACAGTAATAAAATTTTTTTTAAAATTTTTATTTAAATTCTAATTAGTTAACATACAGTGCAATATTGGTTTCAGGAGAATTCAGTGATTCATCACTTACATACAACACCCAGTGCCTGTCACAACTAGTGCCCCCCTTAATCCCCATCATCCATCTAGCCCATCCCCCACCCGCCTCCCTCTATCAACCCTTAGTTTGTCCTCTATTGTTATGAGTCTCTTATGGTTTGTTTCCCTCCTCCCCCATCATAGGTTCATCTGTTTTGTTTCTTAAATTCCACATGAGTGAAATCATATGGTATCTGTCTTTCTCTGACTTACTTCACTTAGCATTATAATCTCTAGCTCCATACACATCACTGCAAATGGTAACATTTCATTCTTTTTGATGGCTGATACACATACAAATATTCCTTTGTATGTATATGTGTGTGTCTGTATATACAGTAATATTCCTTTGTACGTATATGTGTGTGTGAGTGTGTATATACAGTGCATATATACAGTGTATACACACACTCACACACACACATCTTCTTTATCCATTCATCTGTGGATGGACATCTGGACTCTTTCCATAGTTTGGCTCTTGTTGATAATGCTGCTATAAACATTGGGGTGCAGGTGCCCCTACGAATCTGTATTTTTGTATCCTTTGGGTAAATACCTAGTAGTGCAATTGCTGGATCATAGGGTAGCTCTATTTTTAACTTTTTGAGGAACCTCCACACTGTTTTCCAGAGCGGCTGCACCAGCTTGCATTGCCACCAACAGTGTAGGAGGGTTCCCCTTTCTCCGCATCCTGACCAACACCTGTTTTCTTGTGTTGTTAATTTTAGCCATTCTGACAGCTGTAAGGTAGTATCTCATTTTTTTTTTTTTTTAAAGATTTATTTATCTAAGAGTGTGTGAGTGTGTGCAAGCAGGGAAAGAGGCAAAGGGAGATGGAGAGAAGCAGACTCCCCACTGAGCACGGAGCCCAATGTGAGGCTCAATCCCAGGACTCTGAGATCATGACCTGAGCTGAAATCAAGAGCTGGCCATTTATCTGACTCAGCCACCCAGGCGCCCCTCATTGTGGTTTTGATTTGTGTTTTCCTGCTGGTGAGCGATGTTGAGCATCTTTTCATGTGTCTGTTAGTCATCGGATGTCTTCTTTGGAAAAGTGTCTATTCATGTCTTCTGCCCATTTCTTTTCAAAATTTTATTTATTTATTTGAGACAGAGAGAGCACAAGCAGGGGAGGGGCAGAGGGGAAGCAGACTCCCCACTAAGCAGGGAGCCTGACATGCAACTCGATGCTAGTACCATGACCTGAGCCGAAGGCAGACATTTAACCAAGAGTCACCCAGGCACTCCATTTCTTAACATTTCTTAACAGACTTATTTGTTTTTGGATACTAACCCTTTATCTTCTCCTATTCCGTAGACTGCCTTTTAGTTTTGTTGACTGTTTCCTTCACTGTGCAGAAGCTTTTTATCTTGATGAAGTCCCAATAGTTAATTTCTGCTTCTGTTTCCCTTGCCTCTGGCAACGTGTGTAGTAAGAAGTGTTTATGGCTGAGGTCGAAGAGGTTGTTGCCTGAATAGTGATAAGGTTGGGAAGAACTGATACCAAATACATTTAAGAGAAAGAACTGATAGGATTTAGTGAGTACTGGATATGAGAGTTGAGGATAAATCCCATAACTCTGGTTTGGGTGCCCGAGAAAAAGGAGATACCGCTACCCAAGACTGAGATACAGGGGGAGATGAGGATGGATGGGATAGAGATGATCTTAGCATCAGAAAGCCCCTGGGACACCCACGTGGAGAAGTTCCATAGGCAGCAGAAGTATGTATGGAGTACGTTAGAGAAATGTGAGCTGTAGTTGGATTTAAGAGCCATTAGCAAACAAGTGGTAATGGATAAAATTGCTAAGGAAGAATGAGTAAAACAAACAGAAACCTGGGTATCAAATCCTAATGATTAGGAGGAAATCGAAAGTGGCACCTGGCTGTCAGTCAGTGGAGCATGCGACTCTTGATCCCAGGGTTGTGAGTTCGAGCCCCACACTGGGTGTAGAGATCACTTAAAAATAAAATCTTTGAAGAAAAGAGGAAAGTGAGAGAGGAGATAATGAAATACACTGGGAAGAAGGACTGGGCCAGATGTGGCTGAACCAAAAGAAGGCAGATCATATAAGCTAAGAGAAAAATGCACTCAACTAAGTGAAGGACAAAAAGTGTCCCCTGGAGTTGGCAGCTGGGTCACTGGAATCTCAGTGACTGCAGTTTCAGATGAACCATCCCAAAAGTAAAAGCTATCATGACCAAATAAAAATGCTTCACCTTGAAACTATGAAT
The DNA here is from genome assembly GCA_028534135.1 of Potos flavus. Lineage (NCBI taxonomy): Eukaryota > Metazoa > Chordata > Mammalia > Carnivora > Procyonidae > Potos > Potos flavus. The sequence goes on along the minus strand of CM052894.1, from coordinate 59,756,552 downwards.
CTGGAAAATATATGACAAAACAAGTAATTCTCTGTCCTGTCCGCTCAGCTGACACTTGGCATTTACCTTGCTGTTTCACGGTGGCTCCTGCCGGCGCCCACCCGCAGTTACTTTGTGACTGGGATATGATACAACATCAACAATGTGGACTAAACTGGGTAACTGCCGGAAAAACTCATTGGCCCCCAACACGATCCTGGTTTCTTCACTGCACTTCTACAAGCCAGCGGTGACTGGGGAAGGGAGGAGCTGAATCTACCCTCCCTCCCGGTACCTGCTCCTGCTCCACGTCACAGCTGAATCTCTGTGTCGATCTCTGTTTCTCACTTCTCTCACAGGCCTGCCTTCTACTCTCTGATACAAAGTCATCAGAAAGCTAGGGATCTCTTCAGATGAGGAACAACCTGTTTGTGGCAATTCCCTGCTAAGACATAAAACCAAAATAGACGCTCGGAAACAGCCCGGTGTGGGCTGGAAAAAGGAGATCTCATAAATGATCTCGCCCATAATGTAAGCACGCTCTCTGCAACCCCTTTCACATGCTAATTCCTTTGTGTCATGTTTCTAACTTCTCATCCGAACCAAGAGAGTAGCTTAAATATATACTATTTTAGCACTAAAACAATTTTTTATGGATTGGGGAAGTGACTACATCTAAAGAATTTCATCCGTCAGCAGCAGTGACTGTGTAAGGACCCATACAGCTATCAGTGATGTCTCTAGTGACTCAGGTGAACAAAAATAGGCTTTTCATCGAAATTAGTTTCAGATTTCAACTGCACTAGTAAGGAAAATACAAAATTAGAGAAATAAATATTTTAAGAGAAGCACACAGCAGTCTCCATTTAAATTTGTGACTCCCACTGAGATTTATGCTTTAGTGAGTCGCAAGATGAAAACATTACAAGAGCTCTGCTTACTTGACAAGCTATACTGCTGACATGTTACTCCAGGAGGCTGTGAGGCGCAGAGGGAATAAGATGATGAAGAAATCATCTACTACTCTCTTGAAAAATGGCATAAATGATGTTTGTCTTCTGTCATTCTTTGCTGATGATATGCAGGCAAACCATTCATCACTATCATTTTTTCTGTGCTAATAAACCCAATTAGGCTTGAGGCAGCAAAAATGAGTATCTATGTACAATTAAACACGGTTTCAACAAAAATAGGATTTTTCTGTAAAGGGAAGGAATTTTTTACAAGTATTTTGTTTTTATAAAGCTAGTATGTATTTATTACAGAACATTCAGAAAATGCACAAAAAGAAGAAAACGAAAATCATCCATAATCCTGCCTCCTCACCCCTGGGTACAGCCACTGTTAAATAATGGCACATTTTTAAAAGAAAAAAATATTACTCAGAAGTAATGAAAAATAAAAAGTCAATTTAGCTTAAAGCTTAAAGTGAAATAGAGCTCACAAGGCTGTAGGCATGAAAAATCTTAACCTAAATGGCCACTCATTGTCCCATCATTAGCACCTCCTGCTAGATACATAGTCCTTGGCTCAACCCAGTTATTCTGAAAAACTTCAAAATCTATAGAAAAGCCGATATCAACCCCAGATCACCTAGACTCACCAGCTGTTAACATTTGGCCACATCTGCTTTATCTCTGTCTGTATACACGTACTTTTCTCTTCTTGTTGGTTGTTAAACACTTGAAAGCAAATGCAGATACCATGACATGTCACCTTTGAGTACTTTGTATTTCCTAAGAACAAGGACATTCTAAGGGAAAGTAATAATTTTTGTGGATTAACCAAAAATTATAATCCTTTTTTTTAAAGATTTTATTTATTCATCTTAAGAGAGAGAGGGAGAGACCACGAGTGGGGAGAGGGGCAGAGAGAGGGGGAGAGAGAGAGAGAATGAGTGAGGAGGAGGGGCAGACGGAGAAGCAGGCTGGCAGGTTGGCAGGCTTCCCGCTGAGCAGGGAGATGGACGTGTGGCTTGATCCTAGGACCCTAGGATCATGACCCGAGCCGAATGCAAAATTTGTAATTCTAGGGGCACTTGGATGGCTCAGCTGGTTAAGCATCTGCCTTTGGCTCCGGTCATAATCCCAGGGTCCTGGGATTGAGCCGTGCATTGGGATCCCTGCTCAGAGGGGAGTCTGCTTCTCCCTTTCCCTCTGCCTGCCACTCTGCCTGCTTGTGCTCTCTGTCTAAAATAAATAAATAAAATCCTTAAAAAAAATTTGTAATTCGATCTAGAAGACTGACCGAGATAATGGGGCAGACTCTGTAACGCTGTGATTAGCCTGAAGTATTAAAGCTAATTTTTTCCCTCTTTGCCCCACATTGTGACTCCTTCCTCTGAAATAGTTTCTCAACCTCGCCATCACCAACATTTTGAGCCAGATAATTCTTTGTTGTGGGGGCTTTCGTGTGTGTTGTAGGATGTTCAGCAGCATCGTTGGCCTCTAGATGCCAGGTCTCCACACCCAGCTGTAACACCTGAGTGAATTCCTGGACATAGCTAAATGCCCCCGGCTGGAGAAACTCTGCTCTTGAAGAACGGATCCCGAAAATCCAGATGAGTAGCAGCAAGAATAAGGACAGTAGGCATTTATTTCCCGAATGCTAACCATGTGGCAGCACGTTCTAGGCATTCTGCATGTCTGAAAATCATTTAGTCCCTAAAATAAGCCTCTCAACCAAGTGGCGTAGCCCCATCTTACAGATGAGGGGACGGACGCGGTGACACTGAACGGCTTGCACAAGGCCACACAGAGCCCGAGCGGCAGCACGGGGCTCCCTGGACTCACCTGTGCTGCGGCCGCAGCTGCCCGCTCAGACACCTGGCCCCAACCGTGCCCTCACGTACTTACTCCCTGGTGCGTCATTCTCCGCTTTCCCACTCATGCCAATCCTAAGTTTTTTCTGTGCAAATCCACTCTACGTCAGCCTTCAGACCACTCTGATGCCACCTAACACAATGCTCTGGGCTCCTCAGAATAGCAGGACTCTCCGTTTGGGAAGAGTTCTAGGAACCACAGAGAGCCTGAGGTTCTGCCCACGCTCATTTGAGCAGAAACTCTCACTGATGACTTGCTTCAACCCTCGAGGAGCCGTGTACTAGTTAATCCGGGACACCCGCGCCCACCGCGCCTGGCACACGGGCAGCTAGGTGCAGGCTCAGGGCCAGCTCCTCTCGGCCCTCCAGGATGGCAGCTGCTCTCAGGGCAGAGATTTCATACTGTGTCCTCGCAAAGCCCCGGCGCTTGGCACACACTAATTTCTCAAATATTTTCTGAGTAAATGAATAAACAAACTGAAGAATGGCTTCCTTCAAAACCTGAGATCCAACACTTAGTGAATACGACTTAGCTGAGCCACTGCTCTTAATTAAAAGTAAAAGATACTTTTGATGGGACATACTTCTGCCCCTCCCCCTGCTCATGTGCTCACTTGTGCTCTCTCTCTCTCTCAAATAAATAAATACAATCTTTATTTTTTTTTATTTTTTATTTTTAAAGATTTTATTTATTTATTTGACAGAGAGAGAGAGAGATCACAAGTAGGCAGAGAGGCAGGCAGAGAGAGGGGGGAAGCAGGCTCCCTGCTGAGCAGAGAGCCCGATGCGGGGCTTGATCCCAGGACCCTGAGATCATGACCCGAGCCGAAGGCAGAGGTTTTAACCCACTGAGCCACCCAGGCGCCCCATAAATACAATCTTTAAAAAAATAAATGTTTTTAAGCATAGGTTTGTGTACATGTGAAATAAAGGAGATCCCTTTCACATCTACGGAACTGACATATATAGTTTCAACTACTTGTACTGAACGCCAAAGACCCACAGCATTATTATGAGATGTGTTGTGTAAGGCAAACAGAACCCACGGCACCAGCGGTAGGAAACTGTTTCTTGGTTGGTCAGCAGAACTGGTCTCAGGTCTAGCTTCCATGTTTTAGCTCAGCTTTGACGCTGCAGGATGAACTCCACAGCTCATCTTCAGTTACTCCCAGAGATGCTTGGGAAACTGACCCTTATGTGCTTCCAAAGCCTGAGGAATGTACTGACTAGACTGAACTAGCCTGGAGAGGCCGAGATGGGTGGCTGAGTAATCCGTTCTCACCCACCACCCAATCCTCTGAAACCATCCTGCGGCTTAACTGCAGGCTGATGCGGGCACTTGGCAGGTAGGGGAGGGGATCTCTAGGACACATCTGCTCAAGACTGGACCCAGAAGGACCTAGAACGGGACAGCCGTGTTTTCAGACATGTTCCACAACCTCGAGAAGTTTTATTCATCTTGGAAACGTGGCCAATCTCTCTGCAATTATCCTGCCTGCGCCCTACCACCCCCACCCTCTTTAGATAAGTAAACGACCTGATTTATTCAAATGGTATCTGGGTCTCGTGTTTCCATCCGTCCATACCTACTATTATCCTTCGTCACTAAAACAGTCATGCAGTTCTCGTCCCACTGAATAAGCCAGGCAGTGCCTGTCAGGAGGTGTGGTGTGGGAACCTCTGATGCATCAAGGAGCCGTGTGAAGGGAAGGTTGCAGAGTGCTACATTCCAGTAATCTGGGCCCAAAGTTGGTAGCCTCCCCCAGCACTCTGAAGGGCTGTGCTGGTACAACAAAGTATCAACTGCTGGGCTCGAGAGCACAATGCCCCGCCTGCGGCGGCCCGCGCCACACTGCAGCCCTTCCCTCACACCCCGTACCTCGGGCAGGATGAACTGCTCCACGGGCTTGTACCACAGCTTGTTCACCTGCACACCGCAGCTCGGGGGGCTGAAACGAGCCACGAAGAGGGCCTCCTACAAACAGGGGTGAGGGGAAAAGACAGAAAGACTTTGTGTCAGACACTGTGTGTGCGGCAAGTTTTCAAGAATCTTCTATCTTGGGCAGCTTAATCCTTGATGGCCCCAACCAGGGTTAATATGGATCTACTGATGTTGAGACATCATTCGTGTTTTCCAGTGCGATCACGGTTCCTAAGTAGATATTTAAGATAACAAAAGCTGTCCTAAAGTTCTAAACATGAAATAAAATCCACATAACCTTAAAAAAAAAAAAGCCGACCTTAAAATGAGGAGCATTAGAGGAGGCGTGAGTTGTTCAGTCAAGCCAAATTATTAGGCTTAACCCCAAGGGTTAAGAAGAAACTGAAAGATCACATATTTCTACACAGAACAAAGGTATTGCAGGAGCACCCCCTTCAAAAAGAACCTTTAGAAGAAAAAACGCACAGACACAAAAAAGGAACATGAAAGAGGGCTGACTCCCACTGTCTCTAGGCACTCCTCCTTAACTGCGTGTGGCTCTACTGCGCTTTGCAGAGTGTTTTTTACAATTTGTGGCAACCCCACAATGAACAAGTCCAGAGACGCCACTCTTCTGACACATTTGCTCACTCTGTGTCTCTGTGTCACATTTTGGTAATTCTTGTAATATTTCACATTTTTTCATTATTATTATATTTGCTTTGGCGATCTGTGATACTACTTTAATTGTGGGGGAGCCACGAACTGCTTCCAAATAAGATGGCAAACCTAATAAGCCCACTGACCAGTGCTTCCTCATCGCTCTCCCTCTCCTCGGGCCTCCCCTATTCCCTGAGACACAACAATATTGAAATTCTGCCACTTACTACCTCTACAATAAGTGTTCAAGTGAAAGGAAGAGTTGCCTAGCTCTCCTTCTAAATCAGAAGCTAGTGTGGTCCACAATAGCCAAACTATGGAAAGAGCCCAATGTCCACTGACAGATGAATGGATAAAGAAGATGTGGTATGTATATACGATGGAATATTATGCAGCCATCAAAAATGAAATCTTGCCATTTGCAATGACGTGGATGGAGCTAGAGGGTAGTATACTAAGCGAAATAAGTCGATCAGAGAAAGACAATTATCATACGATCTCACTGATATGTAGAAATTAAGAAACAAGTGAGAGGATCATAGGGGAAGAGAGGAAAAAACAAAACAAGACGAAACCAGAGAGGGAGACAAACCATAAGAGACTCTTAATCTCAGGAAACAAACTGAGGATTGTTGGAGGGGAAGAGGTGGGAGGTTGGGGTAACAGGATGATGGACATTGGGGAGGGTGTGTGTTGTAATGAGCACAGGGTATTATGTAAGACTGATGAGTCACAGGCCTGTACCCCTGAAACAAATAATACATTATATGCTAATTAATTGAATTTAAATTTCAAAAAAACTTAAAGGATGTAAACTTAAGAGTTAAATAAATTATAATGCAAGCAAAGTTAATAAATACAAAAAAAAAAAAAAAAAAAAGCTAAGGTGATAAAGCTTAATGAGGAAGGCAAGTTGAAAGCAGAGATAGGCTGAAAGCCGGGCCTCTCATGCCTCTTTCTGAACACAAAGGAAAAGTTCTTGAGGGAAACTCTAAGTGCCTCTCCAGTGAATTTGAAGGATAAGGAAGCGAAATAGCCTTCTTGCCGATACAGAGAAAGTCTTAGTCATCTGGATAGAAGGCCAAACCAGCCACACGATCCCCTTAAGTCAAAGCCTAATCCAGAGGAAGGCTCTAACTTTAATTCCATGAAGGCCAAGGGAGGTGGGGAAGCTGCAGGAGAAAAGTTGGAAGCCGGCAGAGGTGACTGCAGGAGGTATAACGATAGAAGCCGTCTCTATCACATCAAAGTGCCAGGTGAGGTCGCAGGTGCTGACGGAGAAGCTGCAGCAAGTTCTCTAGGAGACGGAGCTGAGATCGTTCAGGAAGGCAGCTACATTGACCAACAGATTACCAGTATAGACAAAGCAGTCTTCTATCAGAAGAAGATGCCACCTATGGCTTTCCCAGCTAGAGAGAAGTCAATGCCTGGCTTCGAAGCCTCAAAGGACACGCTGACTCTCTTGTTGGGGGTTAATGCAGCCGGTGACTTGAGGCTGAATGTTCATTTACCATTCTGCAAATGCTAGGGCCCCTACGAATTATGCTAAATCTACTCGGCCTGTGCTCTATAAATGGAACTACAAAGTCTCGATGACAGCACATCTGTTTATGCATGGTTTACTAAATATTTTAAGTCCACTGTTGCGACCATTGCTCAGAAAAAAAAGATTCCTTTCAAAATATGACTGCTCAGTGACAATGCACCCGGCCACCCAAGAGCCCTGACAGAGACGTACGAGGTGAATGTTGTTTTCATGCCTGCTAACACGGCATCCATTCCGTAGCCGATGGATCGAGGAGTCATTTTGACCTTCAAGTCTTATTATTTAAGGAATACATCTTGTAAGACTGCCACAGACTCCTCAGATGGATCTGGGCAAAGTAAACTGAAAGCCTTCTGAAAGGATTCACCATTGTAGGTGCCATTAACAAAATTCATGATGCATGGGAAGAGGTCAAAATGCCAACATTAACAGAATTTGGAAGAAGTTGATTCCAACCCTCATGGAGAACTCTGACAGGTTCAAGTCACTGCAGATGTGGTGGAAATAGCAAGAAAACTAGAATTAGAAGTGAAGCCTGAGCATGTGGCCAAATGGCTGCAATCTCATGATAAAACTTTAATGGAAAAGGAGTTGCTTCTTACGGATGAGCAAACAAAGTGGTTTCTTGAGATGGAATCTACTCTGGGTGAAGATGCTGTGAAACTGTTGAAACGACAAAGGATTTAGAATATGGCATAAACGTAGCTGATAAAGCAGCTGCAGGGTTTGAGAAGTTGACCCCAAATCTGAAGGAAGTTCTACTTTGGATAGAACACTATCAAACAGCATCACATGCTACAGAGAAATCATTTGTGAAAGGAAGAGTCAGTCAGTGAGACAAACTTCGCTACTGTCTTATTTTAAGAAATGGCCCTGGCCACCCCAGCCTTCAGTAGCTGCTACCCTCATCAGTCGGCATCCACTGACATCGAGGCAAGACCCTCCTCCAGCAAAAAAATCACGACTTGCTAAAAGTCAGATGGTTAGCATTTTTTAGCAATAAAGTACTTTTATTTTTAAAAAAGATTTTATTTATTTACTCAAGAGAGAGACAGATAGCGAGAGAAAGCACAATCAGCAGGCTCCCTGGTCGGATGCAGGGCTTGATCCCAGGACTCTGGGATCATGACCTGAGCCAAAGGCAGATGTTTAACGACTGAGCCACCCAGGTGCCCCAATAAAGTATTATTATTATTTTTTAGATTCTATTATTTATTTATTTATTTATTTGAAAGAGTGAGAATGAGGGAGAAAGAGAGAGAGAGCATGGGGGGTCAGAGGGAAAAGCAGACTCCCTGCTCAGCAGGGAGCCCAATGTGGGACTCGATCCTGGGACTCTAGGATCATGACCTGAGCCGAAGGCAGTCGCTTAACCAACTGAGCCACCCAGGCGCCTGCCAATAAAGTATTTTTAAATTAAGGTATGTACCTTGTTTTTTCAACATTTCCATTAATATTAATACTATGGCACGTGTAATACACGACAGTAAAGTATAAACATAACTTTCAGGTGCACCAAGCAAAAAGTTCATTTGACTTCCTTCCCTGTGATATTTGCTTTACTGCAGTGGTCTGGAAGAGAACCCACAGTATCTCAGAGGTAAGCCGGTACTGTTTTCTTTGAGTCCTTCCCAGTTTGTTTTAGGTAAGAACATTTCCTACTTCTCTCATGCATATTCTCATATACCAGCCTACTACAGGAGAAACTTCTGTTAAAGCTATGAAGACCACACAGAAGTTTAGGATTAAGGGGGTTTTAGCAGATTATGTGTATTTCTTTCATTAACACCAGTTCTTGGCCACATAGTGGTAGTACCTTTTGTACTGTGACTACCTGCAAACCTATTAGCATCCACCTTAGAATAGGCCTTCCTTGAGGACAAAGATTAACTTCTCGGCTAAAAATATGGCAACTAAAAGATAAATCATCATTATCAAAATACTGTCTGGGCCAAGTCTCTTCACTGATAACTCAAACATTACGAATGGTTTAAAAAAAAAAAAGACTATATATACTAAGACAATTAAATGGATCAAAAGGAGGGATGCTGGTTGGTTCAGTAGGTTAAGCATTTGCCTTCAGCTCAAGTTATGATCCTAGGGTCCTGGGATCGAGCCCCACATCGGGCTCCCTGCTCAGCGGGGAGCCTGCTTCTTTGTCCTTCTCCCTCTGCCTGCCTCTCTCTGCTTATGTTCTCTCTCTCTCTCTCTCAAAAAAAGTCTCTGTTAGCCAATTTAACTGCCTGCTAAAACAAAACAAAACAAAAATCAATACTCTTCAAGGAATATAACAGGATCCAGAGATCCTGCAATGAATTATTCACAATATCTAGGATATAATCCACAGTTCCTTGATACAAGACAAACCAATCCATACCCAAGAGAAAAGATGATAATCAACAAAGACAGACCTCAACATGATTCAAACATTAGACTAAACAGACAGGATTTTAAAGTCATTATTATACCTAAGGTCAAAGCTGTAAAGAAAATATGTTCAAAATGAACAAACTCTGGAAATTTTAGAGAAATAAAACTATAAAAGAGAATTAAAGGGACGTGCAAGAACTATGAAGTAAAATATCTAAAATGCATTCGTCAGTGAGGTTTAACAGCAGATTTGAGATGGCAGAAGAGTCTGTAAATGTGAATATAGACTGAAGGAATTATCAAATCTGAAAAATAGAATTTTTAAAAAATGGACACAGCCTCGTGATCTGTGGAACAATGGCAAAAGGTCTAACATGCATGTAATTGGAATCCCAGAATGAGTGGAGAAAATGAGGCTGAGGAAAATTTTTTGAAGAAATAATAGCTGAAAGTTTCCCAAATTTGGTAAAAAACAGATTTATAGATAGAAGAAAGTTGCAGAACCCTGAGCAGCATAGACACAAAGAATAAACCACACCGAAGGTACAACACAACCAAACTGCTTAAAACCAAATATAAAGGGGCGCCTGGGTGGCTCAGTTGTTAAGCATCGGCCTTCGGCTCAGGTCATGATCCCAGGGGCCTGGGATGGAGTCCCACATAGGGCTCCCTGTTCAACGGGAAGCCCACTTCTCCCTCCCCACTCCCCCTGCTCGTGTTCCCTCTCTCCCTGTGTCTCTCTCTGCCAAGTAAATAAATAAAATCTTAAAAATATATATATAAAGAGAAAATCTTAAAGGCAGTCAGGACAAACAGACAAAAAACCAATTACATATACCATACATAGGAACAACAATATGAAGGATAGTTGGCTTCTCACCAGAAACAATGAAGGTCAGAAAATATTGAAATGACATTTTTAAAATACTGAAAAGAAAAGAAGTCAACCCAGACTTTCTATATCCAGAAAATATTCCACAAGAAAACGGAGGGGGGGGGGGAGGACAGAATAAAGACAAAATAAAAACATTTTCAGAAAAATGAAAACTAATCAAATTCATTACAGTAAACTTGCACATCAAGAAAACCTGAATATTCAGGAAGGAATGAAGAGCACCAGGAATGATAAATGTGTGGGCAGACATAAAAGATGATCCTCTAAATTACTTTAATACTCATTTAGCTATTTAAAGCACAAATTATAACACTGTACTCTTCTTGTATTTTACATGAAAGGGTGCAACATTAATTTTAAGAAAAATGACAAGTATAGGATGTATACTAAAATCTTTCCGTCAACTATACATAAAAAAGAGGAATGGAAAGAGTTGTAGCTGAAAGGACAACAGAGAAATTAAAACAGAATTCTAAAAAATACTCAAACCCAAAGAAGGCAGGAAAGAGAAACAGAGAAATAGAAAACGGTAGGACAAACAGAAAGCAAAGAGCAAAATCAAAAACGCTTTGATAACCGCATTAAATGGTAAATGGATAAACACTCCATGTAAAGGTAGAAGAGATTCTCAGACTGGATCAAAAGGAAGACCCAACCACACGCTGTCCTCAGGAAACACAATTTCTATCAATATACATATAAAAGAGGGGTGCCTGGGTCACTCAGTCCATTAAGCATCTGCCTTCAGCTCAGGTCATGATCCCGGGGTCCCAGGATTGAGCCCGGCATCAGGCTCCTTGCTCAGTGGGGAGCCTGCTTCTCTCTTTCTGCCTGCTGCTCCCCCTCCTTGTGCTCTCCCTCTGGCAAATAAAGAAATAAAATCTTTTTTTTTTTTAAGATTTTATTTATTTATTTGACAGAGGAGAGAGATCACAAGTAGGCAGAGAGGCAGGCAGAGAGAGAGGGGGAAGCAGGCTCCCTGCTGAGCAGAGAGCCCGATGTGGGGCTCGATCCCAGGACCCTGAGATCATGACCTGAGTGGAAGGCAGAGGCTTTAACCCACTGAGCTACCCAGGTGCCCCTAAATAAATAAAATCTTAAAAAAAAAAAAGAACACATCATGACCAAGAGGAAGAGGAGGTTGATTTAACATTTCAAAATCAACAAATGTAATTCATCCCACTAACAAAATAAAGGAGAAGAACCCTGGAAACATTCTATATGCCCAGCAACAGGAGAACGGATAAACATATTGCTGGAATACAGCTTAGCAATTAAAAAGAGGAAAAGGGATAGGGCACCTGGCTGGCACAGTTGGCAGGATATGCCCTCTTGATTTCAGGGTTGTAAGTTCAAGCCCCACATTCGGTATATAGCTTACTTAAAAAAAAAAAAGTAAAAGAAAAGGGAAAAATCATGAATACATACAAGAATATGGATGAGTTACAAAAACATGTTGAGTGAAAGAAGTCTTATAGAGGGGAGTACTTTATGATTCTATTTACATACGAAATATCACAACAGGCAAAACCAGTCTATGGTAACAGAGCAAAAAAAAAAGGAAGATCGCTTCTCGGCCTTTTGGCTAAGATCAAGTGAAAAAAAAGGAAGAGTGGCCGCCTCTGAAAAGTGGGACAGGGTGACAGGAGTTTGGGTTGCACAGCTTTATGCAGTTTAAACTGATCAAGGGGGGGCTGGCTGGGTCAGTCAGAAGAACATGTGACTCTTGATCTCAGGATCATGAGTTCGAGCCCCACATTGGGTGTAGAGATTACTTAAATAAAAAAACCTTAAAAAATAAATAAATAACTGACCTAACATTTCACTATGCATAAAATTTAATAAATCACAAATACTAAAGTCTAGTTAATGAAAAAAAAAAAAAAAAAAAAGTCTAGTTAATGATATGCATGCTAAAGTGTTTAGCATGGACAGGAAAGTGTCCTGATGCCTGAAAGTGACTGTGAAATACAGTCAGGAAAAATAAAAAGATAGATCGCTGAACAACTTTATATATGATAAAGCAAATATAGCAAACTGTTTTGTTTTGTTTTTAAGATTTTATTCATTTGAAAAAGAGAGCGAGAACATGAGCAGGATGAGGGGCAGAGAGAAAAGCAGACTCCTAGCTGCGTAGGGACCCCGATGTGGGGCTGGATCCTGGGACTCCAGGATCATGATCTGGGCTGAAGGCAGATGCTTAACTGACTGAGCCACCCAGGAGCCCCGAAATACAGCAAAATGTTAACTACTGTAGAAATTAGGTGGCTACATGGGCGTTTACTGTATAATTCCTCCAAGATTTCTACAAATGGATCTTTTCAAATACAATTCCTTCCTAATATACTCCTTCAGATGTACTCTGTGAACAAATCAGATTACCCTACATATCAGGAAGAGAGTAACCCCAATTGTTTTAAACTTTGATTCCCTCAACATCCTTATTACAAAAGACATTTGAAGCAGTTGTTAGCCTTATATTATAGAGACAGACTTCCAGGGTTGGAATGAAGAGACACGAATACTTGCTTATACTTTAGAGTCCCAAAGTTCCTATATTCATTATCAACTTTTGTAATTCCTCAGGCTTTAGGGGATTTTAGATTGGGAATTTCTAATTTGGCCCAATCTCTTCTTTTCCAAATATAACACATTATTTTTTATTGGTATTCTCTTCCCAAACCAGCATATTACTATATTATGCTATAATGTATCCAATCAGTAAGGGAAGAGAAGTGGAAATCTTCGAACCAGATGTAATTATATAGTCTCCCAATCTACTATATGCGATCTACTATATGCCATGAGGAAAAAGCTGGTATTTTTTAAAAAGAAAAATGGGGAAAATCTTGTACAAAACAGAGCATACCTCTTGTTCTGCCTGATAAAGCTTGACCGTGATGTTCCTCTGGAAACCCACATCGCTGGCATCATAAAACACCCCAAGACTGGTAATAACGATGGGGTAGAGAACTCGGAAGCTCACGCTGACAACTCGGTCCTCAGAAATTCCTGATGAAGTGTCTTCAGAAAGACTGAATGCCTCGATTTCCTGGTTCAAAACTAAGGAAATAATGAGAAAAGGAGTTTTACATAACCAAACAAATATAATCTTACAATTCTTTCACAAATGGCAGTAATTTAAAAAAATCTTCAGAAATATGGCTGCTTCTAGGAACAAAATAAGTTTACTTTGAAATTTAAGAATGAAGTTTTTAGCTACATCTAGGTAAAATATTTAATTATCAGAACTACTTTAATAAGTTTTTGTATGTACATGTGTGCATCTAACCGCCAGAGGAATATTATCAAAGGCATCTATTAGGAAAGGTTCGATAAATAGGGATATTAAAAACAGTACCTAATGCAGTCATAAATAATGAGAAAGTTTAGTCTTGCTCTGCAAATTCCAAAAATCCTACTTCTTGTTGGGCAATTTAAAATACTTGTGATGGGGCGCCTGGGTGGCTCAGTGGGTTAAAGCCTCTGCCTTCAGCTCAGGTCATGATCTCAGGGTCCTAGGATCGAGCCCTGTATCGGGCTCTCTGCTCAGCAGGGAGCCTGCTTCCCTCTCTCTCTCTGCCTGCCTCTCTGCCTACTTGTGACCTATGTCAAATAAATAAATAAATAATCTTTTAAAAAGCTTTAAAAAAAATAAAATACTTGTGATGTCACAAAAGTCCTTGAAATCACTTCCGAAAACACTGAAAAATTCTACATAATACTGATAAAAGAGAAGCACATCAAACAGAGTAGCATTTCTGACCACATACTGTGTGCCATGCCCCATCACATTTACAACTTCACAACCACACTAAGTGGTCGTGGCATTATCTGACCTCATGTGTTATGATACCGAGGCCTGGAGACGGTAAGTAACTCCCCTGAGGTCACAGAAAGTAGCAGAGCCAGGAATCAACCCCAGGCTTATGGACTTCAAACTCAGCGCTCTTTCCACTCCCCCACAGCTGTCTAAATCGAAGCCAAAACAGTCCTTTGCAAATGTTTTCAATTACCATAAATGAATCAAGACCGATTACATGAAGTAGTTCACGTGGCTGAGAATATCAGTGCCACTTTGTGAAATAATATAGAAACCTATTCTAAAAGATTTTATCAAAGTTCTTTGTATCTTTCAGAGCTGTGGTTTTCCAATTTGCCTGCTCACACAATCACATCAGTTAAACACATTTATACACACACTCATATAACTATCTACAAAATAGACACATATATTATTGTTACCAATATAGTCAGTCTTTATAAAGATCACATTGTCTTCTTTTCAGATAAACAGAAATTCAGTTTTCTTCCCACACCCGGCAGATCATCTGGATTCCTACCTTTGAATTCCTTAATGTTATTTTACACTTAGTAGATGCTCAATAAAATGTGCCTAATTGGAATTGATGACCCCTACCCAATTACATACATAAGCAGGAGGGGGAATAAGGTGGATACACATTTTGTCATGGGTTGGGCAAGCACTAGCCACAGTGCTTGGAGTCTAGACTCCAAATAAACTGGATGACAGCAAAAGCTTTTCTTTTTAATATACTCAGTAAATGTAAAAGATTCAAAGTATATGCATACAGGTTAAGCACACTATAATATAACCTAACTACGAATCTATTAAAAACAAATGTACTTTGAACTTCAAGCTACCTAGACACAGGAAATCCTGCTGCTTTAGTAATGTTATTAATCAAAACTTCTAGATATCCAGAGTAGCATGATGATTAATTAACACTCGTGATGACCTTAAGGTATTGAAATAAACCTAAAATGACATCTGAGTCATCAAAAAGATAAAATAAGGTTCAATAAGATAAAATAAGGTTCAATATAAATTTAGTTTCACCTATTAAAAATTTTTTAATCTAGGTATTGCATGTATGAAATTTTTCTATTAATTAATAGCTCCACTCCTTTACTATCAATGGATAATAACACTTAACATAATAAAAGTGGTTAATTCGAGGTGAGGTTTTGAAAAATTTGATCTGGTTTTGGATTTCAAATGTAATTTGTTCTAGGTTACTCTTACATCATTAGTAATGCAACATTTTATTAGGTTCATGGTCCCTTTGGGACTCCAGTGCAAGCTAATGGACCTTCTCAGAGAAACACAATTACACATGAATGTCACTTACAATGTTAACTAAAAGATTGTAATTAAGAAACCTCAGCTTTATAGAATACAGATAATTTATTTATTTATTTATTAAAGATTTTATTTATTTATTTGAGAGAGAGAGAGAGAGAGCATGAGGCGGAGAGGGTCAGAGGGAGAAGCAGACTCCCTGCTGAGCAGGGAGCATGATATGGAACTCGATCCTGGGACTCCAGGATCATGACTTGAGCCGAAGGCAGTTGCTTAACCAACTGAGCCACCCAGGTCCCCCAGACAATTTATTTAAAAAGCTGACTGAAACTGAACTTTATAAAAGGCAGGTTCTTTAAAATAACATTAAGTACCTACCATGTCCCATTAACGATTCTAAGTTTTTATATGTATCAACTTATTTTATCCTGTCAATTCCTATGAGGTAAGTACTTTTATCTCCAGTTTATAGATGGTGAAACTGAGGCACAAAGGGGATAAATAACTAATCAAAGGTCACACAGCTCGAAAAGGCAGAGCCTAGACATAAAGCCCTGGAGCCTGACTCGAAAGCCCACACCCTCAACGACAACACTATCGCTGCCTGTAAGAGTAAGGTGTACATAATTATAAAGGTCTGACAAATCTTAAAATTCCAGAGGTCATAATTAAGCGTCAAAACGCTTAAGACTTTGAAAAGTTTAGTGTTCCTTAGGACCATAGCTGAACATAAGAGGAAATGCTGGGAAAGAAAGGCATCTGCTTACACAGCTAGCAACGTCCTAAAACTGGTTCCCTGGTAATAGAGGGAACCTGATTAGGACCATCTTTCTTCATCATCAGAACTCCCACAAATCTTTAACTGTAAGAAATACAAAACGTTAAAATTTTTTACTATTTGTTTCTTTCGCAGGAGCTTATAGGCAATAATTCTAAGAGAAAGTTGACTCATAATATTTGTATCAAGGGTACTATAAATTGACAAGATGGTGAAATCAGCACTTATCTCAAAGTTCAAAACTCAGTTATTCAGGATTTATCTATGCACAAAGAAATCTCCAGATGCATCTGAATCATACTGAGAAACAAACTCTCCTGGAACTTGAAATTAAATATATCTAAAAAGACTCCTCACAGAGAGCTAGAGTGATCACTCAGTCTGTCAAAAAGATGAAAGGTACATTTTGATGAAAGCTCAATCTTAGTCTGCTAAAAGCGGACCACCAGACTAGCCAGCTTAGCAACTTTTCCTCAACATCAAACTTATACACGGAGTCACAGGGCTGAGGAAAAAGACGACTCACCTGGATTCGAGATGTTGAGGAGTCTGCAGGAATAAGGATCTTCCCTGTCTTCCACGGGCACGTCACAGCCATGAGCACCTATTATGAACTTCACAAGCACACTGAAAGATGTGTTGGCATTAATATCAGATACTGATCTTCACTTTGCGCATGCCCGTTTCCTCACGCCCATTTCAAAGCTTTTACTTTAAGACACAAGTATTTATTAGGATTAATTCTGACTTTATTTTTCTAGTCTAGCAAAACAGGAACAAGCAGACTGAAAGTTGCCAACCACCACGTGATGTATGGGTAAGCCCTCTACTGTAGTACTGTTAAAGCGAGTATGAGTATGTTTGGCCTGGCTACCAGCTAATGCTCATACCAATTAAAAACAAACCACAGTAAAGTCAGTTTCCCACAGCCCGACCTAAAAACATATCTGCAATCATCTTTATTTGCTTTCCTCTATTGTAGAAGGTATTCCTTTTGCTCCAGATTAGTCTTCCTAGTCAAAAAGAGGTCCTCTCCTCTCCTATACCTTACCTGTAACCTATGGCTCCTTCCCTACACGTTACAAATACAATGAAGTCCTGATACTCATTTCTACTTACCTACCATCCCTTCCTTGTCTCCACCCTTTTCTTTAATGAAGTCCTACAAAGGAATGAATTAAAATTGTAGGCTCTAGTTTTTCATCTCCCACTCATTTTATAAAACAGAAATTTTAGCTTCGATACCCACCACTTATACTGAGATGTTTACCACCAAGGTAACCACTGATTTGCTGCTAAATCCACAGACAACTTTTCAGCCCTTCAGCCTGTGGTTTGAGAGTGCTGGTCTCCTTACAGTGCTCTTTCCCCCCACTATGTGGCCTGCTCAGTCACTTGCACTGGCTCTTCTTCACCAAGTCTGCCCATTAGGGTAGATATTAAAGCAGGGCTTTGCCTCTGGGTCTCTTCTCACTCTTTTCGCCTGCTCTCCCTGGACAATATTTATTCTCAAGGCTTCAACTAGCTTGGGAAAGATTCCCGAATTAGCATCTCTAGTTTGGACCCATCTTCTAAGTAAAAGATCCATATATTCATTGAACATTCTTTCCTAGATGGCCCACAGATGACAGCTGTGTGCTGGAACCTGTTCCTACTGGCTTATGAGAGCCACCTGCTAAATCTTCAGGAATTCTGTGGGCTGGTTATTAAGAACAGCCTTTATTAAATTATGTAAACTTACAATGAAACACGTTCATTCCTTTAAAAGCAAAGAAAATACTCAAATTAATCATTTCTTAATTATTTCA
Source organism: Potos flavus (assembly GCA_028534135.1). Taxonomy (NCBI): domain Eukaryota; kingdom Metazoa; phylum Chordata; class Mammalia; order Carnivora; family Procyonidae; genus Potos; species Potos flavus. The sequence continues at coordinate 59,738,670 of CM052894.1, read as the reverse complement.
CTATTATCTATGCTCTTGAGGTTATATTTACCTATTTTATCTGTGTGGTGGAAATAAAATGGTATGCTACTACATATCTTCCCCAAGTCTGTGTTCAGAGATGTTGTATTACTCGGTTGAAGTTGGTCATGGTGGGAATATTTACACCATGGAAACTAGCAAACACTACAAATAAGGGTTTCATTGACTTTACGTGATGGAGACAAAACAAAAGTAAATTGTTGGAGGAAAAGTTAATGAAGATTAAACTTAAAAAAATAAGACGTGTCTTCATAGATCAGTGGAACAGAATAGACAGCCCAGAGATAAACCCACAATTATACGGTCAATTAATCTATGACAATGGAGGCAAGGACATCCGATGGGAAAAAGACAGTCTCTTCAACGAAGAGTTTGGAAAAACTGGACAGCTACCTGCAAAAGAATGAAATAGACCACTTCTTACACCATAAACAAAAATAAACTCAAAATGGATTAAAGACCTAACTGTGAGACCTAAATCCATAAAACTCTTAGAAGAGAACATAGGCAGTAATTTCTCTGATGATAGCTGTAGAAACATTTTTCTAGATATGTCTCCTCAGGCAAGAGAAACAAAAAGCAAAATTAAACTACTGGGACTACATAAAAATAAAAGCCTCTGCACAGCAAAGGAAACAATAAAACTAAAAAGCAACCTACAGAATGGGAGAAGATACTTGCAAATGACATATCTGATAAGGAGATAATATCGAAAATACATAAAGAACTTATACAACTCAACATCAAAAAACCAAATAATCCAATTAAAAAATGGGCAGAAGACATGAATAGACAGTTTTCTAAAGAAGACAGATGACCAACAGACAGATGAAACCATGTTCAACATCACTCATCATCACGGAAATGCAAATCAAAACCACAATGAGATGCCACCTCCCCCTGTTAGAATGGCTAGTACCAAAAAGACAAGAAATAACAAGTATTGGTAAGGATGTGGAGAAAAGGGAACCCTCGTGCACTGCTGGTGGGAGTGCAAACTGCTGTAGCCACTGTGGAAAACAGTATGCAGGGGCCTCAAAAAATTAAAAATAGAACTACTATGTGATCCGGTAATTCCAGTATGGGTATTTACCCAAAGAAAATGAAAACACTAATTCAAAAAGATATATGCACCCTGTATTTATTGCAACATTATTTATAGTAGCCAAGATATGGAAGCAACCCAAGTGTCCATTGACGGATGAATGGATAAAGATGTGGTATAAACATATACAACGGAATATTACTCAGTCATAAAAAAAAAGAACTCTTGGTATTTGCAACAACACAGATCTAGATAGAGTATAATGCTAAGTGAAATAATTCGGAGAAAGACAAATACCACATGATTTCACTTATATGCGGAATTTAAGAAACAAAACAAATGAACGAGAAAAATGAGATAAACCAAAAAACAGACTCTTCATAATTTTTTAATTTTATTTTATTTTTAAAAGATTTTATTTATTTGTCAGAGAGACACAGAGAGAGAGAGCACGCATAAGCAGGGAGAGAGGCAGGTAGGGGAGAAGCAGGCTCCCCGCTGAGCAGGGAGCCTGATGTGGGACTCAACCTCAGAACCCAGGGATCATGACCTGAGCTGAAGGTAGACGCTTAACTGAGCCACCCAAGCATCCCCCTAAAAACAGACTCTTAAGTACAGAGAACAAACTGGTGATGGCTAGAGGGGAGGTGGGTGGAGGGGATGGGAGAAACAGGTGAAGAGCATTAAGAGTACATTTATCTTGATAAGCACTGTGTAATGTAGAGAATTGTTGAATTACTATATTGTACACCTGAAACTAATGTAACACAATGTTAATAATACTTGAATTAAAATAAATAAAAATTAAAAGAAAAAAGTGATGTGTCTGTAGCCATTCCATTGTGAAAGGAACTGAGGAACTATTCTTCCACTATTCAAAACCTATTACCTGATTCAACAAAGAAATTACTGACTTTATTGACTAAGAGTAAAGTTCTGACATGTATCTTGGTTGTCACTTTAGTTTTACTCTTTATCTTAAAGGAAACATTTATGTCCAAACTGCACTTTTGTCAGTCGCAACCTGCAATTGGTTAGATACAAAAGTCTAGAACAACGGGAGCATTCCATGACAATCAGCTAGCTACGTGGAATTTATAATAAAGAGTATCGTGTATGTTATTATCTGTCGGTTACACACTATACATCATTTATATCAGTAAAACTTACAGTGAACACATCCATACACAGAGAGCCAGCTGGTAAACTTTCACCAGCACACTACTGACTGCAGGTACCACAGCAGAACTTCTTTCCCATGAAACCTGCTCTTCTCATCTAGTGTTTCTGCCTTGATTGATGATTTCATTATTCTCCAAATTAGAAAGCTAGCAATCATCCTAGACTCCTTTTCCTCCTCTCGCTCCTCCCGTTCATTTACCTCATTTTCTTCTAGGGTCACACTTTAGTTCAGCCCCTCAGCCGCCTAACCAGGTCTCAGCAGTCCCTGCCACTGTCCCCACAGCTGTTCTGCAGGGCCTGGCCACGGCCTGCCCCTGGGCTCCATGAATCCCTGTCTCTCGGCCCCTCTTTCCTTCCCTAGTGCTTCATCTCACTCGCCCACGCCCTCCCCTGAGCTCCCCCATCCGGGGTTCCAGTTACATGGAACTGTCTGCAGTTTCCCAAACACTCCAGGCTGTTTTATATCTATTTCTATGATAGCACATATAACATTTTATTACACTATTACATCTATTTCCTTCTATTAAACTTCAAGCTCCCATACTCAGACTATATGGCGACTATCTTTGTATTCTACCACAGGCAGTAAACTACGTGCATGCAGAAGATACTTAATAGTTACTTGTGAAATTGACTATTAATTGTATTACGAAGGTTTTCCATTAAATAATGTCTTGGAAGTATATGTGGAGTCTGCCTCCTTCAGTGCAATGCAAGATTTAAAAGTAAGCCACGGCCACAGAAATGCAAACATTTTCTTTTACTAATGGCCAATTAAGGCAGAATACCATTCATAAACAACTAGCATTTAGAATAAAAGTATAAACAGAAATGAGTAAGTTTGCTGACTAAATTACTGCAGATAGTTACCAAATTAGTTTTTTTTAAGCTATCTTAAATACTCTTACTAGATTCACAAAATTACTCTGCTCCAAGAAGTTTTTGGCTAATATCTATTTTTATATAAGTATCCCATCATTTTTATAAAACAAATCACCGAGTTTACTAAATTTAAAGCAGTAATGCTATGATGGCAAATAAATTACTGGTGACTATATGAATGATAATTTTCCTCATTACATTTAGTCTGAGTCATTCCCTCAATAGTTGCTGAGTGTCTTACCCTGAGCCAAGTTAGGTGCCAAGTATTAGGAATACATCAGTAAAACAAGCTAAATTCCCAGGGTGCCTGGGTGGTTCAGCCGGTTGAGCATCCAATTCCTGGTTTTGGCTCAGGTCAGGATCTCAGGTTGTGGGATCGAGCCCAATGTTGGGCTCCACGCCCAGTGCGTGGAGCCTGCTAAATATTCTTTCTCCCTGTCTCACCCTCCCTCAGCCCCTTCCCCTACTCACTGATGTTTTCTCTCTCTCTCTCCGAAAATCTTAAAAAAAAAAAGTGAAAGTCCCTACGCTCACGAAACTATATTCTAGTGGGGAAAGACAAACGATTTATAAACATAAAGCTAAATATAATAAACATGCTAGTTGGTAATAAGTATTATAAAGAAAAATGAAGTCAAGTAAGGGAGGATGGAGAGGAAAAAGGGGTTAGGTGCTATTTAATATAGGGCTGCCTCCTGCTAAGGTGACATCTAAACAGAGAGCTGAAAAACGTGAGACTGTGAACCATGAGGATATCCAGTGGAAGAGTGATAAAGACAGGGGAGACAGTAAGTGCAAAGGCCCTGAGGCAGAAGCACACTTAGTGTATGATGGAAGTACGGTAATGGTCGCCAGTGTAGGGGAAGTAGATGTAGAAAAGGTCAAAGACCACAGTAAACACTTGGTATTTCACTCTGTGCAAAAGAGAAGCCAATGGAGGGGTATGAGCAGAAAACAGACATAATTTGACGAATTTAAAAGAAGCACTCTGGCTGCTCCATGGAAAATAAATATAGGGGGAACAAAGGTAGAAGCAGGAAATCCAGATAGAGGCTGCTGCAAAAATCCAAGTGAGAGGTGATATGGCCTGATGGGGAGAGGGTGGTAGTTCTGACGGTAGTGGTAAAGGTGGTGAGGGGCTGGATTCTGGATAGGATAGAAAGGTAGCACCAAGAAAACATGCTGATGGGTTGGATGTGGCATGTGAGAGAAAGAAGAAATCAAGATAAAAGTGTATTATAAACTTTTAAAACGTTCTATTTTCCTGGTGCCTCAACATCCTCACGAAAGAGGCTATGAGCATCCTCCCCAAGTGACCTGATACACCGGAGTGACAAGGCTGGTCCCTGCCACGAGATCCCCCTCTGGCCCTCCCTCACTGACCTAGTGACATTCTAACACAACAGTGAAATCCCCACATTCCTTTTGCTTGGATTGTCCCCCATGACCCCCAGTTAAGGCACATGCCCGTGGGGCCCCACTCTGTCAACTCCCCACCTGCTTGGTTGAGCCGGCTCCCTGGATGCTCCTCCTGTGTGGCCGCCCCCTGTGTGGCACACTGGGCCTCTTCTCCGGGACTTGGAGTAGACTAGATCTAATTTCATATGCCTCTCCCAGTGTACCTTCTGTGGCCATGCTGGACGGATCCTTAAAGACCCATAAGGGGGACTCACTCCCTCATTTATAAAATAGTCACCAGGGTTTTCTGAGCAATGGGTAGAGAGGGGTCATTATTCTCCAGGACACGAAAGGCTACATAGGAAGTGCAGGTTTTGGAGGAGGTTCTGGCAGCAATGATGAGTTCGAGACCTTTCATTTGCTCGGTAATAGGTACTATTATCATTGAGATCATGAACTAGAGAAATCCGTCTTGAAAAGGAATGAAAGCCGCTATGAATAAGATAGGAAATCTACAAATGTTCACGACTGATGACAAGAAAATTCTGCAATTGTATAGCTACTCAGTCCCAAACGTGCCAGTGTAATGCAATCCTGAGAGGGCTATCGAGGACTGCTCATCATCTGAGTGTCTTCACAGAACTAAAAGTTCACACTGCTCATCATCTGAGTGTCTGAATTCACAGAACTAAAATTCAATCTCCCATGCTTCTCTTCCACTAGCCCTTCACTATGTCATCGTCAGAGGCCGGTCTCATCGCTAAGGTCTGGGGCTCCTAACCAATAACTGAGCCATCCAATACCAACATAAGATGTGCTACCAAAGCTCAACCCTGGAAGAGTGGGCAGGAAAAAGAGCTACACACTGCAGAGCACACTATTAAAAAACACTGCAGAACAGAAAAAATTCAGTGTGTCTCTGTGAAGTTAGTGAAAAGCATATTTAGACACAAACATGTCTAACCAGAGACCTATTCTGGAATAGAACCTTTTAAGAATTACTATTTTAGGGGCACCTGGGTGGCTCAGTTGGTTAAGTGTCCAACTCTCGATTTCAGCTCAGGTCATGACCTCAGGGTTGTGAGATCCAGCCCTGCATTGGGCTCTGTGTTGGGCATGGAACCTGCTTAAGATTCTCTCTCCCTCTCCCACTGCCCCTCTCCCTGCTCACTCTTGCTCTCTCTTGCAAAAACAAAAACAAAAACAAAAAAGGAATTACTATTCTAAATGAAAATAAAACCAAAACAAACTAGGTATCTATAAATGCTACTATGTTAACCAGTGAATATATTCTCCCCTAACTATCTTTCCCCTAAGAACCTTGTGACTCAACTATGTGGAGGGAAATTTGCTTTTGTGACTCTACTATGTGGAGGGAAATCAAAATGAAATAGCCATTTCTCCCAGGAAGAGAGGCCACAAGGCTAAATTAACATCTCTGACTGTCTCAAGAGACGTTTTCCAGAACATTTACTCAGTTAATCAGGCAAGTGCCAACTAAGAAAACCTACCGTTGACTTAATGATGGATGTTGTATTAAATGCTTCAGCCAGGTGCTTCTTATCACATTTCGAAGTTCATGGTTATTGCGAGCAGACAACACACCAACTACCACATCATAGTGACTAGACTTCCACTGAGGAAATAAGGCCAATTGATCTAGAAATAAGCAACAATAAATTAGAAATTGTCATGTCTCAATTACTGTTCAGTATGTGACATAAAAATGTTTATTACAAAATAATGCATGTTCATGTGTATAGAAAATACAAAGAAATACAAAGAAAAAATATTTAAAAAATCACCCACAGACGTACCATCCAGACAACCACAACTAACGTTTTTGGCATAGAGTCTTTTTGTCTTCCCCACGTATATATATATTTATGCTTACATAAGTATGTAAATTCTTCAAAACTAACAAGACATTTATGGTGAGAATGAGTCTGGAAAGGCAGATACACAAAACAAATGATGAAACTAAAAAAAAAAAGCAGACTCTTAAAAACACAGAACAAACTGGTGGTTGCCAGAAGAGAGGTAGGTGGGGTCACAGGTGAAAAATATGAAACAAACACACACACACATCAAGCAAAACACTAGAAGGCAGTATGCTCACTGGTTTCAAACTATATTACAAGGATATAGTAATGAAAACAGTATGGTATTGGCATAAAAACGGACACATAGGTCAATGAAATAGAATAGAGCCCAGAAATAAACCCATTATTACATGGTCAATTAATCCATGACAAAAGAGACAAGAATATACAACAGGGAAAGGACAGTCTCTTCAATAATGGGTGTTGGGAAAACTAGACAGCCATATGTAAAAGAATGAAACCGGACCACCACCTTATACCATATACAAAAATCAACTCAAAATGGATCAAAGACTTGAACATAAGACCTGACATCATAAAACTCTTAGAATAAAATATAGCCAGTAAGCTCCTTGACATTGGTTTTGGTGATGATTTTTTGGATTTGACACCAGAAGCAAATGGAACAAAAGCAAAAATAAATGAGCAGCACTACATCAAACTAAAAAGCTTCTTCTGCACAGCAAAGAAAACCATCAACAAAATGAAAAGACAACCCAAAAATGGGACAAAATATTTGTAAATCATGTATCTGATAAGGGGTTAATATTGAAAAAAAAAAAAAAAAAAAAACTCCTACAACTCAATAGTAAAAAACCAAGCAATCCAATATAAAAAATAGGCAGCGGATCTGAACAGACACGTGTCCAAAGACAACATACAGATGGTCAACAGGTCATGAGAAGGCAGTCAACACGACTCATCATCAGGGAAATGCAAATCAAAACCACAATGAGAGATCACCTTACATCTGTCAGAATGCCTAGTATCAAAAAGATACAAGTGTTGGTAAGAAAGCATAGAAAAAGGAAGGCTTATGCACTTTTGATGGGACTATAAATCACTGTAGTCCCTATAATAAACACTATGGAGATTCCTCAAAAAATTAAAACTAGAACTACCATATGATCCAGAAATTCCACTTCTGGGTATTTATTCAAAGGAAATGAAAACACTGGAGAAGATATCTGCACGCCCTGTTCATTGCAGTGCTATTTACAACAGCCAAGACATGGAAATAACCTAAGTGTTCACTGACAGATGAACAAAGAAAACATGTTTAGACAAATACAATGCAATATTATTTGCCTTAAAAAAAGAAGGAAATCTTGCCATTTCTGACAACATAGATAGACCCTGAGGGTGTTATGCTAAGTGAACCTAGTCAGACAGAGAAAGACAAATACAGTACGGTCTCACTTTTATGGAGAAACGAAACAAAACGCCAAACTCACAGAGAACAGACTGATGGTTGCCAGAGGGGAGGGGTGGCGTGTGGGCAAAATGGGTGAAGGGGGTCAAAGAGCACAGACTTCCAGTTAAAATAAAGAAGTCATGGGGATGTAATGTACAACTCGGGGGCTATAGTGAATAATGCTGTAATGCATATTTGACAGTTGCTAAGAGAGCTCTCAAAAGTTCTCATCACAAGTAAAAAAATTATAACTATGTTAACTAGACTGTGTTCATTTTTATAATATCTACATATATTGAATCAATGTCGTACACGTGAAACTCATGAAATAGGTCAATTACATCTCAGTTAAAAAAATAGATTTCTTCTATCATGTACCAGCAAAGTAAATCAGTCCAACAGACTCAGGAGTACTGCATTACATGGTATAAAACCCACGGTGGGTGCTCAATAAACACTTGTGCAAGAATGCCACATTCCTACTGTTCCTAACTAGCTTTTGCCGGTACACTTTCAGCACCCTCTGCTACTTGCTAGTACAAGGGACCTACTTTGATTCTGGTGTCTGGAGACAGGAAAAAAAGAAATGAACAGCTAAGAACTAAACATGTTACAAAAAGACACAAAGATAATTCACAGATAAAACGCAAACAGCCAACCAACCTATGAAAAAATAGTCAATTTCACTAGGAATCAAGTTTGAATCAGAGCAGTAAGGTACCAGGCTTCTGCTATGTTCAAACTGACAAATACCTTCTTAAATAATACCCCAACCATTGGTATTGCAAAGAAATGTGATTTAGAGTTATTTCAAGGAAATGGCTCCTCTCCTACATTGCTGCTGGAATGGAATTTGGTAGTTTTCTGTGGGACAATTTGCCAATACACATTGAATACTTCAAATATATATATATATATATACATTTTTAAAGTAGGCTCCATGCCCAGAGTGGAGCCCAACACGGGGCTTGAACTCATGAACCTTAGATTAAGACCTGAGCTGAGAGCAAGAGTCAGATACTTAACCTACCGAGCCACCCAGGCTCCCCAGAACTGTGTAAGTTCTATCCAGCATTCCACATCCGAGAACTTATTCTAAAGAAATAATCAGTGATGTACTAAAAGATCTCTATTCATCACTGTGTCATTTATTAATAGTGAAAAACTGCAAAATCCAGAAATGCAGAAATAAGGAATTAGTTAAATTAAGGTGTGTCCATATGCAGCCATTAAAATTATGTTGTAGAATGTTATATTGTTATTTACCATAGTAAGATCAGGAAACTGTGAGAACTATGTACATACTGTGTGGTTCCATTTATATAAAGTACCAACAGGCAAATTTCTGCCATTTAAGATCAGGATAGTGGTTACCACTCCCGGCCATGATGGAAGGGAGCATGAATGGAGCTTCCGAGGTGCTGGATTAGTTGGGTGTATTCAGTTTGTGAAAATATATCAAGCTATACATTTACAGGCCCTTTTCTGATTTCTAACCCTAACCCTAACCCTAATCAATACGATTTTTAAAAAATACTAAGTAATTTCCCTCCAACATGCACTGTAAGCGTGTGCATTCAAAAACTGTAATATAGATAATTTTCCGTTTTTAAAAATAATTTCGAATTTTTCTACAAAGAACTTTTACTTTTATAAGAATAAAATTTATATCATAAGGTCATCTTAGAATGTGAATAGACAATATGTAGGTGACAAATTCATTCATACTTTCCCAGTTTTATTCTCTTGATTCATTCCTTCAAATTACTAAGCACAAAAAACAAATTTTCATGCCAGGAATAATTAAAACCCCACACAAGCTCCCTGAGGACAACGGCATTCTCTTCTCTAATATGTAATGTATCCTGAGGGTCTGGCAACCTATGAGGCTCTGCACTGAGAGCAGACAACCAAAAGTTTATTCAAGACCAAGGGAGGTTGACTTCAAAACCGATTGTTCAAAATAGGCCCAAGGATTCTTAAAAATCAGACCAAAATTTCCACTCTCACCCTCATGCTCTCAGATGACATCAATCCCAAATAAGCAGAAATTCTGGAAATAAGGGAAACATTAATTCATGACAGATCTACTGATAAGGACAATCATCACATACACTACTAGCACGCTCTCACCAATCTCAAAAACCTCCCCAAATACCTCGCTAGCCTACGCGCCAGCCACCACTATCCTATTCCTTCTCTCTAAAATTCATGGAGTGTTTACTATGAATCAGGCACTTTTCTGGGTGTTGTATTAATCGAATCTTCACAATAACCCTATGAGATCATCATTTTATAAATAAGGAAACCGAAGCACAGAGACAAGATTAACATACAGGGATAATTTTGGATGAACCAGCCCTAGGCAGAATTGCAAAGCAAGCTCAATTTGTCTTTGGCCTTCTCTTTGCTCCCTGTCTGTTTCAGTTCAAGAGACTGAGGATCTCAGAGCAGGGGACTCCACATCTAGCTCGGTACCTAGCACTTCAAGCATTTATTGAATGGATATGCTTCTTTCCTTTCACTTTGGTTTCCTTCTCTCGAAATACCCCAGAAAGAGAAGACTTATTTGGCCTCATCCTTTTTCTAAATTTACTGTTACATAATTCCTGCTAAGGTATTGCCCAAAACGAGCATGTTACATGAGATGTATCTTCTATCTGTATTCTCCAGTCCAGTGTCCCTGTCTCCACTCTTCTCATCCGCCCCTAGGCGTGCTGGATTTCACAAGAGACCTGCTTCCTCTTCACCAGTTGCTCTCCTGGACCTTATTTCGGCTGTTCCAAGGGAGCCACTACATTAGAAAAGCGCCAGGTACTGACAGGACTCTCGCACGTCATTCAGGTCCCTGCTCAAGGGCACCTCTTCAGAGGTGCCTCCCCTGACCTCTCTATTTAGAACAGTAGCACACCATTCTCTGTCCTCTTACACTGCTTTCTTTTTGTCATCTCACTTATCACTATCCCCTAGGATATTAAATAATTATTTTCACCATTCTGTCTTCCCTTCTAAATTATAAACTGCATGACAGCAGGGATGTGATCTGGATTACTGTTGTAACTCTACACCTACAACAGGAGCGGGCACAGGGTAGGCTCTCAAAAATTTGCTGAATCCACTACAAGTCAGCGGGCCTTTTTTTAATATTCAGAAAAGGTAAGTCTCCCTTTATAAAAAAAATACTGCCACAACTTAATGAGCCTGAAGACAAAGAGGCAGACAAGAGAACAAAAAGAAATCTTAAAACATTAATTCAAGGGGAGAAAACGTAACAAAATCTTGGGTTTTCTCTCTCACTTTAGGCTGAAGGTATAAGGGTAGAAATACAAAAGTGCCCAAATGTTTTAGTTTGAACGTGGTGGTAACACGATGGGAAAAGAAGCTGCAGGAAATCTTGGCGATCCATATGCTTCTACTGTTTTTAGTTTTGCAAAGTGAAAGTTAAGAGTCTGCCAGGTTTCATTTAGAGTAAAATACCTAATTTATCATCTAACTAGATGCACAGTATCCACCTAAGTCAAAGTTAATTTACATAACTAGTACTGATTTCTTCACCTACAGCCGGATCCTCCTCACGGCCTATTTCCTAGTCTCCTTAACCTAGCTCAGGCTAACCTGATGGCAGATAGGGGCATCATTCAAACACTATGGGGATCGGAAAAACTTCACTGAAACTAAGAGACTGCCTACTAAGTTTTAAGCTTGAAGCAAACAGGTTTTGCTTGTTTATTGAGCCCCAAAAGACAATTAAGGTCATAAATATCCTAAGAATGTTCTGCAAGTAAATTCTAGTAGTGCTCACTCATCGTACAAAAAGGAAAAGAAAGCTGTAAAACACAAACCTAACAGATGTTACAAAGCATTTTATATCTATGGCACTCTTTGCTCAGTTTACAAAAACGTAAAAAACAAAACCTTAAAAAAAAAGCCCCAAATCCTAACCTGTTAATAGGTTAAATGCTCTGTAACCACTGTATTTTCATTAACTAAATTAACCGTGTTTTAATTCTATTCAGGTCACACAAATAGCCTTTTCAAAGAGCTTGTGGTTTGTCTAATAGGAAAAGATTCTAAGAGATTGTTACCAGTATAAAGAACCCCCATTATAACAATGAGATTGCTTTGCGGATTGCCGAGTTAGTTTCTATGCTTCCTACTTAGAAAGTAAGGCATTGCAAATATTCAATTCTGATTTTTAAAACTTTTGAGTAAGAAAACAGCTGTTCTGGGAGGTGGTAGAAAAAAACTCCCCGAGTAGTTAGAACACAAAACAACTATTACCTCATTTTAAAAACAGCCTTCTAGGTTTCTTTATATGTCCTAGGGCAAGCCCTTAAAAAAGAAGACAAGAAAAAAAGGGGAAACCCATTAACAAAAAAGGGTGGTAGAACGCATTAACCAAAAAAAAAAAAAAAAAAAAAAAATTCCGCTGGGTACCTTCTACGGACAAAGCATTCTATTAGGCGGTGAAATGAACAAGAACAAAGATCTCATTCCCATGAGAGAGTAAGTTTTAGAACAAGTGAATATGAATCGTTAGAGAACTGTATGTTTTCACATACACTTACTTCATTAGTAAGCTTCGCAAGCCAAACTCACAGGAACAACTGCACTCGTAGCCATGCCCTATTTCATGTCCAGATTTGTTTAACCGACTTACATCATACTTTTCAAAGAAAACAAAATGCAGCATATTCTTACAGCAAAGTTATCCTTAAAATCAAACCCAGCCTTTTCAAACACGCACAGGCATTGCCCACGGCACTAAGACCTCCAAGTCTTTACCGAGTAGGACCAACAGCTGGGGAAGGAGGCAAGCAGCCGGGCAGCCGGAGCCCGGGCGCACGCAGCGGCCGGCCGCGGCTGAAGGACACAAGGTTTTGCTCCCAGGGCCAGCGGGCAGGCGCCGGACAACTCGGACCAGGCCTGGGGGACAGACGAAGGACTCGCGGTGGCGGGCACCGCTCTCGTGTCCATAAAGGAAAGCGGGAGGTGAGAAGCGGCGGGGACACGAACTGAGAAAATCCCCCTCGAGTTTGCCCGATTTAACGCCCTGAGGATGAAAAGGGCCATTTGTCTCGTCTAGGGACGGTCGCGTTCGGCCCGTTCCCCCCTGCGGGACTCCGCGGAGGAAGCCGCCCGGGGGCTCGGAGTCGGCCTCCCGCCGCTCACGGCCTCCTGGCCCGCCCGGCCCCAGGACCTCACCTGCCGGGCCGACCCCGGAGGCGCGGGCGGGCGGCGGGGAGCGCAGCCGCAGCCAGAGGTGCAGCGCGGCCCCGAGCACACACGGGCACAGCAGCACCAGCCAGTTTCGCATTGGCCGCCCCCGCCAGCTCCACCTCGCGCCCCCGTCGCGCGCCGGGCTCTCCCGCGTCCCGGCGGAGAGGGAGGGGACCTGCGAAGAGGAAGGCCGAGGGGCGGTGGCCGACGCACGCGCGACTACTCTGGGCACGCCTGCCCTCGCGCCCGCCGCGGTCCAGACTCCTCGCGGTTCCCGGCCCCGCGCCTCAGGTTCTTCCAACCGCGGGCGGCGGTGCCTCCGCCAGCCAGGCCCCGCCCCCTCCGCTTGGCCTTCCCCCAGCCCCGCCCATCTCCCCCACTCGCCCCGCCCCCTTCCCTCGCGTCCCCTCCCGCGCCCGCAGGCCAGCCGGGAGCTGAAGTCCTGCTCTGGGCCTAAGACAAGGGGCACACCCTATTGGTTCCGAGGCTCGGAAACTACATTTCCCATAATCACATGCCCTTGTCGCATCACTCGGCGATCGCGGAGGCGAAGCCACACTTGGAGCATGCGCGTCCCTTCTCGACGCCTACTGCCCCCCAATGGCCGAAGGGAGGCGGTGCCAGGCGGCAGGTGCTCAGGGCCAGGCACAAG
>CM052894.1:59695765-59724473 GCA_028534135.1 Potos flavus | reverse complement strand
AGTTCTCAGTTCTGTCCTTAGAGATTCTATGTTGTCATTAATGTTTTTCTCCGTCCTAGCCATTGCCTGGATAATTGTTACCCTGAATTCCCTTTCCGACATACTGTTTATGTCCATGTCGATAGTTCTGAGGGAGAGGGTGCAGTCTCTGGGTTTTTCCTCTGTTGGGTATTGCTCCTCCTAGTCATTTTGATGAGAAGTGGACGAGAGGATGTATAGCTGAATATATCACCCACGATCCAGGCCGGGTGCGCCCTGGAAGGTTTTGGAACAATTGGAATTCACAACCAAAAAGAAAGAATAAAGATAAAGAGAGAGAGAGAGAGAGAGAGAGAGAGAGAGAGAAAGAGATCCCAGCCAGAATGGGCCCCAAAAATAAGATTTATAAGGTATATAAATAAACACGAAGAAACATAAAGACTGACAAAAGTAAATGACAAGAAATAAAAGAACCTAGTCAGAATGAACCCCAAGAATAAGATTTATATAATACCAGAACAAAAGCAAATACACAGAAACACTGACGGAAGGATAAGATGGGAGGGTGGTTATAACTCCTCAATGCATTGTATTAAGCCTCTAGTTGTAATGTTAAGTAGTTTACAAAAAATTAAAAAAACACCAAGAAACATGAGAACGAGTGAGAAAGAAAGAAAGAAAAAAGAAAGAAAGAAAGGAAGGAAGGAACTTGTATCTATGAAATACACAGGTTTTAGGGTTTTATCGGGAGCTTAATATATTGATTTCCCCTGATGTTGGGGTTTTATAGTTTTATGGGGGCCCTGTGGTTATCGTCTTCTTGTTTTTGGGTTGTCTTCAGGGGGAGGGGCCTGCCGCATTGTTTTCCAGTCAATCTTGCTGGGTTGAGTCTCCCTGCCCCCCAATCAGGGAGCTGGGCTCTGTGGAAAACAGTTTTTCAGGCTTCTGCTGTCTGGAGGTTTTCGCTCTTTTGCAGCTTTGTCACCTTTTCAGAGAGTCCGAGCAAGGAGTCTGCCTGTACCCAGACCTCCGCGTCCCAGAGAAGCCTCAGTCTGCTCGCCTCTGGGTGGTCCAAGATACACTGTCTCCCCTCTGCAAGCTCCGCTCACACCGCAGCCTGCCACAGGCAATGCGCACCCCAGCCACCATCCCAGTGGCCCCGCGAGGCCCTCACTAGCCTCTGCACCCTCAAGCGACCAAAGCCGCGAGGTCTAGGAAACTCGCTTCTGGTGGCTGCCGTTGCCGCCACTGCTGTTTGGCTCCAGGCCCGCGCAGGATGTGCTCAGATTCCTGCCCGAGCCGGCAGTGTTCTCTCCAGCGCTGGCTGGGACCTGGCGGCAGGCGGTGGACACCCCACGGCCCTAGAGATCGCCCGCCAGGGCTCTCACCCGGTCTCTTAGGAGCTTGCGGGAGTGCACCCAGTCCACGGAGTGGTGCACAGAGAGAAGCTGCAAGCTCCTGGACCACACCAGGCTCTCTAAGGCGCTTGCGGGAGTGCGCCCCACCCATGAAATGGTGCAAGGAACGGAAAGCTGCAGGTTCATGAACCACGGACTGGACCTCCCGCCAGTCTCTCTTTGACTTGAGTGGTGTCCTTCCTGGGAACCTGGGCTTAGGCCCGTGCCCGTGACCACTCACTTCCACTGTTGTTCCTTAAGATCTTTTGCTCTTTTTGTTTTGAACCGGACTCTAAGTTAATGCTGGTCCCCAACCACAGGGCACTTTCCTTTGTGGTATTACTGTCCTTGGGTCGCTTCTGGTGGCTCCCTCCCCCTTCTGTTTATCCTCTGATATAGGTTCGAGTGTTCCCACTCTGCTTTACCTCTCTTCTGCTGTCTTCTGCCCCCGTAGAGATCCAGAAGTGAAAAATCTTACTTCTCAGGCTGATTTCATGGGTGTTCAGCGTGTTCTGGTAGATATCCAGCTCACTTTAGGGGACCGGTTGTAACAGGGGCTCCTAATTCTCCACCATCTTGCCCTCCCTCCCTAAAATTACTTTTTATTTGAATGTTTTGTAATGTTGTCTGCACTCCATTTAATTTCAGAATCTCTTTTGGTTTAATAGTTGTATTAAAGCTGTAAGCCTAGGGTGTTCATACAGTATGTTTGTACTTAAAATAACAACAACAATGTGGGGTCAGAAATGATTTTTTTCCCTTCGAAAGGATTTGTATATTAGTTATTGATTGCTACCTACCAAATTACTCCAAAACTTTTTTTTTTTTTTGAGATTTTCTTTATTTATTTCAGAGAGAGTGAGAGAGAAGCAGACTCCTGGCTGAGCAGGGAGCTGGATGTGGGGCTCCATCCCAGAACCGTGAGATCATTACCTGAGCCAAAGGCAGATGCTTAGCTGGCTGAGCTGCCCACGTGCCCCTTACTCCAAAAACTTTTAAAACAACAGTATTTATTATCTCTTACGGTTTCTGTGGGTCAGGAATTTGAGAGCTAAGTTCTGGTTCAGGGTCTCCCATAGATGTCTGCTGGGGCTGTGGTCATGTGAAGGCTTGACTGGTGCCAGAGAATCGGCTTCCTAGGTGGCTCACTTCTGTGGCCGGCAAGTTGCTTCTGCCTTTTGGTCTAAGTTCTTCTCTAAGTGGGTTTCTCCCACAAGATTCTTTAATGTCCCCACACCATAGTGGCTTGCTTCCCCAAGAGCTAGAGATCCAAGAAACCAGCGCAGATTGCTGTGATGCCTTTTATGATGAATCCTTGCAAGACACTGTCACTTCTGCGGTGTTCTGTTGGTTACACCAAATGGCCCTGATTCACTGTGGGAATGAGGGACCGCACAGGGGGGTGAGTACCAGGAAGTGAGGATCGTTGTGGGTCATGTTGGAGGCTGGTTACCACTGTATATTATGCAAACTGTTTCTAAACAGTTTGGGGAGATTTTAGGGGCCCCTGAATACCCCCACGACAAGAAAGAACAATATTTTCTTGTGGGAAACAGAATTAGGTGGCTGTGACCACTGCAGATCTCGGGCAAATGTCACCAAGATCTGTGTGCCCCTTTCTCAGAATGTTTGTTTACATATAGCAATAAGGAAGGAAGATATGTAATCTGTACGAATTTCTTGTTTGAAATTCTTTGTTTAGAAACTATGCCGATCTGCTCTCTACATTTCAGTGAAAGAAATTGTGAAAGTAATAATCAGTTGTTACTAAGGGTGTCCTGTTTTTCATCTTTAAGAAGCGTAGTAAAAGAGGCACACTCAGTCACATAAAAGGCTGTGCCGCCATTGGGATCCCCGATTTCTGGGGTGGCAAGTTTTTGGGCCGGGTGTGGAGCACACGGGTGAGGCTACTCCAGTGCTGGGCATGGCCCCATCTTTTGCCTTCCATCTTCTGCCTGGCCAGAAGGTACTCTGCCTCTGGGCACCTGCAGGTGAGCTGTGCAGGGCCCCTGGGCAGCAAATTTATAAAAAGAAAGACAGGGGCACGTGGGTGGCTCAGTGAGTTAAAGCCTCTGCCTTCGGCTCAGATCATGATCTCAGGATCCTGGAATCGAGCCCCGCGTCAGGCTCTTTGCTCAGCAGGGAGCCTGCTTCCCCCTCTCTCTCTGCCTGCCTCTCTGCCTATTTGTGATCTCTCTCTCTCTGTCATATAAACAAATAAAATCTTAAAAAAGAAAAAAGAAAAAAGAAAGGTAGTAAAAGGCCTCTGTTGATGTCCTAAAATATTCCTTTTGTGGTAAACGAATAAGTTAACCCCAAAAGAGAAATAATCTCTAATTTAGGCAGCTCTATTTATTCAACAAATCCTTAATTATGTGCCAGGCACTTCGGTAGTAGGTACTTGGGATAAGTCAATGAACAAAACAGAGATCCCTGGCCTGCAGTGGTGGGGGAAGGGGGCAGACTGTAGACCATAGAAATGATAAAGAAATACATTATAGCAGCACATAGATGATGGTAAGTGTTAGAGAAAGTATGAAAAGCAGAGCAGGATAGGGGAGTTGGGAATGCAGGACCGAAATGGGGCCAACTACTGTATTAAATAGTATTTAAACAACTGTTCAAAGTTACAATGAGCACTAAAGGGAGGAGTAAACAAAACCATCCTAACCTATGGCATTAACTAATTAAGATGTTGTTCCTTCCAATTACCAAAATGCTTTAACCTACAGGAGGAACTTCACTGGCATTCTGACAAGCCTATAACAGAGCTTCGAGTAACTTTACATCATCTGCGGATCCAGGACCTTCCATTTATTTGTCGTGTACTATCCTCTAATAAACTCAAGACTAAGGCAGGTAAAGATCATAAGGGAGACAATGTGTATAAGGGAAAGAATAAAAATTAAAAAACCCCAGAGATGATGTAAACAGCTGTCTAGTCAAGGTACTCACAGTTTAAGATGTGAACGAGTTAACAGAGAATTAGGATTAGGGAAAGGCAGACTGGGACAGTTGGTCACCCGGGCTGCAAATCAGTGTAACAAGAGAAAGAAAACAAAAAGGAGGAGGTATCTGACCAACCCCAAAGCATCCCAGAGGAGGTTTTCCCTTGAAAACACAGGGCTGGGGGCTTAAAATCAAAGAGGCCAGTTAAGAAGACCAGAGGGAAATAAAGGCATTTAGGAGCACTTCAGGCGGGGCACTTGGCTGGCTCAGTCAGGGAAGCATATGACTCTTGATCTTGGGATTGTGAGTTCAGGCCCCACATTGGGCAGCTGGTTGTAGAGCCTACTTAAAAAAATAAAAGAAAGAGCACCTTAGGCAAAAATAAATAAATAATTAAAATAAATAACCCCCAAGGGCACCTGGGTGGAGCAGTCAGTTGAGGAACTGACTCTTGGTTTCGGATCAGGTCGTGATCTCAGGGGCCTGGGATCGAGCCCCTCCTTGAGCTCCACACTCAGAGGAGAGTCTGCTTTGGACTGTCTCTCCCTCCCCCCCTAGCCACTTCCCCCAAATAAATAAATAAATCTTTAAAAGAAAAACAAACAACAACAACAACAACAAACAACCCAGACAGTGATGACATTGCAATTAGGGAAATGCAAGCAATTTGGTATGACCTTAAAATTAGGACTGAGGAATGGTAAGAAGTGACCAGAAAATAGAGGCCAGGTCATCATCACATGCTATGCTAAGGAATTTGGATTTTATCTGGGAAGCTCTGGGGAAGAATTTTTTTTTCTGACTACAAAAGTAATACATGATTATAAAAAGGAATGTGGAAAATACAGAAAAATATAAAAAAGAAATCAAATCACACCAAATAAAAAAACATATACTGTTTTTCTTTTTGGCATTTTCATTTATTGTTTGCTTTTTTTTTAAAGATTTATTTATTTGAGAGAGAGGGTGAGGGAGGGGCAGAGGGAGAGGTAGAGAGAGAGAGTGTTAAGCAGACTCTGTGTTGAGCACATAGCCCATTGTGGGGTTTGATCTCATGACCCTGAGATCATGACCTGAGCTGACCCAGAGTCCGACACTCAGGTGTCCCAACATTTTCATTAAAAAAAATTGCAAGTATACTGTAAATATGAATTCATAGCTATTTATTTCACCTAACACATAAGCATTTCACATTTAATTAGTCATCTTAAGAAATATAACTTTTACTCATTTAATCATTTGTCCACATTATAATTTTTTAAAATATTTTATTTATTTATTTGACAGAAAGAGATACAGCGAGACCGGGAACACAAGGAGGGAGAGTGGGAGAGGGAGAAGCAGGCTCCCTGCTAAGCAGGGAGCCTGATGTGGGACTCGATCCCAGGACCCTGGGACCATGACTTGAGCCAAAGGCAGACGCTTAATGTCCAAGCCACCAGGTGCCACCACTATTATAATTTCTTACCTGGTCCCCTATTACTGGACACATTAGCATTTCTGTGCATAAAACTTTACCTATATTTCAGGTGACTTCCTTTTTAAATATTATTTTAAGGCTCTTTGTTTATACTGGCATTGTACCAATGTGTCTTGTTTGTCTTTAACAAGTAAGTTTCCATCCCACCTAACCTAACATTTAAAAAAAAGTCTTTCCTAATTCAATGGCAAAATGTTTTTTCATTAAGGAAGTTGAATATTTTATATTTATTACCTGTTTTTATCTCTTCTGTAAATTATCTATTTTGCCTTTTATCCATTGAACAAACTATATATTAAGGATATTTATCCTTTACATTTATATTTGTTGAAAATACTTTCCCCTGTTTTCTTGCCTTTTAATTTTATGACTTTTTGGACACAAAAACATTTTGCATTTTTATGAATTCAAATCGTCAATATTTTCTTCCCATTTTAAAACATTTCTGACTATAAGATCTGATCAATATTCTTATTTGGTTTAACTTTTCCCCAGAATTTATTCTGAAATGTGATATGATGTGAGGATTTTCTAAATAGATTTATTTATCCTATAGCTATCTAAGTCCATGAAAATTACTTCCCTGTTGCTTTATGATGTATGTTAATTATTAAAATTTTTACACATAATAGTATTTATTTTTGAGCCACATTTTTGCATTAATCTCTTTATATCAGCATCATAATATTTTAATGATTGTAGTTTTATAATATCTTGTAATCTAGAGGGCAGTTCTCCCTCCAATACTCTTATTTCTCACAAATATATTATTTCAGATGATTTTTATAATCATTTTTCATAGTTATTATCTTTCTCCCTGAACATTATGTTTCGTTACAAAACTAACGTATGCTTATTATAATAAATGCAAGTAATACAAGTATAAGCACAAACAAATGCTAGAATCCTCCTTTGGCCCACCCAATCATTCTGTCTAGATTTAGCCACTTTAGCTTTGATATTTCTGCTTGTATATATATATCTGGAATTTTCCTAAATCCCCTAATTTTTGGCATAGAAAGGGAGGAGCACCTTCCCTTTTAATCTCTGAGAATGCAATCTGTGTCCTTGCCCCATGTAACTCCAGAAATTCTAGTCCCCTCCCTAAATATCTAAGTGTGTCCCAAGAGGGTTTGCTTCTGCCCAAGTTCATTATTACCGTCACCGACCACCTCTTGCTCCAGACCGCTGCTCTAATTTTTCCAACAATTACCTCAACTATTTTTCCAACAATTACCTCAGCCCATAATGACTTCTGTAAGCCACAACACCTTCTGCTTCCACCCCAACCATGGACGTAATACCTCCCTTTTTCCTCCAAATCACAGCTAAGACATGGCTGTCGTGTTTAATACACTTTGTTAAGAATTTAGACTAAGAAAATGCAATACAGAAAGGAAAATTTTAAACTAGAGGTGAGATGAAATTGTTCCTAAGGTCTACGAATAGCATTTCCGATCAGGCTGTCTCTTGCCTTATGTCCCATCCCCTGCTCCTGTCACTTCCAAGGGCTCGCTCACCTCCACGTGAGGGTCACTTCTCACTGGTTCTCTCTTTCAGTACACGGTCCAATTTTTATTGCCAACCAATGAAGTCAAAATTGCCCTTAAAAATCTCTTAAAGTGTCCTAAAATGTATAATATGCATGGTTCTGTGTATGCAGTTCTATAGAAGAATTATTTTTTAACCATTAATGTTTCTCTGTAGCTCTCGATCACTCATTTTTTTTCCCCTCAAGGAAACCATCTTCCCTTAAACAATAAAGTTCACTTTTTTTTTGGTTAATAGTTGGGAAACCTGTAAAAGTATCCAGACATTCTTTTCAAGAGCTTCAGGATGACTGGTGTGCTTTGCCTTGGGCACCCACTGTCCAAGTAATGTGCACTACTGAAATCAATAGCGTTGCATGGTGACAGACGGTAGCTACGCTTGTGATGAGCATGTCATGAAGTACAGACTTGTCGAATTGCTACGTTGTCGCATCACACTTGAAACCAATGTAGCATTGTGTGTCAACTACACTCAAATTAAAAAAATAAATTATGACTTCTCTTTCTTAGTCAATACTTGAATTCTTTTAGGTGCCTATGATTCGGCTATCAGATAATCTTTGCAGAAAACAACCTTTTACACCAGCAGATAGAACGCTTAACATCTCAGTCGGAAGCCTCTCGACTCTTGTGTTTCAGTTATCCCGCTTGTTTAGGACTTCTCCAGGAAGAGGAGGAAAATAGACCCTGCCAAACTGTCCTACAAAAATGTGTTCAAGGAAGAGGAAGGAGGCTGGTGTGATGGGAGCAGAGTGAATAAGGAGGAGAATAATAGGGGATGAGGTGAGAGATGTAATCTCGAGCAAGATTCTGACATAAATCATGATAAAGAGTTTGGTTTTTCCTCTGAAATGAACGGAGAATAGTTACTTGATGGTTCTGAGCAGAAAAGTAACGTGGTCCACCTCATGTTTTAGCGGGATCACTCGCGCTGCTGCATTGAGAACAGACGGCCTGAGGCTGAGGGAAACTCACCGCGTAGCAGAGGAAGGAGATCCTCTTGGGTACCACTTGTACTCTGAGACCGGCTGCAGCAACCCTGGGCCACCAGAAGGTGGAGGAGTGTCTCCAGATGCCGTGGGCAAGGCGCATCTGCGAGGTGCGTGGGTGGCTAGAAGAGATGCCATGGTGCCCCATCTCCAGGGTGGAGTGTGGACTTCTGATGACCGGCTGCACTGCCTTCTGGGAATTGCTCTTAGCACAAGGGTACTGCCTTGCCCAAGGGTACAGTCCCCTCCCCTAGGGACACCTGCATCCAATGACTAGTTAAATCGGGGTAAAAAGATTTGGGATAACTCCGAGGAGCCATCCCACGGCCTCTGTTGTAGCTGTGTCACAGTTCAGCTTCTTCTTCTGCCCAATTCTGCTTCCCTGGCTCCCCTGTAGCTGTCTGTCCGCAGGAAACCTCCTGTGCACGAAGTGGGCTCAAGAGTCTGTTTCCCCAGAAACCTGACCTGAGACAGTGATTCTGTTAAGACGTAAATAAGACCGGGCTATTTCTCAACCCAAAACCCTGGGATGGCTCATCAGTTCCCCAACAGGGAAATCAAAGTCCTTGGCCTACAGGTCCCTCCCCCTCGTTCGCTTTGTTCCAGAGCCGTACTGGCCTCTTTACAACCCCTCGAATATGACAGGTACATTCTTGCCCCAGGATCTTTGCACTGCTTGGTCCTCCCACTCTTCCTCCGGATATCTCCATGACTTTCTCCTTCTCCTTCAAGTCAGCTAAAATGTTACCTTCTCCAGGAAGCCTTCCCTGTCCATTCCACTGAAAATACAACCTCCCTCCCACCACTCCTAATTTCCATTACTCTGTTCTATAACACTGCTCCCCTCTAGCATACATCCACTTTACTTACTCACTTTGTCTATGGTTTATTGTCTTATTGTACACATAGAGCAGAGACTCCTCCCTCTATTTTGTTCACTAACATATCCCAAAACCTGAAGCAGTGACTGGCACTCTGTGGGTGATCCATACATTTTTAAAAAATATTTTATTTATTTATTTATTTAGCACAAGGGGGAGGGGCAGAGGAAGAAGGAGAGAAAGAATCTCAAGCACATTCCCTGCTGAGTGCGGAGCCTGCTGGGGCTTGATCTCAGGACCCTGGGATCATGACCTGAGCCAAAATCAACAGTCTGATGCTTAACCAATAGAGCCACCCAGGTGTCCCATGATCCATACATTTTTTGAATGAATGAATGAATGAGTGATTTTGGGAATCTTTTTCAAGGTGATTGTAGTAGAATTCATGGGGTGTCGTTACCCAGGGAGAGTGGGCAGAACAAAGACAAACAGAGACGCGAGCCTTTAGGTGCAAGCAGAGGAAGAGGAAATTACAAAGGACACTGAGAAGAAGTCAGAACACACGAGAAAAACAGGAGATTGTGTCACAGAAGACAAGAGGTGAGATGGGAAGGGAGAACTAGCAACCTTGTACACAGTTTTCAAGCTATAGAGCCGGGTAAGGACTTATGGCATGAATGTCTTCCCCTCAAATCCATCTAATCCCACATGGGATGGATTTGCAGGTGGGGCGATGGGGAGGGAACTAGATCCTGAGAGTGGAGCCCTCATGGTAGGATTAGTGTCCCCATAAGAAGAGGCCAGAGAGCTAGATTACTCTTTGACCAACTTCTGCAACAAGAAGTTGGCTGTCTAATGTCCAATGAAGTGGAAATGATGTATGGATCACTTTTTCAAGAAGCCTGGTTGTAACGATAGGAAAGGGAAAGTTTGGAGCTGGAAGGAGAGTCGGACTGAAGAAGTGAGTGTGTTGCATTCAGGTGGGAGAGGAGAGCAACCTGGGTATTGTCAATGATGCATAGAAAACACCAGTAGAAACCATATAATTAATCATCGAAATCCGAGTTTTGAGAGAAAAAGGGGACAGGACAAATGCTACATTGGACGGATGATGCCAACAACAGGGACTTTCCATAAACCAGGGCCTATGGTCAACCTATCCAAAGCTCGGGTTCTCTACGCAAGTCAGGCCTCTGCGCGCTTAGCAAGCTATTACATTTTCTAACTGTAGGTGGCAGCAAAAAGCTTGGCTCCTTTTGACTTTTTTTTTGGAGGGTTGGGGGAGATGGCAACTAAATATTGGTAAAAGTTAGCCACTGGCTGTAGGTTCAAGATAGCAGATTTCAATTTAGAGTTTATTTTGGGAAAATTCATTTTATACCTTTTTAGGAAAAAGAAGCATCTCTATTGGCTCTCAAAGAGGAAATATTTGAGCCATTATAAAATAATGCTAGTTGTATTGTGGAGTCATTTTATCTTTTCTTTTTTGGCCATTTTCTCTTTTTTTCCACTTTTACTGGGAAATAATGGACATATATCAATGTATAAGTTTAGGGCATGCAGCATGATGACTTGTTTACATATATCATGAAATGATCATTGCAATAAGTTAACCTCCATCATCTTATATAGATACGAGAAAAAGAAAAGAAAAAAAATTTTTCTCGTTGTGATGAGAATGCTTAGAATCTACTCTCTTAAAAACTTTCCTATATATCATACAGCAATGTTAGCTATAATCACCACATTGTAGAGTACATACATCCCTAGTATTTACCTTATAACTAGCAATTTCTCCTTTTGGCCACCTATATCCAATTCCCGTGGCCCCACCCTCGGCTCTGGTAACCACATGTCTGATCTCTTTTTCTATGAGTTTGTTTGGTTTCTTTTAGATCCCACAGATAAGTGAGATAATTTGTCTTTCTATGTCTGACTTATTTCACTTAGCATAATGTCTTCAAGGTCCATCCATGCCGTTACAAACAGATTTCCTCATTTTTTATGGCTGAGTAACATTCCATTGTGTTTGTTATTTACGTACAATTATATATATGTATATACATATTTACATATGTATACAATACATTGTATATATTGTGTGCTATATATATATATGTATACACATATTGTATGTGTATGTATATGTAGCACAACTTCTTTATCCATTCATCCGCTGATGGATACTTGGGTTGTTTTCATGTCTTGGCTATTGTAAATAATGCTGCTGTGAATATGGGGGTGTAGCTATCTTTTTGACTTAGTGTTTTTGGTTCCTTCAGATATAGTCACGGAAGTGGAATTGTTGGACTATAATAGTTCATGGTAGTTCTATTTTGAATACCTTGAGGATCCTCCACACTGTTTTCCATAGCTGCTGTACCAGATCAAATTCCCACCGACAGTGTACAAGGGTTCCCTTTTCTCTCCATCCTCACCAGAATGTGTTACCTCTTGTTTTTTGTTTTTGAGAGAGAACGTGCATGTGAGAACAGAGGCAGGGTATAGAGTGAGAGGGAGAGAGAGAATCTTAAGCAGACTCTGTGCTGAGCACAGAGCCAGACATGGGGCTTAATCTCACGACGCTGAGATCATGACCTGAGCTAAAATCAAGAGTTGGAGGGTTAACTAACTGAGCCACTCAGGTGCCCCTACCTCTTGTCTTTTTGATGACAGCCATTCTAACCGGTGCGAGGTGATACCTCACTGTGGTTTTGACTTGCATTTCCCTGATGATGAGTGATATTGAGCCCCTTTTCATGTGCCTGTTGGCCTTGCATATGTCTTTGGAAAAATGTCTCTTCAGGTCCTTTGCCCATTTAAAAAATTAAGTTATTATTATTAATTATTATTATTTCTTATTGAGTTGTATGAGTTCTTTATACATTTTAGATATTAACCCCTTATCAGATATATGCTTGGCAAATATATTTTTTCCCAGTCCATAAGTTGTCTTTTCACTTTGTTGATGGTTTCTTTTGTTGTACAGAAGCTTTTCAGTTTGGTGCAGTCCCCCTTATTTTTATTTTGTTGCTTGATTTAGGTTCATATCCAAAAAATCATTACCAAAGGCCGTGTGAAGGAGCAGTATTCCTATGTTTTCTTCTAGGGGTTTCGTGGTTTCACGTTTTACATTTAAGTCTTTAATCCATTTTGAGATAATTTTTGTGAATGGTACAAGATAGGGATTCAGTTTCATTGCTTTACATGTGAAGATCCAGTTATCCCAGCTCCATTTACTGAAGACCATCTTTTCTCCATTGAGTACTCCAGGCTCCCTTGTCAAATACTTAGTTGACCATATATGCTTGGTTTTTTGTTTTTTGTTTTTTCCTGGGCTTTTGATTCTGTTCCATTGGTCTATTTGTCTGTTTTTGTGCTAGTATTATACTGTTTTGATTACTAGAGCTTTATAGGATAGCTTGAAATCAGGGAGTGTGCTGCTTCCTGCTTTGTTCTTCTTTCTCAGGATTTCTTTGGCTATTTAAGGTCTTTCTCAGTTCCATATAAATTTTAGGATTTTTTTTTTTCTGCTTCTGCAAAAATACCACTGGGATCTTGATAAGATTGCTTTGAATCTACGGGTAACTTTTGTTAGTATTGAAGGTCTTTTTTGTTTTTTGTTTTGTTTTTTTAAGTAGGCTCAATGCTGGGAGCTTGAAAACATGGGGCTTGAACTCATGGCCCCAAGATCAAGACCTGAGCTGAGATGAAGAGTCAAATGTTTAACCACCTGAGACACCCAAGGACCCCAGTAGTACTGACATTTTATTTTATTTTATGTTTTAAAGATTTTTATTTATTTTTTTGAGAGAGTAAGCAAGAGAGATTGCATGAGCGGGGAGGAGGAAAGGAAGGAGAGGAAGAAGCAGACTCCCCGCTGAGCAGGGAGCCTGACATAGGACTCAATCCCAGGACCCTGGGATCATGACCGAAGGCAGATGCTTATCTGCCTGAGCCACCCAGGTGCCCCAGTATTGACATTTTAACAATATTAAATCTTCCAACTCATGAACAAAGAATACCTTTCCATTTATTTGTGTCTTCTTTGATTTCTTTCATTAATGGTTTTTAGAGTAGAGATCTTTCACCTCCTGGGTTTTATTTGTTTTCGATTCTACTATAAAAGGGATCAATTTATTTCTTTTTCAGAAAATTAATTGTTAGTGTACAGAAACACTACTGACTTTTATATGTAAATGTTGTATCCTGCAACTTTACTGAATTTATTGATGAGACTAAGGGTTTTTTGATTGAGTCTCCAGGATTTCCTATATATTAAATCATGTCATCTGCAAATAGAGACAATTTTACTTCTTCCTTTCCAGTTCTGATACCTTTTATTTCTTTTTATTGCCTGATCTAGCCAGGACTTCAGTACTGTGTTGATGAGAGTGGGCATCCTTATCTTGTTCCTGATCTTAAAGGAAAAGTTTTCGACCTTTCTCCATTGAGTATGATGTTAGCTGTGGGCCTGTCATATATGGCCTTTATTTTGTTAAGATATGTTCCTTCTGTGCCTAATTTGTTAAGAAGTTTTATTATGAATAGATGTTGAATTTTGTCAAATGGTTTTTCTGCTCTCTTGAGATGATCATGTGATTCTTTTCCTTCATTCCATTAATGTGGTGTATCACCTGGATCGATTTGCATATGTTGAACCATCCTTGCACCCCAGGGATAAATCCCACTTGATCATGGTGAATCATCCTTTAAGATGCTGCTGAATTCAGTTTGCTAGTATTTTATTGAGAATGTTTGCATCTATATAGATGCAATATCTGCATCTATATTCATTAGAAAACTATATACTCATGAATATAGTTTTCTAATAATATCATTTTCTGGTTTTAGTTTCAGGATGATGCTGGCCTCTTAAAATGAACTGGGGAGTTTCCTCCTCTTCAATTTTTTGGAAGAATTTGAGAAGGCTGGAGTAAATTTTTTAAGTGTTTAGTAAAATTCACCAGTGAACCTGGGCTTTTGTTCGTTGGGAGATTTTTGATTACTGATTAATCTCCTTATTAATAATTGGTCCATTCAGACTTTCTATTTCTTCCTGAGTCAGTCTTGTCCAGTCATGTTTCTAAGAATTTTTCCATTTCTTCTGGGTTGTTCAGTTTGTTGGTGTACAGTTGTTCACAGTAACCTCTATGATCCTTTGTATTTCTGTGGTATCAGGTGTAATGTCTCCTTCTTCATTTGTAATTTTGATTTGGGTCTTCTCCCTTTTTTCCTAGTCTAGCTAATTGGTTAGTTTGTCCACTTTGTTTTTCTTTTTAGAGAACCAGCCCTTAGTCTGGTTAATCTTTTCTATTGTATTTCCGTTCTTTATTTCTGCTGCTCTAATCTTTATTATTTCCTGTTTTCTGCTAACTTAGGGTCAGAAGGAACTTCTTTTTCTAGTTCCAAAATGTATAGAGTTAGGTTGTTTATTTGGGCGGGCGTTCCTTCCTTCCTTTCTTTCAAGATTTATTTATTTAAGTAACCTCTATACCCAACATAAGGCTCAAGCTCACAACCTTTAGATCAAAAGTCACATGCTCTTCTGACTGAGGCAGCCTGGCAAACCTGGGCTCTTTCTTGCTTCTGAATGTAGGTATTTATTGCTATCAACTTCCCTCAGCACTGCTTCCACTGCATCCCACAGGTTATGGTATGTTTGTATTTATTTTCATTTGCCTCAATAAGCTTTTTCATTTCCCCTTTAATTTCTCCTTTGAATCATTGGTTGTTCAGGAGAATATTGCTTAATTTCCAAGTATTTGTGATTTTTCCAGTTTTCTTCTTGTTATTGATTTCTAGTTTGATGCTGATGTAGTCAGAGAAGATAGTTGGTATGATTTCAGTCTTCTTGAATTTGCTGAGACTTGTTTTGCCCAACATATGGTCTTAGAACAAATTTTATGCACATTTGAGAAGATATGTGTTCTGCTGCTCTTAGACAGAATGTTTTGTATACGTCTGTTAGGTCCATTTGGCCTGTAGTATTCTTCAAACTTGCTGTTTCTTTACCAGATCTCTGTCTGGATGATCTATCCATTGTTGACAGTGAGGTATTAAAGTCCCCAACTGTTCTTGTATTACTATTTCTCCTTTTAGCTCTGTTGGTTTTTGCTTTATCTATTTAGGTGCTCCGATGTTGGGTGCATAAATATTTACAGTTGTTATATCTTCTTGATGGATTGAGAACTTATTATGTAATGACCTTCTTTGTCTCCTTTTACCATTTTTAGTTTAAAGTCTATTTTGTCTGATATAAGTATAGCTACCCCTGCATTTTTGTTGTTGTTTTACATTTCCTTGAAATGACTTTTACATCTCTTTACTCTCAGTCTATGTGTGTCTTTCAGGCTAGAGTGAGTCTCTTGCGGGAAGCATGTCATTAGATCTTGTCTTTTTAATCCAGTCAGCCATTCTAGGTCTTTTGGTCAAAGAATTCGATCATTTTATGTTTAAAGTCACTACCAATAGGTAAGGGCTTATTTTTTCCACTTTGTTAATCATTTTCTGGTTGTTTTGTACATCCACTGTTCCTTGTTTCTTAACCTGCTATCTTTTTGTGTGTGTTTTGATGTCTTTTGGTGTCAGTATGCTTTGACTGCTTCATCATGTTTTTTGTATAATTGCTACAGGTTTTCCCTTTGTGGTTAGCACAAGGCTTACATAAAAATATCTTAAAACTATAACACCATAGTTTAAGCAGACAACAACTTAACTTCAGGAGAAGTCCTAAACTTTATACTTGTACTTCTCTTCCCCCCCACATTTTAGGTTATTGCTGTTAAAATTTACACATTTTCGGGGCGCCTGGGTGGCTCAGTGGGTTAAAGCCTCTGCCTTCGGCTCAGGTCGTGATCTCAGGGTCCTGGAATCGAGCCCTGCATCGGGCTTTCTGCTCAGCGGGGAGCCTGCTTCCCCCTCTCTCTCTGCCTACTTGTGATCTCTCTCTCTCTCTGTCAAATAAATAAAAATATTAAAAAAAAAAAAGAAAGAAAGCCAGGTTAAAAATAATTGTATATTTAAAAAAAAATTTACACATATTCTACGTTGCATAACTAATGACAGATGCGATGTTGTGCTGGCCTGGGGGAGGGGCAATGTGGTCAGCCTGTAGCCCCTTCTTTACCCTTATAATGCAGTCTACCTTGGTCTCTGAAAGAGTGCAGGGGAGTGCTTCAGCCTCACCTCTGTGTTATAGGATTCTCTGAGGTGTCTTGTTCTTGAATAGTTTCAGGTTGTTTTTATGAGGGGGAGCCAAGTCAAGAACAACCTATGTCACCATCTTGGTGATGTCACCTTTCATCTTGTCATTAAAAGATGAAATTCTGGGGGTGCCTGGGTGGCTCAGTCAGTTAATTGTCCATCTCCTGATCTCAGCTCAGGTCTTAATCTCAGGGTTGTGAGTTCAAGCCTTGCATTGGGCTCCATACTGGGCACGGAGGAGGCTACTTAAAAAAAAAAAATAGATGAAATTCTGTCTTTCTCCTAATACAGAATAATTTCTATTAATTTTACCAATTCAGTATCAGCACACGCCATATGCACGCATGTCTTATTTGTATATATAGTCCAATTTTGATAGATCTTGGGGAACCTTGCTATTGAACATCATAAATATTTAAAAACTATTACAACTGATGCCAAATTTCTTGTTATCAAAGACGAGACCAGAGAAATCCAAAGATAAAAAAATTTTTAGAAGTTCAGGGGTGCCTAGGTGGCTCAGTCGATTAAGCGTCTGCCTTCAGCTCAGGTCATGATCTCAGAATCCTGGGATGGAGCCCTGCATCCAGCTCCCTGCTCATCAGGGCATCTGCTTCTCCCTCTGCACCTCCCCTTGTGCTCATTCTCTTTCTCTCTCTCAAATAAATAAATCTTAAAACAATTTTTAGAAGTTTAGAATGGTAAAGGGAAAGTGCACACATTATTCAGGCAATCTTTGTGGAATCTAATGTCATAAAATTTAAAATTCAGAAAGCTTTGTAAGAGAAAAAACAGAATTAGAATATTCTCCCCAGGTCCATCAGATAAATCTGAATTCAAAACCCAGATTTGCCTTGATTAGTTATATGATCTTGAGCAAAGAAAGTACTTAACATCTTTAGATCTCAGATTCCTAATCTATGAAATGAGACTCACAGGGCATACTTCAGTGAGTTGTTTTGCACATTAAATGAGAAAACAAATGGGCAAAGTCTGTACATGTTCATTTCCTGTTCTTCTCTAAACATGAATACAAAGGTGTCTAAACTAAAATTAGCCATATGCAAATTTAACCCTTAATCCATCACAAAGATTAAAAAAATGGAATTCTACCAATAGCTTTCAAACAAACACTCAGAAGTCTTGGACATACCTAGGTTTGGTAGTTTTCAACTTTACATCTCAGATTCCAATTGTCCAAGTATATCTTGACACATGGAGAAGTTTCACTGCAAGGGAATTTGGGGACAAAAGTTTGCATTGTTTGGATTAGGACCAGAATTCAAACTCCTTCTGCTAAGTCTTCTGCCTTTTCTCATTTAATGAACTCTATTACTGTGTTACTTTCTCCATTCCCTCTTAGCTTAATGGGAATGCTAAAAGCAATCCACAGTATCAACCATATCAAATATCATGGATCATAGTCTCAGTCCTGGAGGAGTCCACCTACCCCATACGGGTGCCCTGCTAATTACAGAGCTCATGTTTGCTGAGACGCACGCTTTGGTCAGTCTGGAATTTGCAAAGCTGGAGTCACTAATGGCTTTGACAGCAAACAAGCAGCATCCACTGCCTCTGTACGACTCTCTAAAATGCCAGTAACACTAGGAAGTTGTGCCTTTCTGCTGATATCATAGAATAAATTTGTTTTTTTGTTTGTTTGTGTTTTTGGCTTTTTAAGTTTTTATTTTAATTGCAGCTAGTTAACATACAGTGTAATATTAGTTTCAGGTGTACAAGATAGAGACTTGACATATCCCTATAACACCCGGCGCTCATCACAACAGGTGCGCTCCTTAATCTCCATCACCTATTTCACCCATCCTTCCACCCACCCCCACTCCAGGAACCATATGTTCGTTCTCTATAATTAAGAGTCTGTTTCTTGATTTGTCTTTTTTCCCCCTATTGTTGTTCTCTTAAATTCCACAACTGAAATCATATGGTACTTGTCTTTCTGTGACTTATTTTTCTTAGCATAACACCCTCTAGCTCCATCCATGTTATTGCAAATAGCAAGATTTCACTCTTTTTTGTGGCTGAATAATATTTCAGTGTGGGGGCGCCTGGGTGGCTCAGTGGGTTAAAGCCTCTGCCTTTGGCTCAGGTCATGATCTCAGGGTCCTGAGATCGAGCCCCACATCAGGCTCTCTGCTCAGCAGGGAGCCCGCTTCCCCCTCTCTCTGCCTGCCTCTCTGCCTGCTTGTGATCTCTCTCTCTGTCAAATAAAGAAATAAAATCTTAAAAAAAAAAAATTTCAGTGTGTATAGAGACCACATCTTCCTTCTCCATTCATCAATTGATGGACACGTGGCCTGCTTCCATATCTTGGCTATTGCAAATAGTGCTGCTATAAACATAGGGGTGCACATAATCCCTTCGAATTAGTGTTTTTGTATTCTTTGGATAAATACCCAATAGTGTGATTGATGGATTATGGGGTAGTTCTATTTTTAACTTTTTGAGGGAACTTCCACTGTTTTCCACAGTGGCTGCCTCAGTTTACATTCCCACCAACAGTGCGTGAGTGTTTTTTCTCTGCCTCCTCACCAACACCTGTTGTGTCTTGTGTTGTTGATTTTAACCATTCTGGCAGGTGTGATTTTAGCCATTCTGACAGATCACCTCTGAGAGGTGATTTCTCATTGTAGTGTTGATTTGTGTTTTCGTGATGATAAGTGATAATGAACATCTTTTCATGTGTCTGTTAGCCATCTGTATGTCTTCTTTGGAGAAATGTCTGTTCATGGCTTCTGTCCATTTTTAAATTGGATTATTTGGTTTTGGGGTGTTGGGTTTGATAAGTTCTTTATATAGTTTAGATATTAACCCTTTATCAGATATGTCAGTTGCAGATATCTTCTCCCATTCCATAGGTTGCCTTTTATGTCTGTTGATTGTTTCCTTCACTGTGCAGAAGCCTTTTTGTAGTCCCAATAGTTTATTTTTGCTTTTGTTTCCCTTGCCTCAGGAGACATATCTAGTAAGAAGTTGCTGTGGCCAATGTTGAAGAGGTTACTGCCTGTGTTCTCCTCTAGAATTTTGATGGTTTCCTGTCTCACATTCAGGTCTTTAGTCCATTTTGAGGTTATTTTTGTGTATGGTGTAAGAAAGTGGTCCAGTTTCATTCTTTTGCATGTTGCTGTCCACTTTTCCCAACACCATTTGTTGAAGAGACTGTCTTTCCTATTGGATATTCTTTCCTGCTTTGTCGAAGATTAATTGACCATATAATTGTGCGTTCATTTTTGGGTTTTCTATTCTGTTCTGTCAATCTGTGTATCTGTTTTTGTGCCAGTACCATACTGTTTGGATCACTACAGCTTCGTGATACAACTCAAAGCCCGGAATTGTGATGCCTCTAGTTTGGTTTTCTTTTTCAAGATTGTTCTGTCTATTCAGGGTCTTTTGTGGTTCCACACACTTTAGAATTGTTCCTTCTAGTTCTGTGAATAGCATCTGTGAAGATGCGGTTGGCATTTTGATAGGGAGTGTGTTCAATGTGGAGATCGCTTTGGGTAGTACGGACATTTTAACAATATTTGCTCTTCCAGCCCATGAGCGTGGAATGTCATAGACTAACGTGTTGGTCAGCTGAGTGGACTCTTCAGTCCTTGCACGTTCAATGGCTGGAGTTTGTATGGAGTTTGACGAATATGATCAAGAGAGGAGTATGGGGAGGAAGGCTGGCGGGAGGTGGCTGCTGGAAATTACTAAGACCGCTGGACAGGTGAAAACCATGGGCTACGGGCCGCACCATGGCTGCAGAGCTCACGGGTCAGAAACGTCTGCCTTTCTTCCTCCCTCCCTCCCTACATCCCCCCTCCCTCCCTCCTCTGTTTCTCTGCCTCAACAAGTATTTATTTATTTATTTGTTTGTTTATTTATTTATTTATAAAGATTTTATTTATTCATTTGACACAGAGAGAGAGATCACAAGTAGGCAGAGAGGCAGGCAGAGAGAGAGGGGGAAGCAGGCTCCCCGCTGAGCAGAGAGCCCGATGCGGGGCTCAATCCCAGGACCCTGAGATCATGACCTGAGCCGAAGGCAGAGGCTTTAACCCACTGAGCCACCCCGGCGCCCCCTCAACAAGTATTTATTATGTGTTTATGTACACCTAGCACCACTAAAGTTATGAATGAGAACACAACAAACTGGTTCTTGTCTTCGGGACCTTCCGCTCTAGTGAGGGAGACACACAAAGAACAAGCGAACACAATCCACACAGAAGAAGGCTGCGAATTTTCTCTGGACCTGATCAAACTCAGGACATACCATTGCTGCCGTGTGGACAGTTACCCTCTCACGGCTTCCCGGCTTTTTTTGCGGTCTGCACACTAGGTTTCCCACGGAAATGAGTAACTGGCAGCATTGTCACCTCATGTCTTCTTAAAAATAAACCTTTATAATTGTAGCCAACACAATATTAATAAAAAGCTAGCTTCCCGCTGCTGCTCAGACGACCTCATACCTGTTGCTAAAGCAACATCTACTGTCGCTACTTTATCATCAACTTGTCCTGCCTATGGTATCTTTTTTATTTTTTTAAACAATTAATTCATTTGAAAGAAAGAACGAGAGAGAGAGCATGAGCACAGGGGAAGGGCAGAGGAAGAAGCAGACTCCCCTGTAGACAGGGAAGCCCTACTCAGGGCTCGATCCCAGGACCCCAAGATCATGACCTGAGCCAAAGGCAGCTGCTTAACTGGCTGATAAGGCAAATTAAAAAAAAATAAAAAATAAAAAAATTAAAAAAATGAAATAGATTGTCCTAATGAGTAAGTTTAAAAAAAAAACCTAAGTAAAATTTGGTCTCTTTCTCATTAGTGCTCAATTGTCTTTAATCCACACAATCCAACTTTAAAAACATAGTTAATCCCTCTTAATGAAAAATTCCAGGACTTTCCACCTTTGCTAATCTGAAAGCTTATAGTAAGGTCTGTTCTTAATATTCCTTTTAACTAATATATATGCATATATTCTTTTAACTATATTTTAATATAAAACATGATGAATTTCTCTTAATCATCACTCACAACTACACATTTCCCAAGTTGCAAAATTCCATAAATTAACACTCTTTGAGTGATCTGGGTTTATGCACGTAGGAGAAGATTCATTTGTACACTTGTCTCCACTGATTTTTCCACTTGTTTCTCCTTGCTCATTCTGTGAGGAATCTTGCTTTTTGGAGATCAAAGAAAAAGAAAAAAAAAGTTTCCCCTATACTTTTGTCTTTCGTTTAGGTTAAAACTCAACATTGTTTTTATATTTGCCCAAGATACACTATTAAAGTTACTTCAAAGCCTTTGAGCCAGAATGTGTACAGAGAAGCCTTGTGGCAAATTGCAGAACTATTTTATTAGAAATTAATTTGAAATGCTAGCAGAGACTATAGCATTAGGTTTCCAAAGTGACGTTACATTAATTCAGCAAGAATATCTTGGAGCCATTCTGAGTCAGAGGACAGGATGGTATTTTGATCTTAAAAGATAAGATGGTAATTCTAAATAGCTAATTATGCACAGGGTTCATTATCCATAGTGGTAGAAGCATTAGGGTGAGTTTCCTCCATGAGATCAGTGCCAGATCCCATCCCACTCTTATGCACTATTAAACAGTTTTTCCTTCTGGTTTATACACAACGAGGTGACTATCTCTTTCCCCCGCTGAACCAGTGTTGGGGTACAAAACCTATAATTACCTTCCATGGAGATAACAGTCAGATACCCCAGCAACCTCATCTGATCTCTGTAAAGTATTCAGCAGTGGAAGTCATGCTCCTCATAAAGTCACGGGACCTGGTTTGGAATCCCAACTCTGTCACTTACTAAAATTAAAGCTTTGGGTAAGCTACTTCATTTCTCTGGGCCTCAGTTTCCCTGTCTTGTAGAAGATGACAATTAATGAGCGCCTCATTGAATATAATACTGCAGATGAAAGTACTCAGCACTAGCAGGTGCTCAGAGAATGTTAGTTTTCTTTCTTCCGCAAGCTAGAGGGACGGAGAGGTAGGGAGCTGTATCGGTCAGCTGCTACCGCGTAACAAACCACACCAAAACACATGTGAGGCCTCTTCTGGTTGAGGCTCAGAACTGGTGGCCAAGCCCGTTGTCCATGGTGTGGTGAAACATACACACATCCAGGCGGAGGAATTGCAAAGCCACGTGCAGAGAGCATGGACACGGGCCGGGTAGGAATCAGGAAAAACATGCCATCTCTCAGAGGAGCAAGAACAGCTCCCAGACGTCACAATAGGCAGACGGGACCATCAAAGTCAGGCCAATAAAATGCCCTGCAGCCTATGAGCAGAGGAAGCCAGAGGGAGGCTTGTGGGGTCCAACGGGACAGGGTGGTGTTAAAGCGTTAGCCCCTTCACATTTACAGAGTCGAGAACAGAGTGACCTGGGACAGTGAGGCTGACAGGGTACAAGATCTCTGCAAGGTCAGATGGGCTCCTCGGTCTAAAAACACACACACACAAATGAGGATGATGACAACATTGTCTCTGCTGTCACACCCATTTATCAAATGACATTTACAAGAGATTGGTGGTGAATATCTATTTCTGGTGAGCTCCAAATTAACAGACACACACAGATTCTGCCTCTGCTCATTTCGTCATCCACGAATGGTGGATTCGTGGACACCTACTATATGTAGCAAGGCACAGTGTGGGAAAATGAGCGAGGCGAAGATTAGTGGAGAGATGGGCTAATGAACCATCACGAAACAATGTGATTGGTACTACAGGAAAAGCATGCCTGGTGCGGCTGGAACGCACAGGAGGGGCTCCTACCGAAGCCTTGGGAAGGGGAGGGAAGGCTTCGAAGGGGGGGTGCGACCCCTAAGGTAGGTATGAGAGCTCAATAAAAGTTTTAGGTCTAAGAGAACAAGGTGAAGTGTTTTATGGTGGTTTCAGCGTCACTCAGGCACACAGGAAATGCGGAAGTGATATGGATGGAAGCTCTGACAGGCAGAAAGAAGAGGGACTCGTAATATTCCCCATCTACATGCTTCTCGGGAAGACAACTCTGCAGTGGTTGACAACAGGAAAGGGACTCTGTTTCCTGGCCGCTCTTCATAGATGTAGCTCCTTTGATTCACTGGACAAGTTTTATATGCCTGGATCCAGCACTGCGTTAGGTCAGACGTGGCTCCTGCCCGCGTGGAGCTCCGTCGTCACCAGAAAGGATGCTGCGCTACCACGGAGGAAGGACAGGTGTTTGCAAGCCTCCCGCAAGGGGCGGTGACCCCGGCTAGAGCACGAGGGAGGACTGGCGGAGGAAGCAGGCACTGGCTGGGGGGAGCAGGGGCAGAACATCGCATGCTGATGGGCAGAGTGTTGCATAAGGAAATGCAATTCTGTACGTGAGGAAAGCAAATGGGACAGTAAGTGAGGCAGAGGCAGCTATCATAAGATGTTGTGAGGAAATAACTGGTGAGACATGTTAAACAGGGTGAATGAAGCCTGTGTGTGCTAAACACAGGTGAAAAGCACGGAGTAGAGGAGAGTGTTAGTGACACACAGAAAGGGACGGAAGCACCGAGAGCCACCTCCTTGATGGCAATGCCATTCCTACACCAGCCATATTTGGTGTCACCTACTCTGCCCCACATACGCTCTGTGCCCCAAATCCAGGTGAAAGGCCTGGTGGCTGGGCAGGTCATTGGCGAGCTATGCTGGCTGGGCATGCTGCCCCTGCGTCTCTCTGAAGAGGAAGTGTGTTGGATGCAGGCACTTTATTTCTGCTGACCCCCCTGTCCCATCCCAGCCCTACTCCTCGTAACCACATCATCAGAAAGAAGGCTGGTGGGAAAACAAGAGAAAACTAGACAACCAAACACTGTCGAAGGCAGGGTTCGGGGGCTGTGATCCTGCCTGTATCCCGTTTGCGTGCTAACCTACCCTCATGCTCTCCCTCTGCTTCTCATGTCTTTTCCATTGCTCTGATAACCGACGCGATCCAAGCATCTTCAGATGGTCTGTGAGACCTTCTGTTCTGTGACCTCTGGGATAGTCACCTGGTGGCGAGCTCGAGGCCACCACTGCATCCAATTTCAGGCACCAGGTGGAGCTTCGTGAGTGTCTTCTGCAGAGCTCAGCAGCCTCAGGACGAAGGGCATCCCAGAGATGGACAGTTGGGTTTATCTGGGCTGGGGGTTCTGCCAGTGGGCTCAAAGAAAGTACGGTGGGGGATCTAGGAAGCTGGCAAGAGGGAAGCTGAAGTGATGGACATGGAGGGACTTTAACTTGATTAGGGAGTGAAGTGGGGGAAGGAAAGGAAGTAAGGGATGTGGGCGGGGTGCATGTCGGGGAGACAGAAGAGGGTGAGGAAGAGGGGTGAGTCCGGCTGGCATGAGCCACAAGCTAGAAGGCTGGCAGGCTGTGGCAGGAGGGAGCTATCTGACTGTGTGACTTCAGAAGGGATCCAGGTCACCTCTGCCTCGAGTTCGTCATATGACCTTGAAGGGATTGTGCCTTCTGGTTCAGAATTAACTTAACTGCACCTGCCTTGTCTTGCCCTTCAGGATTCAGCACTCATTCCCCGTCCTGTAACGACTCCAAACCCGTGATGCTAAGCCACCCTTCCATTTCCCCCACCCCATGGTGACTAACCCACAGCACACAGCTAACCCGCAGGTTTTCTCACCTAGTCGTGGCGGTTGGCAGATCGCTCTGCTTCATTACGAGACTATAAATGTCCTGACATTCAAACTGTTAAAACATTCTACTAAAACAATCCTGTTCTTAAATTTAATTCAAAAAGTGATCATTTAGGACCTGCTCAAGGCCAGGCATGGGGACAGGTCCCAGGCAGCATTTCGGGGAATGGGG
Organism: Potos flavus; assembly: GCA_028534135.1. Lineage (NCBI taxonomy): Eukaryota > Metazoa > Chordata > Mammalia > Carnivora > Procyonidae > Potos > Potos flavus. The sequence continues at coordinate 59,699,262 of CM052894.1, read as the reverse complement.
ACACAGGTCTGGGCAAAGCCACTCCTCCGAGGTGGCCGGCCACTCGGCAGGCACCAGCCTGAAAGCCTCCGCTCCAGGAGATGCTGGCTTTGTGCTGGATACAGGCGAAGTCCTCTTGCTCCCGTCCCGGTTCTCCCCTCCCGTTGTCAGAGTTACCCAACACGGAGATGCGGGGAGTCTCCTTTGTACCACGCTTGTGTCCGTATGTCCACTAAAACATGGGGTATTGTCCTGCTTTTTAAATGTACCTAAGTAGCATATTTTATATATTGTTCCACAACATGTCCCTCCCACTCAGCATCGTTTTGAGTATGAGACCGCGCCACCGGATGTCTATGGCACAATCTATATTTGCAATTTCCCATTGATACGATGTGTAGATAATATTTCTTACCAGCCTGGCACCGTTCTGTGTGTCTTCCAGATTCTCATTCACGTATCCTCAAAACAGGCAGTATTATGCTGGCCTGGTTTTATACATGAGGAAAGAGACACAGGGAGGCTCAGTAACCCATTCAAGGTCACACAGATACTCATGGTGGAACAAGGATTCAAACCCATATTATCTGTCACATCAGGTCTTCATCCACGACCCCTGGGCAACGGTGTCTCCTTACGGCGTTTCCGTCTTTCCCTATTACAGTCTCATGACACTTATTCTTATGCCTACTGCTGGGTGCGCACGAGTGCTTTCTTTCTGGTTTTTACTGGAAACTGGGATTGCTGGGTCCAGATGGTGTCTCTCATTGTGATGAGTTTTTATAGTGTCAGCTAGACTGGGGACATCATAGGAACAATTCTGAGGCTCTGAGGGAATTCAGAGCCATTAAATAGTTACTTCAATATTTTACCCAGCCCTTAACTCCAGCCTTTTTTTCTGTCACTGTGATGATCCAGGAGGAGGTTAACGGAATATAAAAATACTTTGAGAGAAGAGAGAAGACAGAATGACCCATGTCAAATAAGCAACTCTTCTGAATTGCTTATCTCATTCATCACAAAGGTACTTGGACCCAGTTGTGTGATGCCATGTGACCTACCCAGGAATTGGACATGTCCTCTGTATAATTTCAGCCCATCAGTTTCCCTCATTAGTCTGCTAAACCACTTAGGGGATTCTGTATGTTGGCCTAAGCCAATAATTTTGAACACAGTTTTGCAATATGATTATAGTAAGAACAGAATAGCTTTTGGCTTTACAACATTCCAGAGTAATCGGTGTAAGTCTGAGAATGTTTGTGGAAGTACTAACGTCCCACCGCCTCATTCTTATTCGGGTGCGAATTCGCGTCCTCGTTTGAAAAGGACCAATGTCCGTGGTGCTGTAATAACCAAGGGTGCATTTAAATCCCACAAATCCAGTTACCTTACAGATGACACGCCCCCAGTGACTTTAACGGCAAAGTGGAAATAGGATCGGGGGGCTATTTGTCAACCCTCCCTGAGGGCCTTTTTCGCTCTGCTGAGTCTGAAATAGCAAACACACAAACCACAAAGTGTGCCTCAGAAATGGTGAGGTCCAGGCTTGCTCTTTCTCCCTCTCTGGTCCATCTCTGGGGCACTTTCGGGGAAATGGATATGTGTAATGGAAATCCTAATTTTTCAATAGGTCACAAGAGGCACAGTTTGGGTGAATAGTTTGATACTCCCTTTCTGAAGGGAGGACTTGTAAGCGAATTGGCGCATTGATCAATAAAGCTGTCTGGCGTGAAACATGGGAAATAGTGCATCTGCTCCCGGGAGGGGAAGGGAGGACAGACAGGACCCTGCCCTGCGCAGGGGAGGGGTGAGGGAGTGAGGGAGAAGCATCCTCGAATGGCGGGACAGATGTACCCAAGGGATGATGTAAAACCCTCCTCTGTCAGCCTTACAAAGTCTCTAGCAAAACTGACGTTGGCCGCTAGTGCTTTTGGTGGGAATGGAATTCTTTCTGGAGCGTTCAGAGTCATCACAATTACACATGATACAGAAGTGGTTTCCCAAATGCAGGCCAGAGTCTGCTGGTGCGTGTGAAAGCAACTTAGTGTTTCGTGCCCAGCGTTTAACAAAGGAAGTAGGACAGAATAGAAAAGATCAGCTTGCACCGAGTAAAGGTAAGGAGGCTTTTGCAAAATTTTGTGTGGATTTTAGTCCATCTGGACTGCTATAACAAAATGCCACAGACTGGGTGGCTTATAATCTACAGAAATTTTCTCCCAGTTCTGGCGGCTAGGAAGTCCCAGGTCAGGGCGCCAGCACGGTTGGGTGAGGGCCCTCTTCCCGGTTCAAAGCTGGTGCTGTCTGCTGTGTCCTCATGTGGTGGAAGGGGCAAGCGATCCCTCTAGGGCCTCTTCAATAAGGGCACTGATCCCATTCACGATGGCTCCACATGATTTAAGCACTTCCCAAGGGCCCCACCTCCTAATAATCATCTTTGGGGTTATGATGTCAGCACAGGAATTATGATTATGAATGCAAACCTTTCAGACCATGGCAGTACGTATGTGCCGAGCTGTGATATGAAAGGCGTTTCTTTTTGTGGATCATGGTAAAAAAAAAAAAGTGAGGAGCTCTGCACTCCAGTGTCTTGTGCCAATTACAACGGTAATCTTGACCACTCGCTCAGCTCGAACACAAGCCCAGAGTCCTTATAAAAGCGGCCCTGATGCCTGTTGATTGATTCATGACCCCCAAGAGATAGAAGCAACCTAAGGTCCAGGAGGGAGAATGGATAAACACCCTGTGGTATATACATACAATGGAACATTTTTCAACCTTAGAAAAGAAGAATCCTGACAAAGGCGGCAACACAGATAAACCTGAAGAACATCATGCTGAGTGAAATCAGCCAGTCATCAAAGGACACATACCACATATGTCCACTGATACGAGGGACCTCAAGGAAGCAAAGTCCTAGAAACAGAAAGCAAAATGGCGGTCGAGGGGCTGGGGGATGGGGGAGATGGGAGTACAGAATTTTAGTCAGGTAGGATGAGAAAGTTCTAGAAAGATGTGCTGTACATCAATGTGTGGGTAATTAACAGTACTGTATTATATACTTAAAAATTGGTAAGAGGGTAAATTTATGCCATGTTTTCTTTCTTTTTTTTTTTTTAGTTTTTTTCCCCCAAATACTTTTATTTTTTCAGTGTTATAAGATTCATTGTTCGTGTACCACACCCAGCACTCCATGCAATCGTGCCCTCCTCAATACCCACCACCAGGCTCGCCCATCCCCCCACCCCCTCCCCTCCAAAACCTTCAGTTTGTTGCTCAGAGTCCACAGTCTCTCATGGTTGATCTCCCCCTCCGATTTCCCCCAATTCACCCTTCCTTTCCTTCTCACTATGTCCTCCATCTTTTTCCTTAAGCTCCCACGTGAGTGAGACCATATGATAATTGACTCTCTCTGCTTGACTTATTTCACTCAGCATAATCTCTTCCAGTCCCATCCATGTTGATACAAAAGTTGGGTATTCATCCTTTCTGATGGAGGCATAATATTCCATTGTATATAT
>CM052894.1:59520839-59695265 GCA_028534135.1 Potos flavus | reverse complement strand
GGTGATGAACCATGAGAGACTGTGGACTCTGAGAAACAAACTGAGGGTTTTGGAGGGGAGGGGGGTGGAGGGTTGGGCGAGCCTGGTGTTGGGTATTGAGGAGGGCACATATTGCATGGAGCACTGGGTGTGGTACATGAACAATGAATCTTGTAACACTGAAAAAATAAAATAAAAGTATTTGGGAAAAAAAATTCTATTATTAAAAAAAAAAAAAGAAAGAAAGAAACAGTGGCTTTGAATGCCGCATTGGACCGGATGGATCTAACAGATATATTCAGAACATTCCATCCTAAAACAGCAGAATAAACATTCTTTTCAAGTGCACATCGAACTTTCTCCAGAATAGATTACATATTAGGCTCCACTACTTGTTATTTACCCAAAGAACACAAAACACTAATTCAGGGGTGCCTGGATGGCTCAGTAGGTTAAGCATCTGCCTTCGGCTCAGGTCATGATCCCAGGGTCCTGGGATCGAGCCCCACGTCGGTCTCCCTGCTCAGTGGGAGTCTGCTTCTTCTCCTCACCTCTTATGCTCTCTCTCTGGCTATCTCTGTCACTATCTGTCTCTCTCTTTCAAATAAATAAATAAAAATCTTAAAAAAAAAAAACCCAAAAAACCCCCACTAATTTGAAGGGACACATGCTCCGCTGTGTTTATTGCAGCACTATTTACAATATCAAACTATGGAAGCAGCCCAAGTGTCCACTGATTGACGAATGGATGAAGAAGATGTGGTCCATATACAATGGAACGTTAACCATACAAAGAATGAAATTTTGTCATCTGTAACAACATGGCTAGAGCTAGAGAGTGTGATGCTAAGTGAATAAGTCAGTCAGAGAAAGACAAATACCACAGGATTTCACTTATATGTGGAATTTAAGAAATAAAACAAATGAATGACAATAAAAAGAGACCAAAAAACAGACTCTAAACTATAGAGAACAAACGGATGGTTACCAGAGGGAGATGGCTGGGGGGTTAGGGGAAGCAGGTGATGGGGATTAAGATTTCACTTACCATGATGACTAATGGATGTCCAGTTACTGGCTGATAAGTTTTACGTTCTCTTTCTTTCAGTGGATTTTGGTAAACGACAGTCTTATTTTAAATTCTGAGTCTCTGTCTGGTCTAGTTTCCACGCTGATTGTGAACAGGATAAATATACTTAGTCCCTATTTATCGAGCACGTGTTATACCCCAGGCAGCGTTAAATAGCCACGTTACTTCACCGAATGCTCTAGAGCCCCATGTGAGACAGGCGTTGTTACTCTCATTTTACTAGAGGGAATGAGAGCTCAGCACAGCGCAGAGCTAGTAAGTGAAAGAGTCAGGATTTGAACCTGAGTCCCTCTGACTCCAAAGCCATGTTCCTTAGCCCTCTGTTTTTGTTTGGTTTTGTTTTGCCTTTTTTTAAATTGTGTTATGTTAGTCACCATACCATACATCATTAGTTTTTGATGTAGTGTTCCAAGATTCATTGTTTATGTATAAGACCCAGTGCTCCATTTTTTTAAATCTCCCAACGGAACTCCTGGCTTGGTCCTTATTTGTCTCCCAAGTGGGATCGCTCCTTTCCTCCTGCATTGTCTTGTTCTTACGTCATTTTAGCTGAAGCGAGATGCGCCAGTATGGATCTGTACTTCTGGTGTCAGAGACCAGCAAGGGCTAAGCTGAATCAAGTTCCTAGATCAGGAAGCAGGTCTGATAAGAGCAGCACCAGCTGCAAAGCACTGACTTTATTGGGGATAATGGTTTCCTTTATTCTGCCCTAGGGATTGACTTACTCTTAAATTGAGTTGGACGAAGTCTAATCTAACTTAAAAGCAAAAGAGAAAAAAAGTGTAATAAAAAATGTAAAAGCTCCAAGTAAATGATAAGAATTTCACCAAATGATGAAAAATTAATACTTGTGTACGCACCTGGCCATGGTAATAATAGGTTGCTTTTCTCACAGAAACACTTGAATACCCCCTACTCCAAACAAAAATGGCATTGGGAGTGGACTAGGCTGACTAATGTGACCTTCGTGGTTCATGGGACAATGTTTCCTTCCTCGTCCAGCTGTTCTTCCCTTGCTAACCCAGCTGCAGCCCTACCCTGACCTTAATTACCACAACGAAACCAGGGTTCAGGGAGATTTTATAGCTCACGGGTGCTGCATGGTTTTTAAACAGCCACAAAGTGTGACTCTACCATAAAGTCAAGAGTCCGAATCATCGTTTCCTAGTGGCTTTTATTTTTTCTCTTTTTTTTTCATGTTATGCATTTACTTATTTATTTATTTATTTATTTTTTAATTTAATTTAATTTTTTCGGTGTTCCAAGATTCATTTTTCATGCACCACACCCAGTGCTCCATGCAATATGTGCCCTCCTCAATACCCAACACCAGGCTCACCCAACACCCCCCTCCCCTTTAAAACCCTCAGTTTGTTTCTCAGAGTCCACAGTCTCTCATGTTTCATTTCCCCCTCCAATCTCCCCCAAGTCACCCTTCCTTTCCTTCTCACAATGTCCTCCATGTTTTTCCTTATGCTCCACACGTAAGTGAAACCATATGATAATTGACTCTCTCTGCTTGACTTCTTTCACTCAGCATAATCTCTTCCAGTCCCGTCCATGTTGATACAAAAGTTAGGTATTCATCCTTTCTGATGGAGGCATAATATTCCATTGTATATATGGACCATATCTTCTTTATCCATTCATCTGTTGAAGGGCATCTTGGCTCTTTTCGCAGTTTGGCAATTGTGGCCAGTGCTGCTATGAACATTGGGGTACATGTGGCCCTTCTTTTATTTTTTTAACATGAGGTGGAGGAGAAGAGAGACTTGTCTCGGAGCCTCTTGGTTTGACTCCAGGCAGTGGTAGGATGGAAAGTCAGGAGCACTGATTGGGATCACATTCAGGCACCTAGAACTTGTCCAACTTTGGGCAAGTTCCTTGATTGGATTTAGCTTCCTCATATACAAACGAGAAGTACGGGTCTACAGAAGGAGGGTCGGAAATCTTACACCACCATTGTTTTGAGGATTAAAAGGAGAGCTCCTTTGCTTGGTGCCTGGCAAAGTTGAACACTCCCCAAATACTGGTTTCCCTTCCTTCTTTCCTTCACTGGGTCTTCTGAAGGTTCGATCGGGGGTTAGTAGCTTATGGAGAACCCCAAGAGAGAAGCACTTGGTGTCGAGAAATGACCAGCAGCATTTGTGTGGATAATACTGAGTGTCTCTCATGTGCCAGCTGATCTGTTAGGTGCTGAGACTACAAGGGTGAGTAAATGCCTCACCCTCATGGGGTTTACAGTGTAGTTGGGGGAACAGATTGGGAACTGAGTGATCACATATAGAAATGTAAAATTCCAATGATGACAAGCATTGCAAGGAGAGCTTCACTGTGCAGGAAGAGACTATAAATACATTTGACTTGGTCAGAGAGGTCAGAGAAGGTGTGAACCCTCAGTGACGTTTGAGTTGAGATCTAAAAAGTAAGTAGACCTGGCAAAAGGAGGAGTAGCGGGTGCAAAGGCCCTATGGCAGCAGGGAACAGGGCTGGTGAGCTAGGCTTGAATAATGGGCGGTGTGGATGAGAACAGGGTTTTGAGGGGGAGTGAGGTGTGAAGGTAAGTCTAGGGACTATGTGGGGGCCAGAGCAGAAAGGGCCTGGGTGGCCACTCGTCAATGGTGAATCTTTGGAGGTAAGTGGTTAGAATAACATTGGCATATGGTTAATTACCATATGTGGGCTTGAAAATTTTACCAGTTAGTAAATGACTTAGAGCTAACAGAGAATCAAGGGTAAGGGTTTTATCAGAAACTGGATGAGATGGCCAGTTCTGACCAGTGGCAGTCGACACTGGCTCGTGCACACTTACCTTCAGAAGCATTGAGACTGGGCAGATGCCCAGCTTCTTGTCCCCCACTGCTGCTCTTGGCTGTGCCTCCCGGGGAAGGCAGAGCAGCATGCCACCCGGGAGACGGAGCTCCTGGGGGCGGGGAAGGTGCCATCGTTCTGGTCCTCCATAAAGGCCACCTGTGATCTGGGTCTTCTCACCACCGTGAAGAGCTAAATGAAAGGGAAGTGTAAATAGATAGTCTAAACTATCTCCACAGTTCATACTCTTTCCAGGTTGTTGTTACTATTATTATTATTTTCATCTTAAATTTGAAGTCACCAGAACAAAATTCGACCTTTGGCTTGTTCCCCTCCTCTGGCTCCCTCGGAGGGAGGCTGCTGACAATTCATAGACTCACTGTGGCTGGAGCCACAAAGACTCACAGGGGGCTGGAGCTCAGAATCAAACGTGAGACCTTTTGACTCATATAGCAGGCGTCCCAGCATGAAGCTACTCTGGGATCAGCCTGGGATTCCACATTCACTCTCTGCAAGGAGAGTGGCCATGGTAGCTGAGGGCAAAGGAGACAGCACTGCAGGACCCTCAGAAAAGATCAGAGGCTTGGAAGGGGGCCTTGAGCTCCGGGGAGTGGGAGTGCTGCCTCTGGGTGTCGGTGGGCTGGGCGGCCAGGAGGTCAGGGCTGCATTCAGAAGATGCAGCTGGTGCCTTTGCTGTGGTTTCTTCCTTCAAAGGTGGTCTGTGATAATAGGGTTTTGTGGCAGGCCACTCCTCCTGTTCACGCCTGATGGCCGGGAGGCAGGAGAGGCTAAGAGGAGGTCACACCTGCCTCATTTACAGACAGGCTGATCCAAGTGGGAAATCCCCACAGGATTCCTCACTGTTTTTCCAAAAGACACAGATCCCCAGCATGGCACTCCCATATCTCATTCCCGTTTCAGCCTGCATTGTGCTGAAAGCCGATTCTCTGTGCAGAGAGTTGTGGATTAAAAGTATTTCAAATTTCAAAATGTTGTCAGATACACTCTTAACTGCTCCATTACTGATGTTCTACCTAAAGAGGAGTAAAAAATTGAGCTAAGTGCCCCCCAAAAGAAAAAAAACCCAGTGGGATACTTGATTGCTAGCCACACAAACCAACTTTTATTGAAGTATAACATACATACAGAAAAGTACACAACCTAAAGTGTACAGCTCAAGGAATTTTCACAAACTGGACACATTCAGGAACTAGCAACCAGATCAACATACAGAACATTCTAGAAGCTCCCCCTTGTGCCTCTTCTGGTTCCCATCTTCCAAAGAATAACTAATATTCCCTACTTGCAACAGCTTGGGTTAGCTTTGCTGAGTTTTGCACTTGACATAAATAGAATCATGTAGTATGAACTTGCCCCACGTCGTGAGCCTCACACCATGCTGCGGGGTCGAGCTACGGGATCGTTACTCCCACTGCCGCCCAGGATTTCACTGTGGGAATATACCAGAATTCGTTTATTCATTCAACGTGGGCATTGGAGTGCTTTCCGGCTTTGGGTTATCCTGAATAGCGCTTCTACGAACATTCTAGTACTTTCCTTTTGGTGAACACATATAGACATTTCTGTTAGGTACGCACCCAAGAATGAGGTTTTTAGATCATACGATATGTACATCCAGCCCAAGCTATTTCATGGAATAAGAAATTTACTGGATGGAGCTTGGAGGCTCAGAGAATTGACAGAAAGCTAGAAAGAGACCTGGGAGGATGTGGTGGGGCAGAGGGTGAGACAGCTAGTGGGGCCGAGGAATGGAGTGGGAATGGTCTACTCAGAACTCTTCCATCCCCGGTCATTGTCGGCCGTGGGCACAGAATCCCTGCAGCCTGCCAGGCCTGGATGCCTCACTGCTGGGCCACTGCTGCCCCTGGACCACTGCAGCTCCCATAAAACGAATCTCAGCGTCTTCTCATTTCTGTGCCACTTGCTCCGAGCTCATAGGTCCAGGCAAAGGAGTCCAAGCAGGGGGTACACAAGAGAGACAGGGAAGACCTCCCCCCTTCAGCATCCACAGTGAAAGGGAGTACTATCGCATCCCACTAAATGTACATGTGAGGGGTGATTTCCTCCTGTAGGAAGGAGGTGTCAGATGCTGGACAGCCAACCGGTGAACACAAAGTGACGACTGTCCACAGCAGGCACACCCTCTCTGGTCACTGCCAGTGAGTGGCTAGCAGGGGGAGGGGCTCATCCACCTGTTTGTGTATCTCGGAGCCCAAGTGCGTGACCTTGCCTTTAGGAAGAGGGCATCGAGCTCAGGGACACTTTAGAAGGGGCAAACCACAAAGACAAAAAAGCATCTCCTGGAGGAAGGTAAGGGAGAGAAGAGGAAAAGGAAAAAGCGAGTGACAGAGGGGAGGGACAGGAACAGTGAAAACAAAGGAGAGAAAGTCTGGAGGAGAAGGCGAGAAGCACAGTTTCTTCCTGACCTGATTTAGCCAGCTTCTGTGCTGTCCCACTTTCTCGGGTTCTCTGATGTGCTTTTATGAATTGTGCTTTGCTTTATCAGGTTAACGATGTTGACATGCACCACAGAAGAAAGAGCTCCTGGTCATCAACCGAGACAGGGAAGGGTTTGAAGTCTGATTATCACACACAGCATACAATTCTGCTCTCGTGAGAGTGTACAGCTTCCTAACCTCGCTGGTGAGATCAGTGAGCTTTCATGAAACGAAGAATCGCTTCCAACAAAAGAGGCAAAGCATAAAAATGTACTAAAGCCATTTGCAAGGTGGCAAGTTATTAATTGATCTGAAGTTATATTTGGCTCTCTGGGTGATTTTACACGAGTCCTCCAACCACACCGCGGTGCCTTCGAAGTCCTGCGTTCCCGCCAACGTTATGTTGGAGCGCTCAGTACTTTGTTTTAAATAATCATCAGAGCTTTCATCTATGTAGTACCTCTCTGTGGCCTCCCAGAGAGAAAGGCAGGAGGAGTCATTACCATTATCCCCAATTAGCAGGTTAGAACATTCCAGGCACACAATGGCTTGCCCCATATCACACAGCCAGCTGCTGGGAAAGCCAGCGAGTACTGCAGTTTCTACACCAATGGAAGAGCACGAACTTGGACAAGGAGCTCTCTGCCCCCGTGGTTTATTCTCTTTCAGCTTTGTTTTAGGCGGGGTCTGCAAACTGGACTCAGAAAAAGCAAGAGCTGTCTAGTCTCCCACTGGGGCATCCACGTCTATCGTTTTCCATAAGCTATCTGGGCCAGCATGCCTCCTTCGGGCAAAGATGGGGAGAGAAGCGTGTTGCACTTATTTATATTAGAGAGAGAGACAGAACAAGCAAGTGGGGCGAGGGGCAGAGGGAGAGAGAGAGGTAATCTCAAGCAGACTCCCCGCCGAGCATGGAGTCCGACACGGGGCTCAATCCCAGGAACCTGAGATCATGACCTGAGCCAAAATCAAGAGTCAGCGCTTAACCCGCTGAGCCCTCCAGGCGCCTCTCAATTTGCCTCTCTTTAAAACAGACCTATTCTCGTGGCATTTATTGACTGCTGGAGGATTAAATAAGTGAATACGGTCAATGCTTGGATTGGTGGATGGTGCAGAGGGAGCAGCTGCCCTATGGTGCGCTCTTCTGGGGCAGGGACCGCTCTGGTGACACCCACGGGCCTCGGGCTGTGCCCAGAACAAATCCTTATTAATGTAGCCATGTGAGAACCATGGAGAAGTCAGAGTAGGAGGAGCAGGAAGACGTGGCACGTGGAGGGGGGGACGGTGCCCTCGGCTGGCACAGCTCGAGCACATGGACAGACGGCTGTCATGGTGTGCAGGGACACCGGAGAAGGGCCCCCTCCAAAGTGGTCGACGGTAATCAGCGGGAAACAGGGACTTGTGTCCTCAGCGGGGTCTGGGCCCCACGGCCGTGGGAAGACACACATCAGGAAAACCATCTGATGCTGTGGGTTATTTCCTTTCTCATAGGATGATGGAAAAGTGGGACATAGAGAACTTCCAGTGAAAACTTTATCCACATAGCTCAGTGGGTCCAAATACTCTAATTTGCTACTGAATTATTAGGAATGGGGGGAGGGGAAGCTGTATAGGTTTTCTTTTCCATAAATTAGCCACTGGAATGTATGAACTTGATGTACTGAAAATGGGAATCGATGCTTTAAAAAGTTAAACCCTTAACCCCATACTTATTTTCACTTGGCACATGTGTTATTGGGCTACGAAAAGGTCTATTTGCTTTGCCAGTGATGGAAATACCATGAGAAAGCAAAGAAGGCATGAAATGGAACGCAACTAAGAAACCAGTGGGGAGAGGCAGGCCCCGGCCATCCTGGTTGGGGAGGGCGGGGGTGGCTGGGACTCCCTACAGCTGAGAGCATGCGGTCTCTACCAGGGAATTTACGGACAGAAAAGGAGCCACGTCCTAACCCACGGAGTCAGAGGATGGTACAAAAGAACTTCTTCTCTCGGAAGGGGTTTTCTGACGCAGGCACTGGTATGATGAGAGGGTCCTCGCGCACGTGGGCTTCACAGTAGGCCAGGAGGTCTGCCGCTGCCTGGGAGACCTGCGGGGCACACAGCACAGGGGCTGGGTTAAAAGCCTGTTCACGGTGGGTCCGGCGCAGAGGCGTCCATGTGGATGCGGCCAAGGACGGGCCGTGTGGTGTGCACCGCCAAGGACAACGCCAGCCTGGAGAGAGGGTCTGTGCAAACCCAAGGAGACAGGGAACCATGCCTGGGTGGGAAGAGGTGTGGCCCAGGGGTGCTGGATCAACCTCCAGAGAGGAATGGGAAGGTCCAAACGTCCTTGTTCTACTCTCAGTTGAGTGATGAGTGGAGGCCCCAGGCCATTAGCCTCACAATGACTCTGCTGAACCATGTCTAGATGGATAAAGTGGAGCGCTGAGCCTGGCCAAGCCAGTGTGATTGTGTTTATTATTGTTATTAGTTGTTTGATTGCAATCCACTCCCATGACCAGCACAGACAGACACCTCATTCTCCCCAAGAGAACACATATTATTAGCATATTATATATATCACATACTTGAGCTACATACTCTAAGCACACACCTTAACTCACAATGGCCACATCCCCCCACCCCACGTGTAGGGAGCTGCTCCTGACCAGAAATCTCCTTCCCCTCTGTTTTCCTTCCAGTTTCACCTGAAGCCTGCGGACACATGGTGGGGGTGCACTGAGTTATCCCCCTCGTTCAAGCCCAGGGGTTCTAGAGGAGGAGCTGGGTGGGAGCCAGCAGAGGGCTGAGCCGCATTCCCTAACAGGAAGATGAAGCTACCAGCTCCTTTCACCCGGGGTCTGGGTCATGTGCTCGGAAAATGAATGGCCTGTGCATTAATGCATCCGGCCAATTAGGTCGTCCTGCCTGCAAGGGCTTATTAGAGGTTACAGGCGGGGCTAGGTATCCAGCAGTCAAACGAGATCCTTTCGGGGCACTCAATGTCTAAATTCTTCCTAGAATGTTAGAAACATTCCACAAATGAATGAAAAAATGTCTTAGAGTCTCCAGTGTATACAAGCCACACACATTCCCTCCAGGTTTTAAAGACTGACCTATCTTCCAAAATTTCCCAGAAATTCTTCTTCTGATTTCCAGCCCAGACCTATCTGATTTAGCAGTGGCTGGAATCCTACAAACAATTCTGGTAGAGATGTATAAGGAACTTACCCCCCAAACAAAGGAATTTAACACCCCCCCCCCGGGTCAAGATCTCAGGGTCCTGGGATCAAGCCCTGCGTTGGGCTTTCTGCTCAATGGGGAGCCTGCTTCTCCTTTTCCCTCTGTCCCTCCCCTCAATGTTTCCTCTCTCTCTTTAATAAATAATTAAATAAAATATTTAAAAAGAGGAAAACTGTAATGTACCTCTGTTTACCTTTTAGCATGATCCAGCTGGCCCGAAGTTAGGTTGCTAAATTGTAATTACAGCTTCCCTCCCCTGGATCATCACCCTTGTTCAGATGCTTAACAGCCTTTGTGGGTGGATTTGAATTGTTCCATTTCCTGAGACTGACCACATGGGGGCGCCCCACTGGGGCGGGGTGGCTGCTGCATGGTGGACCAGTATGTTAGACCAAGGCATTGGAGGAAGGGGCCCCCAAAATGTAGCTCTGGAGGTGCCAACCTCCAGTTATAAAACAGTCACAGGGATGAAAAGCATTGTGCAGAGAGTACAGTCAAATAACATTTTAATAACACTCTATGGTGACAGATGGTAACTACACCTATTGTGGTCTTTTGTAATGTACGGAATTGTGCAATCACTTGTCCACACCTGAAACTAATAGAACATTGTATGTCAGCTATAGTTCAATTAAAAGAAAATGAGGCTTTGTAGGACGGCTGGGTGAAGGAGAGATGCGGCTGGGCTGTTCCTGCCTCCCATCAGTGTCTCTGCTGCCCCCACAGCTCCATGTCTCTAGTACCCGAACAACTAAGCTGTTCATGTCTGGTCCTGCTGGTTTTCAGCAGATCTAATCTAGGGAATTTTCTGTCACCTCTAAAGGTGATACTGCACTTGGTTCCACAATTTTTCTTTCAGGGAAACAGGCTGTTCTTCGATTGCCTCCTTTTGCTGCTGGTTTTAGGACCACAGATGCTCCTGCTGAGTGATAACTACAGTCCCCTGGACGGCGGAGTCCTGTCTGGGCACCTGCGCAACAGGAATGAGTACCTAATGGTGCCAAGTAATAAGTGCCCAATGTGAGACCAAATGGGCAGATCTGGTTTGGTTCCATGCAATATTTATCTCCTAGATGCCCTCGTTTTGTTGAAACGACATTCTTAAGAGTGCGTAAGTCATCCTACAATCAAAGAATCAAGGGAGGTTTCCAGCCCAGTCATGAGCGCCTGGTTTCACAGAGCGTACGATGTTCCTTTATTACTGAATAAACAGAGTATTTGGATAACCCCTGAAATTTGCTGTTATGTGATCTGTAAGGATAAATATAAGTAATGAACATCTTAATAGGTCTTACACATGAAAGGTGACATCTTGACACAGAGCTTAAGATCCAGGCATTAATTAACCCAAACCTGCTCGTTAGGTTGCATGGGAGGGTTTTCTCAATCAGTCCTAGATTGACTTTTATAGTTGACAGTTTCCTTCCATGCATATGAAATATGGGCTGCAGGCGTTGCCAAATTGCAGAAAACATCTGCCATCTTTGAAACAAAAAACATGTGATTTGTTTTCAAAGAGAAAATTTTATTTGGGCTGGAAATTTAAAACTCCCTTACTGTTTACGCTTTCTCGTCAAGCCTAAAGTCTGCTTTACCTAAAGGCCTCTGCTGTAAAATGCCCGGAGCATCTCTGCCTCTTCTCCTTAGTACTGAACTGTTACAAGACAACAGATGTTGAAAAGAATTGGCAGCCTGGGAGCAACTGTGGAATTTTACCATTGCATTTCAGAGTAAAAGAGGTGATTAAAACAGCCCAAGTTAGCACATAATCCTGTTAGTTGCACTATAATTACAAGCTTCAATGATGGGAGAAAATGTTGCAATTACTATAGTCAAACTCCTCGACAAGACAGATGACATAATTACTATTCTGGCTGTGACACCCACTGCATTTATCCTTTGCATCTAAAGAAGAGCAACTCACACCTATTCCTCAGCAATCCCGGTCTATTTAACAATACTACTTGGAATCAATTTCAAGCATCTTTGATGATTTTGCCTGTTCCCCTCTCCACCCCAAGAAAACAAAGCAGGATTATGTGGAGAGCCCAGCCAGGTTCAGCCCTCCTGCCTCTACGCCAACACCCCACCCCCCAACCCCCGCCCACCGTGGTGCAACAACGGTATCTTTTACAAGGTCAAACTCGGTGCACACTCCCAACAGAAGAAGTCATATGCTGGTTTTCCCCAGTGGAACCCTCAGGACATTACAGGAATTATACCTCACCTCTAAAGTCTGAGCAGATGCCCCAGAGTGAATCCTTGTGAATTTTTTCTTTCTTCGAATGTTGGGAAGTATTTGAGATTAACACGCCAGTTCCTAAGCACACGCTCGAGATACTTGCATATTACGATGCTATGGACTGAATGTTTATGTCCTCCCCCACCCCAATCCAAACAGGGAAGCCTAAATCTCAACATATTTGGAGGTGGGGCCTTTGGGAAGTAATTAGGTCATGAGGGTTGAACCCTTATGAATAGGATTAGTGCCCCTGAAAGAAAGACATGAGAGAGATCACTCTCCACCTGCCATGTCAGGTCACAGCAAGGAGGCCATCTGTAAACCAGGAAGAAAGCTCCGACCAGAACCTGACCACACTGGCACCGTGAGCTTGAACTTCCCAGCTTGCAGAGCTGTGAGAAATGAATTTCTGTTATTTAAGCCACCGGGTCTACGGCACTCTGTTACAGCAGCACGAGCTGGCTAAGACACTTGGCTTCTAGTGGATTCCAGCAACGACTTTGTATCGATCCAGATCAATATAGGCAATTTTCAATCATTGGGTCCTAAGCCACAGATAGAGCAGCTGGTTGGGAGTGGGTAAGGTTATCCCTGGAGGATACGGTGTGGGAGGGGGCTGGAAGATACGCGTGAATACACGAATAATACAATGGAGAGTCCCTCTCTGATTTCTAAAGGCAAACGTTCATAATGGTGGATGAGCTATCATCCCGTACGGTTTTTTTCCCCCCACATGAAAAGTTGATTGCACATTGAGAGGTAAATCCAAGATGCTTGCAAAAGGGACGCCTGGGTGGCTCAGTTGGTTAAGCAGCTGCCTTCAGCTCAGGTCATGATCCCGGGGTCCCGGGATCGAGTCCCACATCGGGCTCCTTCCTAGGCAGGGAGCCTGCTTCTGCCTCTGCCTCTGCCTGCCTCTCTGCCTACTTGTGCTCTCTCTCTCTCTCTCTGACAAATAAATAAATAAAATCTTAAAAAAACAAAAGATGCTTGCAAGAGAGTTTAGTATCAGAGCTGATATTACACGGCCTTCACCGCCGGAATAGTGAAGCCCTCACTGAGCTTGATTAGAATGACCAGATCCACCATGGATCTCAACTTAACCAAACCCTTTCAACAGGTTGGCGCATGTCCTATGTGACTCTGACCACCTCTTAGTTTTGATATATCCCAATTTTCCACAAAGGAATTCCTAATTCAACCATTTGGCAAGTTTACCAAAAGAGTAATTTATTTGGTGATAGGAAGCAGTGAGTCACTCAAGAGGTTTCTGGGACTTACTTAAAGATGAAAGATGGACGTAACAAGGAGGTTGTAGGCTCCAGGGATTCTAGAAAGCCAGTGGCATCTCTTAGAGAGGAAGCATTGGATTGTGAGTTAGGAAACATTGTCTCTGACCGAGCTGCGCTCAGCACTAATGAGCTGTGTCATTTTGGGCAAGACAGACACTTGGGTGATCGGTTTCCATCCTGCCAACGGGAATAGCAGTAACTGCTGGTTTGTGACGAAGCGACATAATGGACGTGATTATGCATACAGCATGTTAGTATTTCATTATTCATTTGGCTGCTTTCTGGGAGGGCACTGAGAAAGAGACATGAGGAAGTTTCTCGGAAATTATTAGGGCAATTGGATGCCCACAGTGCCCCCAACCCAAATCCTCGTGAATTGGAAGTGTCCCTCGCCTTTTTCAAACGCACATTTTGTCTTCTTGTTCTCCTGCTTATGTTCTCCTCTTTGATTTAATTCAAAGATTTTTTCTCCTTTGATCTGATAGCTATTCTAGAATCGCTCATGCCTAACCCCTGTCTTTGAATTTATTTCTAATCTGGCTGTAGACAGTTACCATCTGAATTGGTCTGGATGAGGCCTATGAACATTTCTGGGAGAGGACAAGAAACCCAAGAGAAGGTTTAGAGCTAAACCAGCAGAAGGTAGAGCAAAAAGGGGTGGGACCCAAGTTCAGACTGGACATGCTGGAAAGACAAAATCTGTTTGCACCGCCTTGACTTTGGGCTGGGTCACAGGACGTGATTTATATTTATTTTCTTTTAGACATATCATTCTTTCAACCTTCATGTCATTTATCATCTTGATTCTATCCCTTCCCTGGACTGGCTGTCAGTGACCTATCAGAACACGACAGGCTCCCTGATTTTGTTCTTCTTCAATTTTCCACAGGAAACACCGTGATATTTGAGCC
The DNA here is from genome assembly GCA_028534135.1 of Potos flavus. Lineage (NCBI taxonomy): Eukaryota > Metazoa > Chordata > Mammalia > Carnivora > Procyonidae > Potos > Potos flavus. Next base: position 59,681,259 of record CM052894.1, on the reverse strand, counting down.
TCACTCGTCTTCTGTCTTAACAACAACTGGCTTTCGCTTTAGAATTTTCTCGTTTGGCTTCAGAAAACTCAACACAGTGTTGTTTTATCTTGTGGAGAAATTAAACCATAAAGAACACATGTCATTCTTTTAAAAGAATCTATACTTTCAATGCCATCCTGATAAAAAAAACCAGCAGCATTTTTCAAAGGGCTGGAACAAACAATCCTAAAATTTGTATGGAACCAGAAAAGACCCCAAATTGCTAAGGAAATGTTGAAGAAGAAAAACAGAGCTGGGGGCATCACGTTGCCTGATTTCAAGCTATACTACAAAGTGGTGATCACCAAGACAGCATGGTACTGGCACAAAAACAGATACATAGACCAGGGGAACAGAGTAGAGAGCCCAGATATGGACCCACAACTGTACGGTCAAATAATCCTTGACAAAGCAGGAAAAAATATCCAGTGGAAAAAAGACCATCTCTTCAATAAATGGTGCTGGGAAAATTGGACAGCTATGTATAGAAGAATGAAACTCGACCATTCTCTTACACCATACACAAAGATAAACTCAAAATGGATGAAAGACCTCAATGTGAGACAGTAATCCATCAAAATCCTGGAGGAGAACATAGGCAGTAACCTCTTCGACATCGGCCACAGCAACTTCTTTCAAGACGCATCTCCAAAGGCAAGGGAAACAAAAGCGAAAATGAACTTTTGGGACTTCATCAAGATTAAAAACTTCTGCACAGCAAAGGAAACAGTCAACAAAACAAAGAGGCAACCCAGGGAATGGGAGAAGATATTTGCAAATGACACTATAGACAAAGGGCCGATCTCCAAGACCTATAAAGAACTCAAACTCAACACCCAAAAAACAGATAATCGTGTCAAACAATGGGCAGAAGACATGAACAGACACTTCTCCAATGAAGACATACAAATGGCTAACAGACACACGAAAAAATGTTCATCATCGTTGGCCATCAGGGAAATTCAAATCAAAACCACAATGAGATACCACCTTATGCCGGTTAGAATGGCAAAGATTAACAAGGCAGGAAACAACAAATGTTGGAGAAGACGTGGAGAAAGAGGAAGCCTCTTACACTGTTGGTGGGAATGCAAATTGGTGCAGCCACTTTGGAAAACAGTGTGGAGATTCCTCAGAAAATTAAAAATAGAGCTACCCTATGATCTGGCAACTGTGCTACTGGGCATTTACTCCAAAGATACAGATGTAGTGAAAAGAAGGGCCATATGTACCCCAATGTTCATAGCAGCAATGTCCAAATGGTGGAAAGAGCCAAATGGTGGAAAGAGCCAAGATGCCCTTCAACAGATGAATGGATAAAGAAGATGTGGTCCATATATACAATGGAATATTACTCAGCCATCAGAAAGGATGAATACCCAACTTTTGCATCAACATGGATGGGACTGGAGGAGATTATGCTGAGTGAAATAAGTCAAGCAGAGAAAGTCAATTATCATATGGTTTTGCTTACTTGTGGAACATAAGGAATAACATGGAGGACATTAGGAGAAGGATAGGAAAAGCGAATTGGGGCAAATTGGAGGGGGAGACAAACCATGAGAGACTGTGGACTCTGAGAAACAATCTGAGGGTTTTAGAGGGGAAGGGGATGGGGGAATGGGTGAGCCTGGTGGTGATTATTAAGGAGGGCACATATTGCATGGAGCACTGGGTGTTATGCATAAACAATGAATCTTGGGACGCTGAAAAAAAAACTAAAGAACTCACAAACCAGTAGGATTGTCATGACTCTTAGAAGGGCTAGAAAAAAAAAATAAGGGGAAGACTCATGAAAGACTTATCTGTGAGAAGAATTATGAGGGGGAAAAAATCCCTGGTTCAAATATAAATGTGAAGCAAGAGCCAAAAGGCTGATGCCCAAACGTCTGTCCCAGCAAACTTCTGCACACTTACTATTCGGTTCCACTCAACAGCTCCGTGCTGTCCATGCAGATGGGCAGGACCAGTAGAGAAGATAATCCTGACCTCATTTACACTTACATTTGGAATGTCAATTATGATTTTTATGCAGTGTGTTTCCATGAAAATATGGTCATATTTTGCATTTGGCTACTAGTCCCTAAGGGAATGAGGAGGAAGATACAGATTGTATACAAAATGGAAAAAAAAAACAAAATGGACAGTGTACTTGCAAATAATGTGCTAGAGAGATACTCTGTGGGAAGGACAGAAAGGGTCTCTTTTTCTGTTTTCTGTACCATGCGGCCACCTCGCATGGCACCCTCTTTCCTCTTCACGGATCATCATACTATATAAATGATAATAGGGAGTGATAACTGAGTCCTCAGGGGTTGGTGGCATCTCCGTGGAAGAGGTGATTCCTATGCAGAATTTTAATTTTGAAACAGCTTTCTTGTCTTTACAATAATAATCCTTATTTGTTCATAAAATTGCCCAAAAAAGTTCAAAGCTAGAAGCAAAAGTCAACTGCCACTTGGAGACAGACAGCAGTTTGGTAAACATCTTTTCAGATATCTTACTATTCCTCCTTCTACATACAATTTCATATGCTGTTGTGTAACACGCTTTTTTGTTCACTCTGTATACACAGATGTACGTCATTGTTTAGGATGATAATGTAGCATAACATTGTCTCTACCTGACTTAATTAACCAATCCCTGTTGACGGACAGTCAAAAATTACAAATTGTCGACATTATAATAGTGCGCTGATGAAATTCTTACTTCCCTTCGTTCACTATTTGTGAGAGAGCCTCTGGGTAAATTTCTACAAGTGAGAATACTGGGGTCAAGAGTATGCACAATAAAAATTTTGATACATATTCTAAACTATCCTTCCTGAAGACTGTATCAGGGTCTACTCCAACCATCAAGAACCTCTCACTTCACTTCATAGCAGATGGATGACAGTGGATTTCATCGAAGATTAAAAACATCAACAGCCTTAATAGTAGCCAAGATATGGAAGCAACCTGAGTGTCCATCAATAGATGAATGGATAAGGAAGATGGTACCTACACACACACAATGGCATATTCCTCAGCCAAATAAAAGGATCATGCCATTTGCAACAACGTGGATAGACCTAAAAGGCATTATGGTAAATGAATTAAGTCAGACTGAAAAAGACAAACGCCACACGGTTTCACTCATATGTGGAAACTAAATAAACAAAAGAATAAACAAGAAGCAGCAGAATCAAAGGGAACAAACTGATGGTTACCAGAGAGGGTTGGGCAAAATGGTGAAGGGGAGTGGGAGATACAGGCTTCTGGTTATGGAATGAATAAGTCAAGGAAATAAAAGGCATAGCATACATGGTCATGTTTTGCATTTGGCTACTGGCCCAGGGAACACATTTAATGGTACTGTAATAGCGTTTTCTGGTCACAGACGGTAGCCACACTTGTGGGGAGCATAACATCACACATTGAGAAGCTGAACCACTGTGTTGTACAGCTGAAACTAATGTCACAATGTGTGTCAATTATACTAAAACAAAACCAAAAACTGTATGGGTCTCAGTATTTTTTTTTTTAAAAGCAGATCTCAGTGTTGTTTTGAGAATAATTCTTATTTATGGAGGTAAATGTCTCTTCATACCTTTGACTATTTATATGTATCCATTTTAAACTGCCTATTCGTTCGTACAGTTAAAAAAAAGAGGATCTTTTCTTATTGACTTTTCAGAGAAATTTCAGAGGGGTTTAGAAAAATCAACCATTTATTACACAAATGCAAATGTGATTGGAAATATTTTACCACATCGAGCTTTTTAAAATGCAGTCAAAACTCCTATGTTATGAACTGTGGATTTTGTGATATGTTTGGCCTTCCCAAATATTTATAAAAACATTTGCTTCTATTTTCCCACTACTTTTATGGTCTTATTTGTTATATTTAAGTCTTTGATCAGGGGCGCCTGGATGCTCAATTAAACGTCTGCCTTCGGTTCAGGTCATGATCTCGGGGTCCTCGGATCGAGCCCCGCATTGGACTCCGCTCAGCAGGGAGTTTGCTTCTCCCTCTGCCTCTGCCCCTCCGCCCCAAATAAATAAATAAAATCTTAAAAAGAATAAATCTTTGATTTAATTTAGGGACTGACCCGTGTTCCCAAACTCGTATGTTGAAGCCATAAACCCTAATGTGACTATTTGGAGATATGGCCTTCAGGGAGGTTAAATGAGGTAAAAAAAGGGGATGGGACTCCCTAATCTGATAGAACTGGGTATGTTTAAAAGAACAGACACCAGAAAGCTCTCTCTTCCCCTGAGCTCAGAGGGAAGGCCACTTGAAGACACAGTGAGGACAGAAGCCTCACCAGACATCAACTGGACTGGCGCCTTGATCTTGGACTTCCAGGCTCCAGACTGTGAGAAGTTAAATTTCTGTTTAAGCCACATGGTTTGTGGTATGTTGTTATGGAAGCCCAAGCAGACACATACAGTCCATGTGAGTTCATCTATATAAAATTAGTGATGTATGCAGCTTTATTTATTTTCCAAAGGGCTAGCAATTTCCAGTAGCACTTATAATGTGTTCTCCACTGATTCGAGATACCATCTGGATTATATTCCAAATTCCTAGTACATTTAGATTTATTTAGGACTTCCTATTCTGTTCCATTGATCTGTTCCATTGCCTAATTATAAAGCTTTAAATACTCTGATTTTATAATAAACTTTAATACCTTGCAGGAAAATTCTACATATCTTCTTCCTTGAACATAGATTACTTAAAAAAAATTCTTGGATGCTCTCACACATTTATTCACCTAATTGAACTTTAGAATAGTTTGAAGTTTGCTTTCTCCAAAAACAGAAATAGAATTCTGATTAGATCTGTATTGAATTTGTATATTAATTTACAGAGAATAGACATTTTTACAATATTGACTCTGCCTATTCAAGAAGGGGTCCACTTTCCTTTATTCAAATTGTCTCCACCTTCCTTCTTTTAAGTCTTTTATGCCCTTTTATGTTTTGAGTGTTAAAAAATATATGTCTTACACATTTATATATGGTGTTCTTAAAGTCAATTTCATTGTTTAAGAGATAGTTTAAAAAGGATAGTGAGGCTGACATTTATTCATACTATTGCCACCATTTTACTGCACTATGGTCAAAGAATGTGGTATGAACTATTTCTACTTTTTAGAATGTATTAAAGTGTTCCATGATTGGTACTTATAGAAAAGTGTTCTTAATATTTTCTGGAAAAAGATATATGTCTCATTATCTATCCACCTATCAATCAATCAACAATCAATTACATCAACCTATTTAATTTTATTATTAATATACGCTTACCTCATTTTTGTCTAGTCGATCTACCAAAGACTAGGAAAAACATGCTACACTCTTACACAACTTGTCCATCTTGATATTTTTGTCAAATTTTGCTTTGTATATTTTTGATATAATTGGATCATATGGTAAGACTATGTTTAGCTTTGTAAGAATCTGCCTTCCAAAGTGGCTATACTATTTTGCATTCCCACCAGCAATGAGAGTTCCTATGCCTCCACATCCTTGTCAGCATGTACTATTGTCAGTTTTTTGGATTTTACTCATTCTAATTGTTGTGTAGTGGTATCTCATTGTTCTTTTAATTTGTAATGCTCTAGTGGTATATGTTGTGGAGCATCTTTTCATTTGCTTTTTTGCCATCTGTTTATCTTCTTTGGTGAGAGGTCTGTTCAGATCTTTGGTCTTTTTTAAAGATTTTATTTATTTATTTGTCAGAGAGAGAGAGAGAGCGAGAGCAAGAGAGAGCAGGCACACAAGCAGGGGGAGTGGCAGGCAGAGAGAGAAACAAGCTTCCCGCTGAGCAAGGAGCCTGATGTGGGACTCGATCCCAGGATCCTGGGATCATGACCTGAGCCTAAGGCAGATGCTTAACCATCTGAGCCACCCAGGCATCCCCTTTGGTCTATTTTCTAATGGGGTGGTTTGTTTTCTCATTGTTGAGTTTTAAGAGTTCTTTGTATATTTTGGATACCAGCCCTTTATCAGATATGTGTTTTGCAAAGGTTTCTTCCAGTCTGTGGCTTGTCTTCTCATCCTCTTAACAGTGTCTTTCTCAGAGAAGTTCTTAATTTGAATGAAGTCCAGCTCATCAATTTTTCTTTTGTGGCTTGTGCTTTTGGTGTTATAGCTAAAAACTAATTGCCAAACCCCAGATCACCTAGATTTTCTCCTGTGCTTTCCTCTAGAAGTTTTATAGTTCTGCCTTTTACATGACTCATTTTGAGCTCATTTTTATGAAAGGTATAAGGTCTGTGTCTAGATTTATTGTTTTGCATGTGGCTGTCTAGTTGTTTCCACAGCATTTGTTGAAGAGACTATCTTTTCTCCATTGTATTGCCTTTGCTTAAAAAAGCAAAGGTCAGTTGACTGTATTTATGTGTGTCTATTTCTGAGTACTCTATTCTGTTTCATTGATCTATTTGCCTATTCTTTTGTCAATACCACATTGTCTTAATCACTGAAGCTTTATAGTAAGTCTTGAAGTACGGTAGTGTCAGTCTTCCTCCTCTCCTTCAATATTGTTGTGGCTATTCCATTTTTTTCTTATTTTCCCTTCTCCATATAAATTTCAGAATCAGTTTGTCAGTATCAACAAGCTAACTTGCTGGGGTCTTTATTGGCATTGTCTTGAATCTATAGATCAAGTTGGGAAGAAATGACATCTTAACAATATTGAGCCCTCCTATCGTGAACATGGAATATCTTTATTTATTTAGATTTTCTTTGATCTCTTTCATGAGTTTTGTAGTTTATCTCATATAGATCTTGTACATAATGTAACCAGTGGCCAAAAAACGATTGATCTGAGATGGTGAAGGTGAGTGGATTAAATCTAAAGGAAATTTGTAGACCCTGAAATCAATTGTGTCAAAGTCAATGGGGAGAAAATTTGTGAGCAGTGTGGCTTATGATACAAGAAAGTGGGTGCGTTCTATTCCTGTTAGAATTTGACCTATGACATTTGCAAGTTAATGCACAGCATAGTAGCTCTGGAGACATTTGGGCTAGGAGAGTAGACTATTCAGTTGAAGCAGCTTAGTCTCAAATAACACTTGTCTCAAGTGATATTAATATAATACAATTTCCAAACCAAAGCCCATTGGTAAACTGGGCTTGAGAAGATGGTTTGCTTTCTAGGTAGAATTGTATGATCAAACCAAGATTACATTTTTGTTAAACACTAGAAGGCCCAAAGCACCAATCTAATGAAAAATACACAAAAATGACGAGAATAACCCCAAATGTTGGGAGTAGAGAAAAGAACACCACAATGGGCTGGTGTAAATTCTTCATCAGGTTATGCTTGCTTATATTCAACCCATGCTAGGGTCTAACTTTTGGAGTAAAAGGTAGTGTTGAAGGAAGGAAACTCTCACATTATTCCTATGGAAGAGTTCACCCTCTGCCTCACTGGTGACATTCACTCTACAAGACACCTAATATTCTTTTTGCTGCTGCTGTTGATATTTATACATCCCATGAACTGACATAGATGGGCGAAGATCTCTTTAACCATTTGGTACCTAATAGATAAGAAATGTCTTATGCCCAAATCTGAAGTCTATAGAGAGTAAAAATTGAGAAGACTGACCCTATCTCACTAACAGATAAAGAATCCAGCAGAATTCCAAGACTGAATTCATCTAGAAACTGTAACCTGGTAAAGATTTTGAATACCAGTGATAGATTCTTGAGGCAGATTTTGGAGTGATGGCTCAGAGAGACTTTCTGTGGTGAGTGAAGTGCTTGGTTATCACCAGTACTCTAAAAGATGGGAAGAGACACTGATAAAATGGCACTATCCTAGTAATGTTGAAGATCTGGGGGTGAGTGGTGCTTTGACAGTGCTTACAAAGAATGCATCAAGCCCGATCTTGTGCAAATATTAGAGGGCATGCCAATATTTATTCTTGATGGACATGAACTCCTCTAGCATAGCAGACTCAACTGTACTAAAGCTTCTTGGCTCCGGTGATTGAAGCTGGATTGGAAACAAACTTTGTATTAAAAAATCTTGTTAAATTGTGGTAAAACACACATGAAATTTACTATCCTAACCATTTTTAAGCATACAGATCAGTACTAAGTATATTCACACTGTGGTGCAATGGACACAACAGAACTCTTTCATCTTGCAAAACAGAAACTCTATACCCGTTAAACAATTCCCCATTCCCTCTCCCCCAGCCCCTGGCAACCAGAATTCCACTTTCTGTTCCTATGAATTTGACTATTCTGGGTACTTCATATAAATGGAATCAGTTTTTGTTCTTTTGTAACTGGCTTAGTTCACTTAACATAATGCCCTCAAGGTTCATCCATGTTGTAGCCTGGGTCAGAATGTCCTTCCTTTTTAAGGCTGAATAATATTCTGTTGTATGGATATACCACAATTTGTTTATCTACTCATCTGCCGAAGGACACATAGGTTGCTTCTACCTGTTGGCTATTCTAAATAATGCTAGGAACTGAATGTACAAATCTCTTAGAGACCCCGATTTCAGTTCTTTGGGATATATACCCAGAAGTAGAATTGCTAGATTGTATGGTAATTGTATTTTTAATTTTTTGAGGAACTACCATACTATAGCTTTCTATCACGGCTGCACCATTTTACATTCCCACCGACAGTGCACAATAGTTCCAATTTCTTCATATCTTCACCAACACTTGTTATTTTCTGTTGTGTTTTGTTTTGATAGTAGCTATCCTGATGGATGAGAGGTAATGAAAAAAGGTTTTTAACACTAAATGCTGATATTCTAGTCCCCTCTCTCCTGCGGTAGAGTTCGTTGCTATTGCTGGGACCCTTAGAATGCAAGAGAGAGCCCTAACAGATGGCTGGCCCTAGCAGCTCAGTACAAAGTTAGCGACCTTACAAGGCAAGAGTTTGGACATTTGCCAAAAAGCAGGGCCTTTGTTTCATAGCCCTGATCAAAAAAGATGCTCCTGAGAGTGTTGCTTATTTGTGAAATATGAGCCGGTGTTTATAGTTGTAGATTTCCAGTGCCCTTTTAGAGGGAACAAGGAGTGTGGTGCATGGACTGCCTCACGTGACCCTATTTCTATGATATTGATTTGTATCTCCTTTACTGAAATTCGATTGTAGGAAATGAAAAAAGTTTGCTAAAGAAGTACACATTTTGCATTATATTTGACTTTCTGTATAATTGAGAATATTGTTTCTGTTGCCTAATACATAAATGACCACTTGGTTAGGTAGAGAATTCTTTGCAGAATGTCAGCATTTTTATGTAATCTTAGGCTGGCCTCTTCTGCCATGTTGTCCAGACTGATATTTCTGCCCTTTGTAGCTAGGGAACTGTGGTTTACTGATAAGACTCGAGGTTCTGGGTTGGTATTCCCACTTCATCATGTTACTGCGGGCCTAAGTTTTCTTGTCTATGAACTGGGGTATGAGCAGCACCAATATCTTAGGGCTGGGGTGAGGATTCAAGCATTTAATGCATATTGTTAGGGGTATGTGTCCCAAATGATTGCTTCCTCTGCCTGCATACTTAATGGGCTTTTCCTTTACTTTTGAGATTAAGGAACCTCAGCAAGTGTAAGTGTCTCAGGGCTTATTATTTTCTATTATAGTCCTTCCTGGAACATGGTGAGTTGTTTGGATCTGCAGATTCAAGTCTTCCTTTCTTTAACGAAACCTTTTTATTTTCTCCCCTTAGGAGTATTTACTATTCCATTTGCTCTCTCTGCCAGGAACATCAGCATCCAAATGTTGGAATATTGCTGCCAGTCTCTATTTCTATCACCCTCTCTCTAACTGCTTTGATCTGATTGTTCATCTTTTCTTTTGCATTATGTATGAGTTTCTGAAGCCTGTGCTCCACGTCATTAATTTGGTTTTCTAGGGAGTGTGTTACACTCTTTTCTCCTTCTAATGGTGTTCCCCATCCCCCTCAACTTCTTTCCTTAGTTTTCCACCTCCTTTTCTAACTCATTATTTTATCTCCTCTTTGAGCTAGTGTTTCATAGATTCTGTTTGCTTTACATTTTTTGAGACTCTAAAGCAGTTACCTAAAGTTTTCTTTGGCTTTCTGGAAGAACACTTTTTCCTAAATGAATACTTTATTCGTCTTCTATATGCCATAGTCTAGTTCTTGACTTTTTTTTTGGAAGTATGTTTACATAGGTCCATAAAATTTGTATGGAACCACAAAAGACCCTGAATAGCCAAACCAATCTTGAGAAAGAAGAACAAAGCTGGAGATATTACAATCCTAGATTTCAAGACATACTACAAAGTTGTGGTCATCAAAACAGTATGGTACTGGCATAAAAATAGACACAGAGATCAATGGAGCAGAATAGAGAACCCAGAAATAAATCCACACTTAAATCAGTAATTAATCTATGACAAAGGAGGCAAGAATATACAATGGGGAAAAGACACTCTCTTCAACAAACAGCTCTGGGAAAACTGGACAGCTACATGCAAAAGAATGAAACTGGACCATTTCCTTATACCATACACAAAAATAAATTCAAAATGTATTAAAGACCTAACTGTGAGACCCCAAACTATTAAACTCCTAGAAGAAAACATAGGCAGTAATATCTTTGGCATCAGCCATGGAAACGTTGCTCTAGATATGTCTCCTGAGGCAAGGGAAACAAAAAGCAAAAATAAACTGTTGGAACTACACCAAAATAAAAACCTTTTGCACAGGGAAGGAAATAACCAAAAAAACTAAAAGGCAACCTACTGAGTGGAAGAAGATATTTGCAAATGATATATCCGATAAAGGGTTAGTATCTAAAATATATAAAGAACTTATACATCTCAACACCAAAAAACCCCCAATAATCCAATTAAAAAATGGGCAGGGGACCTAAATAGCATTTTTCCAAAGAAGACATATAGATGGCCAACAGACACATGAAAAGATGCTAAACATCACTCATCATCAGGGAAACGCAAATCACAACCACAGTGAGATATTACCTCACACTTGTCAGAATGGTTAGAATCAAAAAGACAAGAAACAACAGGTGTTGGTGAGGATGTGGAGAAACAGGAACTCTGTACACTGTTGGTGGGAATGAAAACTGGTGTAGCCACCGTGGAAAACAGTTTGAAGTTTCCTCAAAAAATTAAAAATAGAATCAGCATATGATCCAGTAATTCCACTACTATTTACCAAAAGAAAACAAAAACACTAATTTGAAAAGATGTATGCACTCTTATGTTTTATTTGTTTTTTAAAGATTTACTTATTTATTTGAGAGAGAGAGAGAGAGAAAGCAGGGGAAGGGGCAGAGAGAAAGGGGGAGAGAGAATCCCAAGCAGCCTCATGCTAAGTACAGAGCTTGACATGGGGCTCGATATCATGACCCTGAGATCATGACCTGAGCCCAAATCAAGAGTCAGAGGCCCAACCAACTGAGCCACCCAAGCGTCCCTCTGCAGTGCTTTTTAAAAAGTAATACTGCAAAACTGGAAATAAGGGAACTGTCCCAAGGATAGGAGACAGTGAAATAAATTATTGTACAGCAGGTGATGGAGCAAACAGATAGTAAAAACGACATTTTGGGAGAGTATTTACTGACCTGGATACGTCATCACAATATACTATTTGGTGATAAGTCAGGTCGCAAAATGTAATCACCACAATTTTATAAAAAGAAAAATAAGCAAATGGCTAGAAAAAACATGGAAATATAGTGGTTAGAAATTATTTAAAATTTCTTCCTTATACTTTTATTTTCCAACATTCTCTAAAGTAAATGAGTACCATTTTTATGAACAGAGAAATAGCATTATTTTTAAAACAGGAATTAAAGCCCTTGGAATAGGGTACTGACTTTCTCAGTCTCACTCGAAGCTTCTGGATGTTCTCTCTCTCCTTACAAGCCTTACATGCACTACATGCTTCGAGATATATCCAACTTACTCTCATATATTTACGGTTTGAAAAAAATTCTAAACAGAAGCGGAGTATATGTAAAACATATCTTCAACACTTGCAAATTCAATTCTTGTGTCCTTGTCTATATGATATTTTTTGATCATGTATTCTCTTTTCTTCTATTATTTATTTATTTATTAAAAGATTTTGTTTCTTTGAGGAGGGGGGAGGAACAGAGGGAGAGGGACAAGCAGACTCCGTGCTGAGTGTGGAGCCTGATGCAGGGCTCAATCCCATGACTGGAGCCAAAAATCAAGAGACGCTCAACTGACTGAGCCACCCAGGTACCCCTGATCGTGTATTCTCTTTTCTTTTAAAGACCAAATTACAAAACCTCAGTGTCCAAGAGTAAATCCGAGTAATTCATTTTTTCCATAAGGCTATTCTATTTCCCTTTTCAAACTGTTTTCTCCAAATTTTTCTTAACTGTTATGGAGAAGGATTGCGAGCGACTGTCATTACTTGTGATGATATGATCTCTTTTCTTTTATGTCAATAACTTCCCACACAGACAGCTTCGGCTGCTGTCTCTTGGGCTTTAGCTTCTAGAGCATTCATCAACTGACATTGTTCTTTCTGCCCTCATTTGTTAGTAGTCTATCGAATGCAAGATGATATAAAACAGGTTGATTTATCTGTCAGCAATCAGCATATCAAGCCCATGTTGACAAACTTAGTCTCAGCTGAATGGCAGCCCTATTAGGGATTGTTAGCACATCCCACAGCTGTTTAAGTCACTGCCACAGGCCTTAGAGCAAATTAGAGAGAGAGAGAGAGAGAATGAGAGACTGGGCATAGTCGCTTGGCAAGTTTGTCAGCTGTTTCCTGGTCCCAGCTGAGAGTTAGGTTTGCTTAAAGGTGTGGTCCACCTGCAGAGCCCACCAAGTCACAGTCCCAGGGACCAGCCCAATGCCTGCAATTCCTTTTCTCCTGGGGCAGGAGAATCAAAGCACACCCAGCAGTGCGGGGAGGTCTTGGTGCCAGGAACCTTGGGGAGGGACTGTCTGCTCTGCCAATAGAAGGCTTTAGGGGTCACCCATTGTCCCCAGCAATCTGTCCTTTTTGAATCCCAGATGACTGGGTGAGACCCCTGGTTCTGTGTGCCCAAAGACCACTGGGCTTGAGTTTCCTGGTGTCAGACTCCTGACGGGGTTCCAACTCCATGACAGCTGATGAACCTACACGGTATTTGAGAGCTTTGTGCTTTGCCTGGCCCCCCTGCTGGCTTCTGAGTGGCATCCGGAGATGAGGTGGCTTGATCTTGCCTCAGCCCACCCAGCGTGAAGAGATCTACGCTCATCAGCGGAATGAACATGGTGGGAGGTGACTGGCGCCTCTCTCCACTTTCCCCAAAGGAACGTCTGAAAATGCGGCGCACGGTTCAGTGCTTTCCTCCCAACAGCACCCCTGTCAAAATACCCGACGTGGTCTAACCTCGAAGTCACTGCATTGGGCAGGAAAACGATGATGGATCTCACTGTTAAACCCTCTCGCTTATTGGCATGACAACAGAGCTAAATAGAGCTGAGATGAATACGAGTCTATTTTTGGCAGCTCCTCACGGAATTCATGCACACTGTGTATTTTGCATCATTTGAATCCTTGAGCACACTTGGAACTCGGAGGCAAACACTCATTTGTAAATGTTACAGCTGCCAAGGTTGGCTGGCGGCTCCGCTAGGTGACGTGTTGACTCTCACAAGGAAATGGGAGGAATGCTTGGAGCTGGGTTCTGGCCAGAGGGGAAGGTTGGCTGGTGCATGCTTACCTTGACCCTGTCCATACAGGCTTCCATCTTTAGCTGCTCTACAGCCTTCCTGGCTTGCGAGATGCTAGTGGTGCTGTTGTTGGACATGACTTCTTTCATTCTGCTGCCCCTGAAACAAGAGAAGTTGAAGGGTTGAAGAGGCTTACCCTCCTCGCCATTCTCCCCTCTCCCGCCAACTATAGCTTCTCTGTCTGAGCCAGGGAGCATTTGTGAGTAAGCCCTCCTGGGACAAGAGAAAGAAATGCTTCACGAGAGTGATGGGAGTGAGACGTTTGTTTGTCAAGATGGTGTCAGCCATGGGTAGACCAGATGGTCCCAGCGTTACTTAACTATCCCCATGACTGTAAGTAATGCCTTGACTTTTGTGCAGTACTGTTAGTAATAAACCATTTTCTTACACATTTGTTCATTTAGTCTTCTATCAGCCCCGAAAGTTGGCAAAACATACTAAGTTCTGTTTTGTAAGTAAAGAAAGTGTAAACCTCAGAGAAATTAAGCCAACAGCTAAAGGTCTCACAGTCAAACTCTGTGGATCCTGAACCCAAATTCAAAGCTTTGAAGCCTAGCGAAGCTTTCTTTCCACGGTTTCATGTGGCCCTCCGGCAATCTACTGCTCTAAGTACCCGTTTCCCCTGGAAACAACTGCTTTATGATTAATTTTAATTTGCTCTCATTCCAAAAATCTTAACAGACTCTATGCTGGGAGTTTGTTTTTAAGCATTAACACACACACAAACACACACACATACCCCTATCCCAAGCATAGATTTGTTTTTCTAGAAGAAGGAAGAAATTCTCCCTGATCTGATCTGGAATGTTCCACACAACTAAGAAGAAAACACTGCAGTGCTCACTGTTCCACAAGCAAGTGTCGATTTCCGCACAGATGCTGTAGGTTTCAGGTGCCCCAGCTAATGACCAAGCAGTTTTATGTGGAAGGGGCCTGAGAGCTGAAAGTGGGCTACACAGGTAGCAATGGCTTCCAAATGCACACAGGGAGGTGTGAAGAGGCTCAGCCAGTATGTTGGTGCATACGTCACGTTCTGTGGGTTTTTCACATATGTGCTAACTCTGTGGTCCTTGGCGTGGCGGCAGCTTCATTTGTCCACCACCAACTTTTCGAAAAATAAGTCTCTTGTTATAAGACACAGATCAGCTGCCTGAATCAGAGTTTGATGGGTGTGTGTTCTCATCTCATTTGGGAACTTCTACTCAACAAGAAGAGAAGCAGCAGTAGTTGGGGCTTGGAAACCCCGGGGGAACAGCCACCTATACCCCTCCACGTAGAGATGTGCTTGCATTTCTGCACGTTTTCAGGTCCGTGTGTGTCCCTGTGTATGCCCACTCGCCTGAGGTGCTTGTCCTGTGCTCATCCATGCACGTGTGGCTGTTCCCCTATGGACGTATGTGTTTATGTGTGCCTGTGTGTCCACACAAAAGGAAGGAGGAGACACACACAGACACACACAGGGTTTCCAACCCTCCCCAGCCTGATGCACGGCAAAAAAGGACCTGAAAATCATTGTTCTCAGATCATGATCGTCCCTTCCCATTCCAGAGCTCATCCTCTTCCATCCTCACTGACTTTGGGCTTTTAGGAGTTAGGGAGGTCACTGAAGGGGGACACAGGGACGGCTGAGGAGAAGGCAGCTGAGGCCAGAGTCAGCAGGAGTGAAGAAGGAAGACACAGGGGAAGGGCCAGGGCCAGGTGTGTGTGTGGGGGGGGGTCTCTGCACTGTGAGTGGGTGGGGGTGGGGGTGTGTAAGAGGGAGTGGCACATCTGCACAGGAAGTTTTACCAGCAGAACCAGAGCCTCGTCAGACCAGGAGAGGCCCTCTCCCTCCCTCCAGCCCCGGACCAGCTGCATTGAGAGCACCCCAATCCCATCCAACTAGGTTCTCATTCTTCGCCTGTTTATAAAGAGGCACACATTTTCAATATACTCCACTCTACGGCATGGAAGGAGAACTCTGGCTGATTGCTTAATATGTGGAAAAGATCCCACTGAGCCGTATTTGGCTTCCTGTGTCCCAAAGATAGGATAAGCTGGCGGGGGGGGGGGTGGTGGTGCTTCAGCACCTGAGATGCATGGACTCTTACCCCTGCCACGTCCTCTCTATGTCTCCTCCAGACCAGGTCTGTCCACATCTCCAGTGTCACCTCTGAGCCTTCCTCGCTCACCCCATTACTCTTCCCCAGCTGCAAAGCACCACGTCCCTAGTGTCACCTAGTGTCACAGTCGCCTAGTGGACAACCCAACCCGTGGTCACTCCCTCCCAAGACTTGTGTCTCTCCTTTGTCTTTCCTGCCATGTGGATCCAACACCCTCCCCTGCTCCCCTCACAGGGAAGGGCTTCAAGTTGCCGCTGCGTAAAGCCCCCACGTGCCGGCAGTGGTGCCCATGACGCACAGGTGGCCTTCGCGGGCCCTTGAGGCCAGCCACCATCCCACTCCCGGCCCCGGTCAGCCCTCATTTTCTTTCCTCATCGGGGCACAAGAGGAGAAACCTCATCTTTGGCTACATTGACTGGGTCTTGCCATACTGGCCCCTGGGGACTGACCTAGGGCAAAGACCGGAGACATATGGGGCAACCTGCCCAGAGCCCCAAGCCGGACGGACCCCGGACAGTCCACCTCTGATTCTCAACACTGGGAGAACCTATTCTTCACGGTGAGGCCATGTCTTGTGGCTGGAAGCCCCTCCCCATCCAAGGCTGATACTTCACGTGTGGTGGGCCCATCCCTCCTCAGGCTCTGCCCTCTCACTCACCCCTCCTTCTCCTGTAATGTTGGTGTCCCTGGGTGCCCTCTTCTCGGCATATAAACATGTGTTTATGTCTTTTCCATCACCTTCAAACAAAGAGACAACAAGAAAACAGAAAACCTTTGCTCCCCTTAATTCCCACTCTTAAGAAAGAAGGGATAACTGCAGATGCCCACAGAAGGACCCCATACGTAACTCATGGTGGAGATGCAAAAAAGAAGGCCAAAGAGCACTCTTCCTGGGACACAGGATGACAAGCCTGCTCCACTCCACCTCCTCTGTCTGCTCTGCTGCCCCTCGGTCCTGTCAGACCCCCTTACAGGATGTTACTCATATTGTCTTCCATGACCCGTACAGTTTCATGTCCTAATGTTCATGGTCTCCCTCCAAGAGGCTGGTAAGGGTCCTCACAGCACATGTACCCAGGACCTAGACTGTGACAACCTCCCTCCCCGCACCCCCCGCCCAGACCTGGACATCTATAGTTCACAACCTCCTGAGGTGATTCTGGCATGGACCATAGGCCTAGAACTGCAGCTCGCTATAAATCCCTTGTACTCCATTGTTCCTTTGTATTTGTTAGGTTACCTTGAGAGGTGTTCCATGCATCTTCAGGACACTAAATCAGTGCTTTAAAATATTGATGGCGGTATGAATCTCTGGGGATCTTGATAAAACAGGTTTGGATGGAGCGGGTTGGGGTATGGTCCAAGAGTGTGCATTTCTACCTAGCTCCCAGTTGCTACTGGTCCATGGACCACACATTGAGTAGCAAGGCTCTGAATGAATCCTCGAATGTTACTACTGGAAGGGAACTTAGAGGTCCAGGTCCAATCCCCTTACTTTTCACATGAGAAAACCTATTCAGGGAGGTTAAATAACTTGATTTGGTTGAGCTCCTTCGTGGAAGCAGAAGGAAGCATTTCCCTAGTGTGTGGCTCCCAGCCTGTTGCCCCACCTGGACCTCTTAAACTGTTTGGGGCAGGATTAGGGTTTCTCCCCTGCCCCCTGGTCTATCCTGTTCTCCCAGGACGGACTCACCCCTCAAGTGAACTTGAACTTTGCCTTGCTTGGGACTGAGTTGGCAGTGGGCTCCCCCTGTGGGAGGCAACAAAACCCAAGGAGACCAGCTGGTGCTTTTGCCCATTGTAGCTAGAGGCCACAGAGTCCCTTAAAGACAACCCACGGGAAGGTTCGTGAGGCCCTCCTTCCCTGACCCGGCCAGGTAGCTTTTAGTTCCCACCTGAATAACATCTCTGCCCTTTCGAGGCTATCCAGACCCTATTCTTACACATGAACTGATGAATGTCTCTCCACACGCCTGTGTGTACGTGCACTCCACATCGACCCAAAAAGAAAAATGGGAGTAGAGACAAAGTGGTGATGGAATGAAGCCAATGGGCACGCAGGTTACTGGAGGACCACTAGCTCGGCTCTCGGCTTTAGAAAAGAGGAGGCAGACAGGCAGATGAGCCAACTGCAAGGGACAGGGGCTCTGTCACTGCCCCGGTGAGGCAGTTCTTTCTTTTTGGGTACACAGGAACGCCCTCACCCACAGACAGGTTTCACAGGGAGAGTCTTTCCAGCTGCGTCCTGTAGTGCGTAACTCAGGGTCAGGCGGGAGGCGGAGGGCAGCGCAAGGCCCACGCAGCTTGGTTTCCCAGTCAAGGTCCAGCAGCCCATGGAGGGGGCTTGAGTCCCCACCCTCATGTCTCCCAACAGGGGGCACGCCCATTCACATTGTAAGACAGGCTTCATAAGGGCCCGGCATCTGCTGTGGCAGGTGGAGAGGGGGACAGGATGGGGACAACTGCTAGAAGAAAGTGACAGTGTGAGGACGCTGCCCCTCATGGAGGACCCGGCCCCGCCGCCCCGCCCCTCCTCAAGCCGCTGCATGCACAGCTGCTCTCCTAGAGAACCCACTCTCAGACAGGACATCACTCCTCACCTGCTGAGAGGTGGCACAGCGACAGGCCTGAGCAGGGATGGGCTGGTGGCAGCAGTGGCAGCGGATAGTCGTCAGATGAGAGGCTGATTTGGGGCTCCTGCCTGGATGCTTACCTGAAAGTGCAACCAGAGTCGGGTCGGCAAGTGCGGCAGAAGCCGGGTGTCCCCCCAACCGCCCACCTCCCCACGGCCTCTCCTGGCAGACCACATGGGAGGCGGGGAGCTCCAGGTAGGAAGGGGAGCCCCAGTCTGACACTGCAGAGTGGGAGCATCTTGAGGCCACAGGCCGCCCTGGCTCTCCCTTCCCAGCCTGGATGCCCAGACGCCGTCCCCAGAGCCCCGCCCCAGTACCCGCACCATCCCACTTCCGCCAACCTCTACCAAACAGAAACAGTTTAGAGGTCTTTTCTTATTATAAAAAGCGAGGCCAATTGTAGAAAAATGTGAAAAGAGAGAAAATTACATCAAAGAAAATAAAAACCGATAATGCCTTTTCCCAGAGATGACCACGGTTACTCCTACACCTATTAGAAACAAGCTGATTCCAACCGAAGGACATTCGGCACAGAGGAGGTGACTCGGTCGGTGGCTCTAAGGCTTCTTTAAAGTGAGGGACTCTCTGTGGACAAAGAGCTTGTTGCCTCCCTCCTCTGGAAGGCTGACCCTGGGACAACAGGCACGTCCCCCAGGGGTGTCGTGAACACCCCACCCTATAGCGTCCATGTCCCAGGGATCCCAGGGACCCTGCAGCAAAAATAAAGGCTGGCCAGGAATGGGCTGGACTTTGGGGAAGGACGCATGCAGTCCTGCTCGGCGCATTTTCCCCAGCCCACTGCAGAGGGTACAGCGCTTCCCCGCTCTAAGTCTCCCTCGACCCATCTTCCAATGGGAGATAGACAGACAGACAGACAAGTCCTCGAGAGGAGGCCTGCTGTCCTGCAGGGGCAGAGCCTAAACTCTGCCCCCTAGGCAGGTGACTTTAAAGTCAGGCTCCAGGAGTCTTCCCTGCCCATTCTCTGGACAGACATGAACACCTGGGGGAGGGAGTATAGGTGGGGGGCTGGGGAACAAGCCACCAGACCAGCCCAAGTCCCCTCCACACCCTGACGTCTGCTTCCTTCGGTTATCTAATCTATTTATTTTTAAGATTTTACTTATTTACCTATTTGAGAGAGAGAGTGAGTGAGAGAGAGGGAGCACAAGCAGAGAGGGAGGGAGAAGCTGACTCCCCACTGAGCAGGGAGCCTGATGTGGGACTGGATCCCAGGACCCTGAGGTCATGACTTGAGCTGAAGGCAGACGGTTCACTGACTGAGCCACCCAGGCGCTCCTCTAATCTTTGCTCTGAAGTCAGGTGTGCCCAGGGGGATGCTCTACTCTCACCGTCTTCATCCTTAAAAGGAGGACATTCGTTCCTCTGAGCAGGTGTCACATCACAGTTCCCTAAAATATTCTATAACAATGCCACAAATGGGATGAGAAAAGCCAGGCGAGAACCAGAACAACACACAGAGGATGTTGATGTTTGCTTTATGAGGTAGATTAGATATTCTGTCCCTGGATACATCCTGTCTTAGAGGTCGGAGGCTTTGTGCCACAAAAGCTCTTGCCTGACTCCATGAAAAGCTTCCCTGGTCCTAGAAGTTGGTCATTCTTTTGCTCCTCCCTTTGGAGGACCACACTGCACACTAGCACAGTAAAGACTCTGATGAGTCCTGCAGGGGAGAAACCTGTTTACTCAACCCGCCACTCCCCCAAATGATTGATTCAGGAATATCCTGGGTTTTTGTTTTTTTTTTTCTCATGGAACGATGCATCTCATACTTTTTCGTCACATGCTGGAGTGAACAGACCCACGGAGACAAGTGGCTGCAGCGGCTCTGGCCGCACTGAGGGCTGACGGGATGGAGAAGAGCAGAGGACCTGTGCATCATTCTCCAGAGCCCTGCTCTTGCCCAGCCCATCGTGGGCAGGTCTCCCTCTCCCAGCAGTCCCTAAACTGACTGCTGTCGGAATCACCCAGGAGCTCAGCACCATTGAGGCCTGGCTCTATCCCACTGCGATGACCTTGAGCCTCTGTGCCCTTTCTGGGCTCTCCAGGGATTCTGACATCTCAAGTTCTCAAACCAACGCCCAAGTCCATTGGCTCTGAGACTTTGCTGTGCCTCTGAATCACCGGGGGCCATTTAAAGACCAGGTGCACGAGTCACACCCCAGACCACGGAAGTCACATGGTCTGACTTCCCAGGTACTGCCAGTGTGCAAGCCACATCTGAAAAGACACAGCTCTAGTCTGTGTGTACACTGCTGCTTGTCAAACTCAGATGTGCATGTGATTCATGCAAATCTCAGACTCTCATTCAACGGATCCAGATGGGCTTGGGCCGGACCCACCTCTGCAGCTTGGGAGCTCGTTAGAGATACAGAATCGGGGCCCCACCCAGACCTTTGGAACTGAATCTGCATTTTAATCTGAGTGACTCATGTGTAAATTAGAGTTGGAGGGGTTCTGTGCTGGAGCAGCAGGGTCCAGAGCCACTGTAGCAGGGACTCTGGGCCCAAGGTGAAGAGGTTTTATTGAAGACACAACAGCCAGCAGGTGGGGGATGGTAGAGTCGCTGTTCTCCCGACCCTTGTGTTTTTCTCACTCCCATCCCACTTCTGCACTGCTCCTTTAGATGAGTTAGTTGCTTCTGGTAGTTCTTGGAGAGACCATACATTAGGAAAAAACTATCAATTTCTCCTCGTCCACTTGGCATCTGCATAGCATTTTCCATCCAATGCTTGCGGCGTATTTCAGAAATCAACCCACCAACCTGCCTTGGGCCCCAGGAGGAGCTTTAGACACATTCCCGGGATCACTGCTGTTTCTCAAAGTGAGACAAATGGTTGGTGCCGACAGGAAGTTAGCTCCTGATTGGCCTCCTTGATCTCCTGCTAAAAAACGCTGCTTTTCACTAGCACTAAATATGCTGCCATGATGTTTTCAGAAGCGTTTTCTCCACCCCAAACAGAAAAAAACATACTCGTCTGTACACAAAATGCTGTGGTCTCGTTGTAAAGGCCTAGAAAGATCCACCATGGGACCACCAGCTGGCTGGGAGGCTCTCTAGGGTAGAAGCTGGTTTTACTAATGTCTGTGTCCCTAGGACCAATGCAGGACAGGCTCACTGTCCATGTACATATAACCGTGACTCACATAGGCATGAAAGAACTAACTGGGGCTTCACAGCAATGGCGTCGATTCTCTCTCCATGACGGTTCTTGTTTCACTCCTTAAATGGAGCTAATTCAGCTCCCGGTTGTGAAGTGTAATGCCCTCAAGTCCTTTCATATTTCCTGATGGTGTGGTGCTGGGCCTTAAGGAACCAAAATCATAGTCTCTATTCTCACAGAGTTTACAGTCTGGTGGGGGTGCCGTGCATTGTTCAAGCAGTCGTGGTGGTGAATGATGGAGGCACGTAATTCTTAGTGGGTCTACAACCACAGAACTTGACCTGGCCTGAAGGTCTATGTTGGTTTCTATGAGTGATTCTGAAGCCATAAGGAGGAAGGAGACTTGCCTGCCCTCACAGAGCTCAGTGTCTGAGGGGGAGAAGGTGAAGAAGTGATGGTTATGGCATGATAGGTGTATGTGGGGCTGAACCCATTCTCTCCTTTTCTCATAATAACCTAGCTGTGGCCAATCATGAGGGGAAGATGGCGGAGTGGGAAGATCCTGAGCTCACCTCCCATGGACACACCAAGCCTGCAACTACACATAGAGCAACTCTCTCTGAGGATGTCCTGAAGATTGATAGAACAGATCTTCCACAGCTAAAGACGTAAAGAAAAAGTCACATCGAGAAGGGCAGGAGGGGCAGGGATGGGGTCTGATCACGAACCACGCCCCAGGCCTGGTAACCCACAAACAGGAGGGATATCACAAGCACAGAGGTCCTCCCTGAGGAGCAAGGAGTTCAAGCCCCAGATCAGGCATTCCCTGCCCTGGGAATCTGCACCTCCAGGAAGCAAGCCTCCAATATATCTGGCCTTAAAATTCAGCAGAGCTTAACTCTGGGGGAGCTGGAGTGCTACAGGAAACCGAGACTCTGCCGTTAATCTTGTTCACTCTGAGAACAAGCACTTTTAAAAGTGCCTAGGTTATATGTGAAGGAGACTTTTTGATTAATTTGAGGGCATGTGCCAGTGGGACAGAGATCTGTAGGAACTTTCTCTGGGAATGGAAGTACTGGCAGGGGGCATTTTTCTTGCCCTCCTTCTGCCTAAATGGCAGCATGAGAAAAGAAAACAGTATGTATGAAGAAAACCTCATAAGGCTATCAGGTGATTTTCCAGCACAAACTTTGCAGGCTGGAGGAAATGGCATGATACCTTCAAAGTGCTGAAGGGAAAAAAACCTGCAACCAAACATACTCTACCTGGCAAGATTATCATTCAGAACTGAAGGAGAGAGCATTTCCCAGACAAACAGAAGTTAAAGAGTTCATCACCAGTAAAATGGCCTTATAAGAAGTGTTAAAAAGGATTTCCTTAAGCAGAAAAGAAAAGGCTATAACTAGAAGTAAAAAAATTATGAAGGAAAAAATGAAAAATAAGAATATATAAAATATGATGTCAAATATATAAAACATGGAGTGGGGTGCAAAAACATAATGCTTTTAGAATGTGTTGGAACTTAAGCAACCATCAACTTAAAACAGACTGCTAAATTATCTCTATAGGGTGAACATATGAACCTCATAGTAACCACAAACTAAAAACCTATAATACTTATACAAAAAGTAAAGAAAAAGGAATCTGAGTGTTAAGACTAAAGAAAGTTATCAAATCACTAGGGAAGAGAGCAAGAGAAGAAGAGAGGAACAGAGAAGAACTATAAAAACAACCAGAAAACAAGGAACAAAATGGCAATAAGAATGAACAATTACTTTACTTTACTTTAAATTTCTTTAAATGTAAATGGACTAAATGCTCCAATTAAAAGACATGGAGAGAGGTGCCTCATTAGCGCAGTAGGTAGTGCGTCAGTCTCATAAAAGACATGGGGTGAATGAATGGGTAAAAAACCCAAGTCTCATCTATATGCTACCCTACAGGAGACTCGCTTCATATCTAAAGACACGTGCAGCCTGGAAATGAAGAAATATAAAAAGCTATTTCATGCACTGGAAATGAAAAAAGGCTGCAGTAGCAATACTTATATCACACAAAATGGACTTCAAAACTAAGACTGTAATAAGAGACAAAGAAGGGCATTAGGTAATGATAAAGGGATCAATCCAACAAGAGGATATAACAATTGTAAATATCTACGCACCCAACATGGAAGCACCTAAATACATAAAGCAAATATTAACAGACATAAAGGGAGAAATTGACAGTTATACAATGACAGTAGGGGATTTTAACACCCACCTACATCAATGGATAGATTGTCCACACGGAAAATCAATACAGAAATCAGTGGCTTTGAATGACACATTAGACCATATGAACTTAACAGATGTATACAGAACATTCCATTCCCAAAAAACAGAATATACATTCTTTTCAAGTGCACATGGAACATTCTCCAGAATAGATCATGTTAGGCAACAAAACAAATCTCAAAAAATTTAAGAAGATTGAAATCGTTTCAAGCATCTTTTCTTGTCACCATGCTAAGAAACTGAACTTACAAGTTTCATTACAAGAAAAAAAGCCTGGAAAAACACAGACACATGGAGGCTAAATAACACACTATGAAACAACCAATGGGTCAATGAAGAAATCAGGGAGAAAATAAAAAAAAAAAATGCCTTGAGATAAATGAAAACGAGAACACAGTATTCCAAAAACTTTGGGATGTAGGCAAGCAGTCCTAAGAGGAAGTTTATAGAAAAATAAGAAATATCTGACATAAATATCTATCTATCTGACATAAATATCTAACTTATACCTCAAGGAACTACAAAAAACCCCAAAGCTCACTCAGTAGAAGGAAAGAAATGGAGATCAGAGCAGAAATAAATGAAACAGAGACTAAAACAAACAAACAAAAACCAACAGAAAAGATCAACAAAACTAAGAGCTGGTTCTTTCAAAAGATAACCACAATTGATAAACCTTTAGCCAGATTCATCAAGAAGAAAAGAGAGGACTCAAATAAATAAAATCAGAAAGAGAAGTTACAACTGGCATCATGGAAATACAGAGGATTATAAGAGACTACTACAAAAAATTATACACCAAAAACCTAAAAGAAATGGGTTAATTCCTAGAAACATACAATCTTCCAGGACTGAATCAGGAAGAAACAGAAAATCTGAACAAACTGATTACTACTAATGAAATTGAATTGGTACAAAACTCCCAGCAAACAAATGTACAGGACCTGATGGTTTCAGGTGAATTCTACCAAATGTTCAAAGAAGAGTTAAGACCTATTCTTCCCAAAGTATTAAAAAAAAAAAAAAAAAGACGAGGAAGGAAAGCTTCCAAATTCATTCTGAGGCCAGCATTAACCTAACATCAAAACCAAGCCAAAAGAGAGAGAGAGAGAGAGAGAGAGAGAATTACAAGCCAATATCCTTGATGAACATAGATGCAAAATCCTCAACAAAATATTAGCAAACTGAATTCTGCAATACATTAAAAAGATCATTCACTAAGATCAAGTGGGATTTATTTCAGGCATGCAAGGATGGTTCAATATTTGTAAATCAGTGTGATATTCCACATTACCAACATGATGGATTAAAATCAAATGATCATCTTAACAGATGCAGAAAAAGCATTCAACAAAATTCAATATCCATTCATGATAAAAGTTTGAAAATACTTTCAGATCTTGACACAAAGGCAGTAATTTAAGAGATTCTATTTGGAAAACCAAATATGAGGCATTAATTAAAGTGAGGATTCCACCTTATGAAGCCATGTTCACCTCTAGGGGTTTAATAGTTCTGGGCACAGACTGGGGGGGTACACCTGCCAGATCCCACATGTCCCCAGGAAAGAGCTCACTGGAGAGAGAGCCCAACACACAGCTCTGAGTCCCTAGCCACACCTTGGTCTTGAGTCACTATTTCCAATACTGCAACTATCACTCAGCTCTGCTCTTTGGTCCAAACCCCACAGATTCAGGGGGCTACAAGTAGAAATGTAAGGGTGTCACTGTTTTCACCCTAAAATCCTGTTAGATACTAGGGCCTCAAGGTGGCACTCCTTTGGGCATAAAAACTGAGGAGAGGTTCTCCTAGCATTCACAGAAATCATTTATTTAAGATACATTGTTTTTGAATTGCCACAAAGATTTTATGCATCGAGTCAAGACGTCAGAGTGCCCCTCCCATAATGGAGCTTCAAAATAAAGGGGAGGGATATTTCACCGGAAAAGTCATAACCACTGTACTAGCAAAGGCACAGACTTTCTGTACACGTAGAAGCAGAAAATGGTACTTAAGCGTCCCAAGAATTTTGCTTTTTTCTCACAGTCATGCCAGGGTAGAGCCGAACATCCTGACCCCTAAGCAAAGAATCAGGAGCTGTCACACCAGGCTGCAATGGGAACATGGTCCCCTCGGTCCCCTCGCTCAGAACAAGGCCATGGGCATCCCCACTCCGGCTTGAACCATTACTCAATTTACAACTTGATTGCCTCATAGCATCTGCCCAATCCAATAACAGCTCATCACACCGAGGTTAAACCAGCACAGGGATAAGGAGCTTTCCTTGTGGCACGGATTGTAATGGACCTGAGGGACAAGCGGATTATTAGGAGAGCACTCTGGGTCTGAGTAAAGCTGGAGCCTACTGGTCACCAGCCACCAGGTGACTGCCCTCCTTATCTGGCCCCGATTAAGGTCAAGGATATCAGAGAAGGTTGGCAGACCCACTGTTATATTTAAGGGCATTTGACAAGTTGGTGCAGACTAAACAAGAGAAAGAGAACCCAGGTCCATGTTCTGTAGGACCCTTAATACTTCCCATTCTCTCATGTATGTGGCC
The DNA here is from genome assembly GCA_028534135.1 of Potos flavus. NCBI lineage: Eukaryota > Metazoa > Chordata > Mammalia > Carnivora > Procyonidae > Potos > Potos flavus. Next base: position 59,654,823 of record CM052894.1, on the reverse strand, counting down.
ACTCCAGACATCCTCTAATTGTTTCTTTGGCCTTGAAGATAGAGCCCCCAAATTTGATTTGGTGGGAACAGCATTAAAAAGTCTGAGTGTTCTGTTGCTTTTATGTCAGCATTCCTAGAGTGTATGAAGTTAATTCTTTTTCTGCCTGCTGGATTAAACAAACATTCATTACATAAACTGGACCATGCTGTTGACCAGGGTGAATATAGCGAAGAAGAAAGACCCATGTCCTGTGTGTGGTACCTTATAGTATATAAAAAGATACTTTTCATTTTTTCTTAGGGCAACTCTACTGAAGTGAGTAGGTCACTGCACCAAGGAAGAAGGGGCATGTGGTTGAGAGGTGATGTGGTTGGGCCAGTGTTTTGGCTTCCTAGGACTGCCATAACAAATCACCACAAACTTGGTGGCTTGAAACCTGGTATGATTTATTCTCACAGTTCTGGAGGCTAGAAGTTCAAAGTTAAGATCATTAAGACCATGCAGGGCCATGTTCTTTTTGAAGGTATTAGGGAGAGGATCTTTCGCTTCCTTTTGCTGGTCTGGGGGCTGCCAGCAATCCTAGGCATTCCTTGCCTGTACACACATCTCTCCCATCCGCACAGCCCCGTCTTCTCCACGTTTCTGTGTCCCGTCCTTTTCTTACAAGGGCACCAACCATGTACTGGATACAAGGTCTTCCCTAACCCAATATGACCTCATCTTAACCTATTACATTTGCGAAGACCCTATTTCCAGATAAAATCACATCGTGAAGTTCTAGTGGGTAGGAATGGGGGGACACCATTCAACCCAATATTACCATGAACCCAAAATTTGTGGCTATAGGTCTGTGATCGTTTCTACAAAGCAGCACATATGTTTTGCTCTTTGTAAGACCTGTAAGAAAACACCTCTCTGAGAATGGCATGGTGTTTCATAGCTGGGTGAAAGAAATTCATCTTAGGGTGACAGGAACATGGGCTGAGAACCAGTCTATACAACAGAATTCATAACCTATACCCATCTCAATTTCCCCACTTTACAAATGAAATAACTGAAGTCCAGCTGGTTATTTCCCCAAAGTCATTAAGCTAATTAGTGGGGAAAATACGACAAGAACCTCAAGTTGATCGCCCACCATTCATTTATTCGACCCTTACTGCGTCAGGCATGAAGAAATGAGGGAGTGACTCAAATATGATCGTCACCCTCTATTTCGTGTGGGAGACAAATCTCATGGCAGCGTATGCAATCAGAGATTCCTGATGCCACCATGGAAGTCTGTGAAGGGTAGAAGTCTGTGAAGTCTGTGAAGCCAAAAAGGAGAGGGTAGATCCTTCCTGGGGTGGGCAGGGAAGTAAGGAGAAGAGTGGGAGGGCTTCATACTCAATCTGAGCCTGGGAAGGTGACTAGGAGCCCACCAGGCAGAGGAACAGCATATGCGAAAGTAGACAAAACTGCACACAAGCCTGGCATGCTCTAAAAAATGGCATACTTCTTTGTTTCTGGAGGCTGGGAGTGTGGGGGTCAGATCACAGAGGGTCTCAAATGCTACTCTGAGGAGGTGAGACTTGTATCAAGCAGGCAGTTACAATCAATTGAAGGGTCTTTAAGTAGACAGGTTATAAGATTGCTTTTACATTTTAGAAAGGTCACTTCAACCTACTGTGCAGAATGTACCAGAGGTGACGGAGATAAGCAAGCAGACCAGACTGGAAGCTCTGCGAGTCTAGCATGGCAGGGCTGGGCAGAGAAAGGAGACTCCAAGCTTATCTCTGCTCCATTTCTTTGCTCTTCAGTCTGCACTTTTAGAATTGTAGAAGTAAAAGATTCAATACCAATAAAGCCAATAAATTATCAGCTGCGGCTGAGACCAAGATGGCCGGGAGACACGCTGCCTTTCTCGAGGCCTGGGCCAAGGTGGTGGTGCTGGTCATGGCCTTCACCACTGGGGGCCTCGAAGTCACTCTTCCCCCCTCAGCCCCTTCACCAAATAAGCCACCATGATCAACCAGGTCACCCCCTACACCTATCCAGTGCCCCCTGAGATGATGGGAATATGCGCTGTGCGCCCGGCCAGCCCCAGGACCCCCCAGGGTCCAAGCTTGCAGTGGCTGAAGAAACTGTGAGCGGACACCTCCAGGGACAGGGAGGAGGCTCCCTCCCCTGCAGCCAATAAAAAGTGAAAAGTGAAAAAAATCCCCCCGAAAACAATAAATTCTTCTTTATGGATCAAAGGGCACAAACTTGCTAGGACTCTGACTGGGGCTTCATCAAGTGAAATTCTGTAGAACAGAGATAGAGGAGGTACTGGGTCACTACAGCCTCCAAACTAGGATGCAGTTCATACGGAGAGCACAGTCTTCCATGAGGCTGTTGGCCAATGCCATCGGGGAGAGAATGTGGGGCTTGCTCTTGGGGAGATGTCTGCCAGCAGAGGTGACCATACAGACTCTGAACTATACACAGTTGACCCTTGAACAATGTGGGAGTTAGGGATGCTGACCTTCCATGCAACCTAAAATCTACCTATAACTTCCAACTTCCCCGACACTTAACTACTCATAGCCTACTGCTGACCGGCAGCCTGATCAGTAACATAAATAGTTGACTAACACTTATTTTGTATCTTATGTGTATTTTATACTGTATCCTTACACTAAACTAAGGTGGAGGAAAGAAAATGTGATGAAGGAAATCATAAGGAAGAGAAAATACATTCACAGTACTGGGCTGTATTTATGGGAAACAATCCCCACATCAGTAGACCCTCACGGTTCAAACCTGCGCAGTTCAAGGGTCCCCCAGACTCCGTACATCACAAACTGTGTAGTCATAAATGCCAGCAAACATTCGGTGGGTCGTGCCCTTTGATCAGGGAGAGGCAGTTCATGCCAGGTTGTCCGTCTGCCTCTCCCAGCCGGATCCTTTTCACCCCTCGGCAGTTTTCTGCCATCGTGCTCGGGTTCAGGTGCAGTTTGCAATGTCAGAGCAGAGGAATACCAGTGACTGTCATGAGTCTGGACGCACTGTCTCTCTCCGGGAGGGTTCCTCCTGTCCCCCAGAGCAACCCTCTCCCCTCACTCTGGTGGCTCCCTTGAACGTGGGCTTCAAATGCCCATGTTCATGGCCTATCCGTGCCCTGTCGGGAAACCGCAGTCTTGGCAGACAGACCAAACTAACCAATGAAGACAAGGTGGTTGCATCCTCTGGGACCAGTTCCAGGAAACACTGTTTCTAAAGACACCAGTGGCTGGCAACTGCATGTCATCTCTTACCGTTTTCTAAGACCAATTTACAATGAAATGCTTGAATTTCTAAATAAATTTGTTGAGGTGACATTCACCTGACATAATGAACTATTTTGAAGCGAACATTCAGTACATTCACGATTTTGTACAAACACCACCTCTATCCAATTTCAGTACATTTCCATCACTCCAAAATAAAACTCCGTACTCAGTAGGCGGTTCTCCCCAGAGCCCCTGGCAACAACCAGAGGGTCTGATCGCTCTCCGTCTCTGTGGATTTGCCTATCTGGGCATTTCATATAAATCAAAGAATTCCATAGGTGCTCTTTTGTGTCTGGCTGATTTCACTAGCATAATGTTCAGGGGTTGCATTCACTTTGTACGCATTAGCACTTCTTTCCTTTCCACAGCTGAGTAATACTCCACCGTATGGATATACCGCTATTTTTTGTCCATACTTCTTTTGATGGACATTTGAGCTGTCTCTACCTTTTGACTATTGTGACTACTGCTGCTTTGATATGCGCATACCAACATATGTCTGAGTACCTGTTTTGAACCATTTTACATTCCCTCCAGCAATGTATGAAGCTCCATTTTTTCCATATCCTCACCAACGTTGTTGTTTTCCATTTGGGGAGGGTTATCACCATCCCAGTAGGGGGGAAACGGGACCTCATTGTGGTTTTCATCTGCATTTGCCTCATGACTCCTGATGTGGAGAGTCTTTTCGTGTGCTTATTGGCATCATTTACTTTTTAAGAACGGTCTTAATGTGGGGCACCTGGGTGGCTCAGTTGGTTAGGTGCCTGACTCTTGATTTTGGCTCAAGGTCATAATCTCAGGATCATGAGATCAGGCCCCACACTGGGCTCCATGCTCAGTGTGGAGTCTGCTTGAGACTCTCTCTCTCCTGCCCCCCCAACTCATGCTCTCTTACGCTCTCTAAAATAAATAAAATCTTTTTTAAAAAATGACCTTAACATTAAACTTAAAATTTTGTAACAATCTCAGGTTTATAGAAAGGCTGCAAGTTCACCACAAAGGATTTTCTTTTGACCACTTGAACATAAGTTGCCAGCCTGAGCCCCTATTACCCCTCAGTACCACGGATCTCCGGAAGACAAGGACATTCTCTTACGCAACCACAACATGACCATAAAAGTCAGGACAATGCACACTGATATATCACTATCATCTGATCTTCAGACTCCATTCAAGTTTCATAAAAAGTACCAATAATGTCCTTTATAGCAGAAGGAAAGCAACCCTGCCAGCAATTTGGTCTAGGACTTCTGCCTCCAGAACTGTGAGAAAATAAATTTCTGTTGTTTAAGCCGCCTCCTCTGTGGTACAAAGCAGACTAATACGGCTCCTCATCGGTTGTAAGAGGAAAGCCAACCGCCTTTGCTCAGTGCAATGCCACAGACTGACTAAACCTTCAGACTTGCACGACTACAACAGAACACAGACCCATCTATTGAGAAAGATAAGGGCAGAAGGCCTAGCTGGCTAGCAGGACAGTGTCAGGACATCTCACGAGGGGGCCTTCAGAAGTTCTTACTGTGGTTTATGGAGCATCCAGGAGCTATCCCCAAGGGTAGCACGGTGCAAGGAGAAGACATCTACATGGGTAGGTGTGGGGTCCACCTTGGTGCAAAAGACCCCTGCCCACAGAAGCAGTATCTCTTCAAAATAGCTTCCAGGTCCCCACAGGGACATACCACTTAAAAAAGTCACCAAAACTTGAGAAAGCTCAAAGTGTAGTGTCTACAGGAGGTATTTGAAGTTCATTCATCATTGCTTCCAATCCAAGAGTAATTTACTACTCGGAGGACATTTTGACCATAAGCAATGTCACCTGACAATACAGTTAACATACACTGTCTTATCTGGTTTCCAGGGTGTCATAGATAGGCAGAAAAATGCCTTCTCAAAGATGCTCATGTCCTAATTCCCAGAACCCGTAAATATGTAACATGACAGGGAGGAAAAAAGAGCACAGATGGAATTAAGGTTGCTAATCAGTTGACTTTAAAATAGGGAGGTTAGGGACGCCTGGGTGGCTTAGTCGGTTACGCATCTGCCTTTCGCTCAAGTCATGATCTCTAGGTCCTGGGATCGAGCCCCTCATCAGGCTCCCGGCTCAGCAGGGAGTCTGCTTCTTCTCTGTTCCTCCTTCTGCTCGTGCTCCCTTTCACTCTCTCTCTCTCAAATAAATAAATACGATTTTTAAGAATAAAATAAAATAGGGAGGTTACCCTGGATTATCTGGGTGGGTCCAAAGTAATCACAAGGGTTCTTATAAGAGAAAGAGGGATGCAGGAGAGTCAGTGTCAGAGTCTGAGATTTTAGGGTGCTACATTGCGGGCTTTGAAGATGGAAGAGGGCCATGTCTCAAGGAATGTAATCAGCCTCTGGAGGCTGGAAAAGGCAAGAAAACAAAGAAATGCACTTCTGCCAACACCTTAATTTTAGTCCAGTGAGACCCTTTTCAGATTTCAGACTTCTAGAACTATAATACAATAAATGTGTTGTTTGAAGCCACTGATTTAATTAGTTACAGCTGCAATGCAGGGTAACAGAGCCAGGAGGCTAACAAGGCTGGGTTCTCAAGCAGCAGGGGGAGGGGGTGTCTGACCCATTCACCCACACCTGATATGTAGCTGGTCCCTCCTTCCCTCCTCCGGCCTCCTTTCTGACTCTCTCCGACTGTATTAGTCAGCTCTGGCTGCCATAACAAAGAACCACAGACTTAGTGGTTTATACAACCCATACTTATTTTCTTACAGTAGGAGAGGCTGCAAGTCTAAGGTCAAAGTGTTGGCAGGTTGGTTTCTTCTCAGGTGCCTCTCCTCAGCTTACAGATGGTTGCCTTCTTGCCGTGTCCTCATGTGGCCTTCCCTCTCTGTGTGTCTGTGTCCTAATCTCTTCTTATAAGGACACCAGTCCCATTGGATTAAGGCTTATCTGCATGACCCCATTGATTACCTCTTTCAAGGCCCAGTTTCCAAATAGGGTCACATTCTGTGACATTCTGAATTTGCTGGGGGACACAATTGAGCCCATAACACTCCACCCTCTGGACTCCCAAAGTTCATGTCTTCTTACATGAAAAGTAAATTCATCTGCATCCCAACAGCCTCAAAATCTTAATCTTATTCCAGCACCATCTCTAAATCCAAAGTCTCATCTAAATCATGTGTGGGTTCCAGGCCTCCTCCTGATCCTTCTTTTCTATCAGTTTGTCTTCTAGATCACTAATTTGATCTTCTGCCTTGTTTACCCTAGCTGTTAGAGTATTTAGATTAGATTGGATCTCACTAATAGCATTTTTAACTTCAGCCAGATCAGCTCTCACTTTTGCCCTTAGAGATTCTATGTTGCCACTAATGGTCTTCTCCAACCTAGCCATTGCCTGGATAATTGTTACCCTGAATTCCCTTTCCGACATACTGTTTATGTCCATATCCAATAGTTCTGTGGCAGAGGTCACAGTCTCTGAATTTTTCCTCTGTTGGGTGTTCCTCCTCCTACTCATTTTGGTGAGACTTGGTTGAGGGGATGTATAGCTGAATACATCAACCACGATCCAAAAAAAAAAAAAAAAAAAAAAATCACGTGTGGGTGAGATGTGAGGTATGATTCATCTTGAGGCAAAAACTCCACTCCAGCAGTGAACCTGTGAAATCAGACAAGTTATCTGTTGCCAGAACACAATGGTGGCCTATGATAGACTTTTCCATGCTGAAAGGGAGAAATCAGAAAGAAGAAAGGGGTCATAGGTCCCAAGCGAATCCTTTGAAAGACAGTGTAGTACTTCAGACTATGTCAAATCCCATTTTGATATGACATTATTTCAACAGAAAAGCTATTTTTACAAAGTGGGAAGTGTCTGACTGTCAGAGCAAAATGACACATTTGAATTTTCCATGTAACTTTTAATTGAGAAAAGGACAACTGCTGTCATATTTCAGCACCTACCATTACTCCAGAATAATGCATTTTCTATAAACATTCCTTGGCAAGCCACTCATTTGCACATTCCTGGAGAATTAATCTTTTTAAGAAATAACATGATTGTGTTCCAAAGAATCAGGATTTTACATTATATCGTGTGCGTCTGTGTGTGTGTGTGTGTGTGTGTGTGTGTGTGTGTGTGTGTGTGAATTTATTTCCCATCTCACTTGCTTCCTACTAGATTTTTACTAGTCAGACAGATCACACAAGCTGGCTCCATCCCGATTCCCTCTCACCTCTAGCCACCTATTATTTGTCTTGGTCAAGATTGCTATTTGCAAACAGGCTCCTAAACATCAGAGGAAGACTGTTAGTAAATTGCAGCTCTTGGAAAATCTGTAACACCTTGCTGACTTTCCTGAACCCGGGCAAGAGCTGGCTTTGAAAATAGCTCCCAGGAGGACCCGGAGCCCGCTGAGGACCCAGTGCGGGTGGGCCTCCCGGCTGCTGAGGAAGGAATTACCAGAAGGCAGGGGAGGGTCCCATATGGCAAAGGTGTGGGGGATCTTGGTGAAAGGAATAAGGAGTGATTTTCCTGTGACCCCCACAAAGCTACAGGCCTGCCATCACTTCCCTTGTCTCTCTCTTGCTCAGGACACTACTTCTCTTTCCCACCTTCCCAACCTTCTCTTGCAACCTTTTCAACCTCTTAAAAAAAAAAATTATTTTTCAGAGCAGTTTTAAGTTTCACAGCAAAACTGAGCAGGAAATACAGAGATTCCCCTCCCCCATGCATGGCATCCCCTCTACCAGCATCCCCCACCAGGCACTGACGCACCGTTATCGCCCAGAGCCCACAGATCGCACTGCCATTCATCCCTGGGGCTGTGCATTCTATGGGTTTGGGCAAATGTGTAATGACAGGTCGAACCATCATTATAGTGTCCTACAGAATAGCTTCACTGCCCTAAAAATCCTCTGAGGACCAGGCATAATTATACCTGCCCTGTGGCATTGTTCTCAAGATTAAATGCGGTCATGTGAGTGAAGGGTCTAGAAAACTGACTGGCACAGTGTGGGGGGCAGCAGTAAGTGGATGGAGGCACACGGGAGCAGGCTGTGCAGGGGCTCTTGGGATATGGATCGTCTGCTCTCCCCGGGACTTTGCGGGAACTGCAAGCCTTCTGGGGATGTTAACACGTAAGGGAGAGGGGCGCCTGGGTGGCTCGGTCGGGGAGCATCTGCCTTCGGCTCAGGTCATGATCCCGGGGTCCTGGGATTAAGCCCCACGTGGGGCTCCCTGCTCAGCGGGGAGTCTGCTTCTCCCTCTCCCTCATTCGTGTTCTCTCTCTCTCAAATAAATGGATGGAATCTTAACAACAACAAATATGTAAGGGAGAAAGCTAGGCCACCTGGAGTAGAGTGAGGCCTGAAAGAAACCCCAAATCTGTACCTTCAAACACGTGTGACGGGACAGCCGTTACAGCCATTGACCTACGCCTCCCCCGTTCACGTTCAAGGAGAGGTGGGGGTGGAGGTTAAGCAGCAGACACACCCAGGGGTCTTTGGCTTTTGTTCCCAAAGCCTAAGCCTCCCATGGGAAAGAACTCAGGGTATAGGGTGGGCGTAGCAAGAGGAAGAGAGGAGCTCCCCCAGGACCGGAGGGGGACTCTCTCCAATAGCCCGGCGTGGCTGGGGGTGGGGGTGGGGACTGCACAACCTTCCTGGGCAGGGCATGGTGGGGGGGCAGGTGGCAAGATGCCAGAAGAAAATGGCTGGGGGCAGGTGGTTCATGGAGGAGAGTGTTGTGACCCCAGGCATGACCTGAGACCACCAAGAGCCACTAGCCTCAAGGGCCCATACCCAGCTGACGGGTTCTCATGGTCACCTGGTCCTCGAGATGCCTCAAGGACCAAGGGAGCGCCTCTCCCACACCCTGGACCTGCCTGAGTTCTGGGGAATCGCAGGGAGGCTGGGGACACATGGTCAAGACCGAGACAGAAGTCCCTTGCCAGTCAGAGGGATGTGAAAGATGAATTCTAGGAAAATTAGAAGAACCCCCTTCCTCCCACACACCTGAGTCTGTGGACTGGATTCACACCAGCCCTAGTCATTCTGCCTCACCCGGCGCTGGACAGTGGCCGAGCTAATGACGCTTCCTGCAGCAAGTCCGGCTGCGCCTGCCTGCTTCATTCAGCTGTTTGCCTGTTCGTTCACTTTTGTGATCCGAGCCCTCTGCCTCCTTTGATTCTGGGGCCTCCATGCAAGTCCCCCGGTCAAGGGCGCCTGGTCTCAGCACCTCTTCCTGCTCTCTGTAGCTCACAAGATTATGACCAAGCCGCCTCTTTGAAGGCTTGTTTCGCTGGAACCTCTGTGACTGATGGTGCGGCAGCCAGAGCATCCTCAAGTTAACTACTCCACTGGGCCCCCCATGGAATGGAGCAGGACCAGGAGACAGCCGTGTAGCCCCTCTCTCAAAGGAACGCGCATCTGCTGTACTTGGAAGGGCTGAAGTTTAACACCTGCTTGATTTTTCGTGCAGGAGTTAATGGGTAAAACTGACATTTATATAAAGCAAGAAAAAGCAGAGGCTCGGATAAAGCCATTATTTTATTTCTGAAACCACATTTTAATGTAATGTAATTTCTTCTGAAATGTCAAATATGCGAGAGGCTTTTAAAAAATCGGTACCAAACTTCCTCTGTATGATATTCAAAATTAAATAATTCCAATCCCAAGAGTCAGCTGCCTGAGCTCGCTCTTAGGTGCCTGGAACTTTGCCACTGTCTTCTTTTGCTTTCGTTATTTATTCGCCACCCCAACTCTTCCTGATAAAAGCTGCCTCTGCTCATTTTCAAGGTCTCATTCAGACGCTACCGCCCTCTCAAACAAAACTTTCTTGAGCTGGCTTGCCCCCGTAGTCCCTGGAGCTGAGCGCCACTGCCCATCACTGTGACGCTTCTAGGCTTTTTGTTGTGCTCACGGCCTTAGACCTGGTACTCTTGTATTCAAGTAGCGGTGAATGTGTGTTTTCTTCCTTCCTAGACTGCCAGCTCTTTGAGAACAGGAAATTTGTTAGGTTCATTTTTATTTTTTTAAGATTTTTATTTATTTATTTGGCAGAGAGAGAGTGCACAAGCAAGGGGAGCAGCAGGCAGAGGGAGAGAGAGAAGCAGACTCCCCGCTGAGCAGGGAGCTGGACTCGGGACTCATCCCAGGACCCTGGGATTATGACCTGAGCCGAAGGCAGACACTTCCCCGTCCCAGCCACCCAGGCACCCTTCCCCTTTCTTTCAAATAGGACAACAGTTAAGATATATGAGGTCCGCTGTCCTTCATTATAACTTCACATAAATCAAGTACACACTCTTTACCCAAGAGATTTAAGAATTCTCTTGTGAGACTGTTTCAAAATGATCCTCAAATCCCCAGCACCTGAAAGCTGTCAGATACACCTCTTCAGAGCACGGTAAGTACTTGACTTTGCTGTTGAGCACAGCAGCCCTCAGTCAGTCAAGACCAGCTCTGTGGCAGGGTCCGCATAGCGGAGGCCCCATCAGGGCAGAGCCGACAAAGCCAGGTGTTTTGCTCATCCTGGGAATTCTGATGGCCCGAGACACCAGTGCGAGGCCCTGGGGGTCTGCCTGTCCTACACGAGGGCCACCCGGAGTGGTGTGGGCACAGCCCAGCACCCCCTGGGAAGCCTGGCCCTCCCATCGTACGGGAGAGGAGCTCTGAACTGCTGTCACAGCCAGTCACCCACCACTCTGTGGACTGGATGCCTTGGTCACGCAGCACTCCTCAGCCTGACACTCACAAACCCCCGGGGGAGGCACCAGGGGACGCTCCCGTGACTTCTGACTTCATGCTGTCTACACTTCCTGTGTAATTACTGTCTTCTCATTCTTCTAAAAGTGGTGATGCAGGAATTAATCCTCAGCTGAACCAATGATGGCACCAACAGGAACGAAAGCTTCAATCCGGGACCATGTCACATGAGTTTAAAGGAACCCCTGAGAGGACACGGTAGACCACAAGCAGAGAGAGGGTGAGCAGGCTGTGCGGAGAGGCCGGCTCTTTCCCTGCTGGACAGAGCCTCCTGCAGGCAGGACTCAGTGGTCATACTTTTCATCTTTGTGCAAAGCCTGAGCACCTTCTCTGCAAACCAGCTACTAGAACTGAATTCAAGAATCCTCCTTCAAGTCAGGTAGGAGGAGTCAGAATTCTCAGATGCTCGTTCTGGAGACGAAGCGTTTGGAAAAAGAGGGTTTTGCTTTTATTTTTTGTTTTTGTTTTTGTTTTTCCACATAGGAAGGGTGGCTGAGCAGCCAGGAGATTTGCTTCTCATCCCATTTCAATTTTGGTTACTTGTCTGACTGCGAGCAAGTTTCTGTCTCTGCATTTCAGGGTTTCCTTTTGTAAGAGTCTGTCATCGTCTTGTCCCCAAAAGTTCAGAGTCAAGTACGATGCCTCAAGAGGGAACAAAACCAATAAGACAACTTAGCAAATTCATAAAATCTTAGACATTGTCACTTGACTTTCTGAGATAACAACCTGATGGCTTGACCATGATGAAAAAAAAAAAAACAAAGAAAATTAGTCATAGAGTTTTCATTCTAGTTTAGGAGAATTTATGACCAAATGATTGCTCAGACATTTGTCTTCAAAAGAGGAAGGAAGCCTGACCTCACAGGCCATCACCCACGAACACTGTTGATCAGGTGTTATAGACATCAACGGGATCTCTCCAAGGTGTTTATTCATATTTTGCAGACAGATTTGTGTCGCTCAAGTGAGCTATGCATGGAGGAGAATGTTTTAGCAGCAGTGGGAAAAAAAAAAAAAAGACACATTAAATAAGCCTGAAAGTGATCTGGGTATTTTCCAGGAAAAAAGATACACAGTCTGATGTGAGTTTTTCTTTAACGCGTTGGCGGCCTGCTGATGACCCCCAAAGTAGTTGTCTGGGGTGACTGTCCCTGAGTGGTCCAGGTGGGGGTGGCGAGTGGCTGAGCTGGGGCTAGAGGCAAGCAGAGAGAAGTTCTACCTTTCCCAGTAGCCAAGGAAGCCACGGACCATAAAGTCTGTTCAGCTGACCCGACCGAGGCCCACTATGCCTCACCCCTAAATGCAGCACCGGCACCATAAGGCTGGACTGTGGCGGGAAATCTCCAAGCAAGACAGTCTCCCTGGGAGGCTGGCCCTGGCTATTTCTCCTTCGAACCAGAAGTCAACATGTTATTGGGAAGAGGCGCCTGAGAAGGGAAAAGTCTAATGAAGATAACAAGGCTTTAAGAAGCAAGAAAAACATACATGCGCTCCAGCTCACCTATAAAGTCGCTGTAAGATGCAAAGATAAGTCCCCAAACCTGAGATGTAGAGAAAACGAAGCTCTGGTCCAAAGAAATGCAGGGGGATGGAGGCAGAGGTCCTACCACTCTCACCAGTCACCAACTCATCGCCACTTTGCCAGGAAGGGTGAGGGACCAACAGCCAGTCTTAGAATTGTCCTCTATCTCTACGTGGGGAAGACCCATCCTCTGGAAATTCTCCGCCCAGTTCCCTGCGGAAGGAGCAAGGCTGCTTAGCAATTCTTCCTTAGCAAGGCCAGCAGCTGATATAGGAAGGCAATGCAGGAAAAAGGTAGAGAGCAATAAATGTATGGTATTTTAGAAAATCTACCATAACAGTTGTTAATGAACCAAAGAGTGCTTGCAACGGAAAGGATTTCCCAGACTAGGGATCCAATGGTTTTAAAGCATAAAAGTCCCTTCTTAAAAAAAAAAATGTAGCCTCCCTGCGGCAGTACTTTCAGTATCTGTTGACTCAGAAGATTTAGAGTGAAATGAAGGATATGAAGGATTTAGTAATACAGTTAAATGCATCTCATCTTCCTGATCCCAAGGACATCTATGCATACTTGCAGTTTAGCGGTAGACAAGCACGTGACATTGCATATTCACTTTCCACGGGGCTCCTGGGCTGGACCTGGATTCAGAGACACCCTAGTGGAAGCTAAAGGTTGGAAGAAGGGAGGTAATGTAACCCCCTTTAGCCAGCCAGCTCGTGGGGGAGAATCTGGTAGCCCCACACTGCCAGGGGACTTCTGGGTCACAGCCGGGGGCCCTTTCTCTGGGGAACCCTGAGGGAGGGTCTTTCCCTTCACTGCATAGGAGAGCCCGGACCAGGGTGGGGGGAGAAACCGGCTCTGTGTGCAGTAAGACGATGTCCTGATGTACTGCTCTGTGCTCTCTCTCCCCGTGCTCCCTTGTCTCCCACCCATCCCCTGCCAGCCAGAGGATCCGCGTTGCCTCAGGGGGAACTAGGATTATTAAAGAGGGAATACAGAAAGACAAAGAAGCAATTTGCCTTTTTTTTCAAAGCACGTTCCGAAAGCCCTCTTGGGGAACATGTTTTGGATGCCAGAGATTTTGATTTATGTGGAGAAGGCTTGCGGAAAGGGAGGACCCCAAGGACACCTAGAAAGAAGAGAGAGAATGGCCAGGATTCACCTGTCCCTAGGACACCTGTGCTGGGAGATGTGCGGTGAGCAGCACAGAATAAGCCAGGAGCCTGAGGGACCTACGTGTAAGGAGAGCAGCTCGCACCGGGAGGCAGGCCTGCCCTCCCTTTGTCTTCATCACACAGGAGCCCAGGCTTGCTGGAAGCTTGTGGTCAGACACGGTCACGTCCCCCAAGCCGAGGCCATTTTCTTGACAGGCCTCCTGCCAACAGACCTGCATATCCCTGTGGGTCCTCCGCAGGACGCCCGCCTGTGCCCCGAGACACTGGTGAGCCTCATCCAAACTACGCCCTAGGACCCGCTCGTGTCAAAGGCCTGGGGGTCTCACGCGCTCCCTCCAGCAGGTGGGACCCCGGACAGGTGGTGGTGGTGCGTGGACGCCCCAGCATCTCATTTCTGTACTTGGGAGGAGCACACTTGACCTGGAATCTGGAACCCTATGGCCTCGTAAGGGCGTCTGAGGCCATCTTTCCCCCTAAGAGGCAGCAGAATGCAGTCGACAACGTGTACAAGCCCCAAGTTCCATTCTGGCTCTGCTCCGTGCCTCGGCCAATTACACTGGAGGCTTAGTTTCTCAGTCAAGAATGGGGACAAAAATTCAGGCCTCCCAGCGTTTCTGAAAAGATCAAGTGGACAGGTCACATGAATGCTTTTGGTAAAGAACAAGATGCTAATCAAATGTTAGCTAGGGCTCCTTCGAGAATCTAAGCAGTGTCTGTGAAATACTTGAAATATAAATTCAGCAGATGTAGCTGGAGTAGTGGTACCAGGAAACGTTTACTGTGCTTAATATTTAAAAAAAACCCTTGAAACACTGTCTAAAAATTCTTCCAACCACTTATTTCAGCCAAAGACTGAGGGATGAGGATGCTTTATATTAAAGGACTCCTAATACAAAGAATTGCTTATGTTAAAGAATTAGAATGGATGAAAGAAGTTTGAGACACAAATAGATGTTTGGAGACAGGAGAATCTAATGCACACAGGGATGCCGTGTTTAACCAGAGTGTCTCCCTAACCACCAGGCCAGAAGGGTGCTTTAAAACCATGCGCTGATGGAGAAAGGTGGAGGTCTGCATCAGCACACAGCTCGGTCTGCACCCGGCATCAGGTGGAGCTGGCCTCACCTCCGGGGTGGCGGGCACTCAGGGTCAGCACAGACACAAGCAGATCTCTGGAAAGGAGCTCAGGCAAAGAAGCAGCGGAGGCCACACTTCCCCTCAACCAAGAAGGGCCTAGGATCCAGCTCCTGCCTGCCTGCCTTGTTGGGTTCATCTTCGGATGCTCCTGGGTCTTCCGACCACCCCTTAGTCAGGACACAGGCAAGCGTGAGCCAGTGCAGGATCTGGAGCCAAGAGGATGAATTTGGAGTGCTGGATCTGCTCCTTGCTTGCTGTGCAACCTTGGGGGCAAATTACTCAGTCCCTTGTTTTCTTTGGTGGTAAAACAGGAAGAATCTGTAGGAGCTTCCTATGGCTGCTGCAACGTAGGACAACAAACTGAGGGCTTAAACAACCCAAATCTGTGATTTGAGAGTTCTGGTGTTAGAAAGCTCACAGTGTCCGCAGGGCTGCTGGAGGCTCTGGGACGTGTCTGCTTCTTTGCCTTTGCCAGCTGCTGGTGGGTGCCTGCACTCCTCGGCCACAGCCCCTCCTCCACCCTCCCAGCCAGCAGCCTAGCACGGTCCAGTCCCCCCAGACACCGCTGTCTTCCTTTCATAAGGGCACCAAATAATCCCGGATACTTTCTCCATCTCAAGAGCCTTAATCGCATCCACAAAATCCCTTTTGCTCTGTAAGGTAACATATTCACAGGTTCCACTGTGGCCATCTTTGTGGTTGGGGGCACTGTGTGCTCCTCCAACCATAGTTGCCAAGGAATAAACACGCACGAATATATTTATTTTTTAAGTTGGCTCCATACCCAGTACGGAGCCCAACGCGGGGCTTGAACTCACGACACTGAGATCAGAAAGACCTGAGCTGAGATCAAGGGTTGGCCACCGCAGAAGTGATGGAGGCACCCAGGCACCCCCTCAAGGAGGTACACACTTAATACCATATAAGACATTAGAGCCTGGCTCGTAGCGGGCACTCAATAAAC
Source organism: Potos flavus (assembly GCA_028534135.1). Taxonomy (NCBI): domain Eukaryota; kingdom Metazoa; phylum Chordata; class Mammalia; order Carnivora; family Procyonidae; genus Potos; species Potos flavus. The sequence goes on along the minus strand of CM052894.1, from coordinate 59,639,004 downwards.
GGTAGCTGCTATTATCATTATTTGCTTAAACAAAAACTCGCAGCCTCCAAAGTCTTCACTGTTCACTAGCTGTGATGCAACCCTTCCCTCTGGCCGAATCCCGAGACCTCCTTCTGGAAGCCTTTCCTGACCTAGACTGGGTGTGGGTTCCTGCTGTGTTCAGGTCCTTAATTCTGTGCTGTTACAAGCGTCCGTCTCCCTGACTAGCGTGTAAATTCAAGACCCGAGAGCTCCCTTTACTTGTCTCTGGGCTCCTGCCCGCTGGCCCAGGAGCGTTCACAAGTCTCAGTGACGAATGGTCCTCCCTGAGCCCTCGGCAAACAAGAGTGAGGCCGGCTCACGCACGGGCAGGTGCCCGGGACCCTAGAGCCACTGTGACCCGCCCCAGGGGAGCTGCAGGACGGCAGCAGGGGGAGCGGTCTGCATTTTGGGGTCATTATGCTCTGCACAGAGGCAGTTAGATCTTCAGGGTGAAGACCTGGTTTCCCCATCAGTGAGGCTGTCTTGTGAAAAGCAGGGGTGGCCAGAGCCCCACGCTCAGCCTGGAAAGGAGCTCTTCCTCTTCCAGGGGTTTTGGCCTCCTGGTGTCTGTGGGTAGTCACGGTCTCACAGATCCAAGGTGGGGGCGGTGGGAGAGGCTGGCATAGGAAATGGTCTGGGACCCCTGGGAGAGTTTAGGGGGTTTTCAGGCACACGGAAGGATGACCCGTGGAAATCATCTGCTTCACTGGTTTAAAAAACTCAAACAACACAGATTCCCTGGCCCTGGCTCAGAACCGCTGAGTCAGAACGCCCAGGGGTGAGGTGGGATTTTGGAAAACGACTCAAAGTCATTTTGCTATGCGGCCAGGTTTGGGAACCACTGACGGATCTGCCTGGGATTTTCCAGACAGACTGCGCCACCAAGAAATGATCCCTAAAACAGGTGTGTGAAAATGGACGGCACGGCCGATGGGGCCCATTGTGAAGCAAGCTTACTGTTCACCCGCCAGGCCACACGGCAGGAATCCCCAAAGCAGTTCTCACCGAGCTGTGCCTTCCAGCCTAGCTGTGTCCACCGCGGAGCGGACCAAGGGTCTCGAGGGAGCCCCCAGGTCTTTCAGACGTGTGGTCTTTGGTCGGGCCTCTCGGGGGCACCCTCTGGAGGGCTCTGGGTGGCTCAAACGCCCTTGGATTAGGGCTCCCTCCCTATGGCCTCCTCTTGGCCCCTCAGTCCAGCGGCTGGATTGGTGGGACAACCACAAAACAGGGAGATCGTGGTGCTGGGTGTTATTTTGCTACGAGTTTCTCCCTCTGCCTTGAGTCAGACCACCAAACGTTCCTTTTGGCTTCCTCGGATGCTGGGGTGTGGTAGAGGCTATCGAGGAAGGCAGCTGGGCAGAAATCGTCTGTGGGGCCAGCACATTTTCATCTCATTCCTCTTTTGCTGCTTCTGCACCTAGGAGACAAGTCCCTTTCCTTTCTTCTTCTTGGCTCCTGACACGGAGTCCTTCCAGGAGCAGCTTGTTTAAAATCTGCAATAGCCTTTCCCTGGAATTCTGTTATCTTCCTTTCTCATTTCATTTTTCTCCCAAGCAGTCATCACATTTTAAGATGCTCATTTATTAATTTACTTATTCAATTCGCTTTTGATTTTCTGGCTTATTCTTACCGGCCTGCTCCCTCTACTAGAATGTAAATTCTGTGAGGGTAGGAATTTGTCTCCTCTTCCACTGGCTGCTCCTTGTCCCCTTGCACATGGAGAGTCCTGGGTAGGGGAGAAGCCAGCAGAAGGCAGAGAGTGAGGAAAAAGACAAGAGAACCTCACCACGGGCCACATTTCACAGCTAACAGAGGCCCAAGGAGGAGGCAGGGCAGGGACAACCGGAGGGAAATCAAGAGTGGCCTGCGGCCCTGGGCCAATGTGTGGGCGGCTTAGGTGAGTTGCCATGGCTACTGGGCAGCAAGGCCAGGGCCCAGGCCTCCTGCCTCAGGCCACCAGAGCTTGGGGGTAGGTCGAGGGTGACCAGGTCTGGGGAAGAAAACCCCAAACTCACCCTTGGACAGACATGCTTTCCCAAAGGCTAATCAACTGTAATCCCCCACATCCACGTGCAGGGAGAGATGGTGCGGCCGTCCGTGTCAGATCAAATTCATAAACGTCAGGGGGACAAAGGAATCATAAACAAGAGACAGAGCTGCAACTGCTTGAGCACAGAAAGAATGAGTCATCCAGGGGAGCATGCTGGCGGGCTTGCTGTGGCCTCCCAGACACTGGCGGCCTGAGCGGCCTCCAGGACTGCTGGGCAGGCGGGTCCCCTCCCAGGGACTTCAACGCCAGAAAACCTGCGTTAGAAAGACCATGCGTTACCTCCTCACCAGCCAGGTCCCACGCTCTCCTCTCTGCCTGCCCGGCTCCTTCCTCCCCTTCCATTCACTAACCCAGGCCATGCTGTCCTCTCTGTCGAGGCCCAAACTGGCCACCCTGGGCCACCCAGGCACCAGCATCTCCCCTCCCCTCCACCGCTGGTCAGACAGCGGTGCCCACTGCTGGGAGGGCCTGGGCATTGGGGGCCGGCCGCAGCCCAGCCTTGCTGCCCTGCCTCTCCTGCCAGACCAGCAGCAGGCACAGGGCCCTTCCCCCTACCACGACTGCCCTGGGTCCCCATCCATCCCAGAGCAGACTCGAGAGTCTTCATAACTGGGCTTGGGCCGCCTTTTCCTCTCTCCCCTCCCCCTGCACATCCCCAACTTTGAGCCTTTGCACATGCTGGTCCCTCTGCCTGGAAAGCTTTTGCTCATGAGTGTGGGTTGGAAAATCTTGCTAAGCTTTCCAGGGCCTCAGTTGTCAGGCCTGTCCTGCGGCCCACCGCTCTCAAGAAGAATGAGTGTTCCTGTTATCACCATTCCCACAGCGCTGAAAATGTGTCTGGGGCTGCGTTAATCCAGGGGCCGGCAAACTGGTTTCACGCTCATATCCCCCCTAGGTCACAAGGGCTCTGAAGTCCTTATTCATCTTTAAATCGTCAGTGCCTGAAATACCTGGTCACATGTTCATTACACGAATGTCTTAGAAACACATGGCTTATGTTCTCTCTTTTAGGAATGTATCTACCGCTGCCAGCAACACACGTGCTTTGGACCTCTCCTTCCACAGTGTGCCACCACGAGAAAAACCAGGGAACGGCGGACTGCCCTGGGAAGGCTGGTCACACTGTGGTTCGGAACTCTGAGATGACAAGTCCGTGACAGAGAGAATTTCTGTTTCGTAAAAACGTGCCTGGGTCCAGGCCGACCATCGACAGTCCCGACACAATGGACGATGGCAAATTCTAGCAGAAGGAGAGGGTCTGGAGAAAAACTGGGGAGCTGGGAGGAATCTGACCATTGGGTGGCACAGTGAGTCTGGGGGGTGAGGGCCCCGGAGCAGGACACACGGGGCTTCTGTCTGGGCTCTCGGAAGCAGTTCTGAGCAGACAGAGCCAGCACAGAAAGATCTGTGGGAAAGAGCCCCCAAGCCTCCGGTCCTACAAGATCAGCCAGGAGGGGGAGCACAGCACCGAAACACCAAACTCCGGCTGGAAGGGCGAGGAGGTAAAGCAACTCCAGACGGGACAGGGTAATGGGGTAGTGGGTCCAGAGTGGGGTCTACCCGGGTACCCAGATGATCTGGGGGAGCAGAAGCCTCCGGTGACCTCATCCCTGCTAGATACAATTCAGCTGAGGAAGAGGGTCTGTGATGCTGATGAAGCCCAATTTATGTATCTACAGCTCACCTTGTTCCAGAAAAAAAATTCAGTGGGTGACATCACTGCCTTTGTTCCCTTTGTTGTTTTCCTTTAGGTTCAGTGCTGTTGGATTCTCCACTCAGGTTCTACCGTCGTCCCCTCTTGGCCACACTCCAGAGCCACCACTGCCCTTAAGAGTTCAGGAGCCTGACTGTGTCTTTACACCCTCGTGATACCTGCTTCTCCCTCACGTACCATCAGACATACACTTGTACACTTATATAACCTGTCTCCTTAGCCAGGATGCAGCCTCACCTTGTGCATGTGGTCCCACGGGGGTTGGGGGTAAATGAGACTCTATAGACCGCTGGAGCCCTATGGGGCACAGGAAAAACAGAATTTTCCCAAAATTAACAGAAACTAAAACCAAACGAGGATTATTCATGCTGGTTTGGCATAACACAGGCTTTGGGCTCTACATTTCACTAAGGAAAGGTCCTGCTGGACATGCCGAAGCGGGCTCAGAATATACCACCCCCGAATATGCTACTTTGGCATAAGGACTATTTTGAGCCGAATGCAAGTAAGAAACAGCAGATGCAGGAGGAACTCCCTGGCCTCATTCTCTCTGCCAAGATGTACGTTTCTTTTTGTGAAGGGGTTTATCCCTTCCATCTCCCATACCAGGAGGGAGAAAACCACCATTATCACTGGAGAGAGAAAGCGGGCATCAAGATGGGTCTGCAAAAACAAACCTTGCTAAAATAACTCTGATCTTCCATAAGTTGCCCCCTGTATTTACCCTCCCACAATTTACTGCCCCTAAAAGTTCATATCCCTTTTTGTCTTGTCACTTTCCTACAACTTAATTTCCCTTTTTTTTAAGATCATATATAAGCTTTCAAGCTTAACTGCTTCTTCAGGACTTCTCTTCTTTCCTGTGAAGCTCCTGTGTGCATGTATAATAAACTTTTTCTCCTATTAATTTGGCTCTTTTTCTCCTGTTAATCTCTCCTGTTGTCACTGTAATTCACAAGCTCCAGTCACTAAACCTAAGAGGGTAGAGGAAAAGCTTTTTTCCTTCCCTACAGTTTCCACCAAGGGCATGCACAGCAGGTACTTGAGGGCAATAGGAGAGGGCAGATGCCTCCCCAGATAAGGCTAGAAAAACCCATCAGGGGAGGATACCAGTCCTTGGGTGTGCTTGGACCCTCATATAGGTAAGGAGACATGGGAAGGTAGAGGCCACTGTGACAGTGGGTCTTACAGATAAAAAGGAGGTCATCAGGCAGCAGAGATTCAGTCTGTGTGTGTGTGTGGGGGGCGGTCCTAGGCTGCCAGAACTTCCCCAAAACAGTGGGTATTGGGGTGCGAGGAGAAAACAGTTTTTTCGAAGGTGTATTAGTGATTTTATTCTGGGTTCTGTTGCTTGACTTGGCAAGCAGACCCTGCTGTATGGGGACTGTGCCGTGGGGTAGTCAGTGAATGCTGGCTGCCCCAGCCCATATGCTCCCAGATCTCTGCCCCCTGCCCCCCAACAACCCAGGGTGCCAGCTTGAGGCACCCCCAGCCACCATCTGCCACCCCTGCCTCTGCCTCCAGAACAGTGTTCAGAACCCGAGCCACAGAGCTGGCGGGGCCCCCACTGACAATAACCTGCTCCCAGCGGATTGCCTTCAGCAACCTTCATACATCGCTCTGCTTTCTAACCTCCTTTCAGCGTTCCCTTGCTCTTTCCTTTCTGCTTCAGATTCCATTTCTCCTACTTGGACTTTCATACTTGCACCGTGTTTTTGGTGAAGATCTTTCAATTTTATGTATTTGTAGGATAAAACACCAGAAGTGAATGCAGTAGAATTCGGGTGGTGCGTCTATGGCGGCACGTACATTTTTCATATTAACACCTTTTGCTGTAGTTGTAAAGATGTTCTAATAAGAAGTTCCCTTTTTCCCTATTGCTATCTCCCTGGCCCTCTTCCTTTGTTGGTGACCCTGAACAGAGGGTGGCAGAGAAGCTCCCAGAATTGCAAATTAGACATGAATGCCAGGAGGAAACAAGCGTTAATGAGAAAAGCAGGCAGGCACAAGTGGTGCAAGTTAGTGGACCCGGGGCCGCTGCTCCGTGTGGTGCATGCGATTGGGGGTGGGGGGCAGGGGGATGCTTCAAGCATTCCGTCTTTCTCTTCTTTCTCAGCCTCACACCACACATCCCACTGGAGAGCGCCAACCCAGCCACCCAGGGTGAAACGGTTGAAGAAATCCGAGTGAGGAAGAAATCTGCGGGTTTGTGAAAGGAGCGCATGCGCAGTCCCCGGGAGTGGGTCCCCACACACATAACCATTTCTCCCCTCCCGCGTGTCTCAGCTGCTCCCCCTTTGCATTTGTATATGCTTTTCCTTGGTTCATTAAAAAAGTCACCACTACCCACCAAGCACCCTGCCAGAACACTCCCGGACAGTGGTTTTTTTTGCTAAAGAGAAGCTTTGGACCTATGATGTGAGGATTAAATCCAAGTGACTCGTGGGCTTGAAGGCTGGTCTTCCCTCCCTCCACCCCACTGCCCGCGGACCTGGGCCCCCCCCCCGGGTCTGGCCCTCTGAGGTTGGGCCACTGGTAATTTGCTTGCAGATACCCGGCAACCTCAGGCCTTCAGGGGCCAGTGGGTTCTCCACAGCCTCATATATGTCTTCACTCCTCCTAGGATAACCGAGCCCATTCCACGAGCACCATTTCTTCAACCCATCCGCCTAGACCTGCCATTTTGTCTGCTGGGTTCCACTAGGAAGACTGATTGCACACCACCTACCATTTGACCTAACAATTAAAGTGATCTGGAACCCTCCAGCTAGCTTACTGAATTGATCCTCTCTTAAGTACCCATTGTTTTCCTCTGTGGTGATTTTCTTCTTTCAGCAGTAATTCTTGCCTCTACTTCCTTCCCTAAATGGAAATTTCATTTGCATTTTTTTCACTTCCACTAATTTATTTAAGATATTTGGTTTATTCTTCATACGGTTGGAAAGAACTAGTTAAAATCTTACAGTCGTATTATGCAAATTTCTATACTGTATTTGCCCCCTGTTTTTCTTTGCTGACACTCACATAGCGTCTCTGATTTTCAGTTAAAATACCTTTGCTGGCTACAGTTGAAAAGATGTTTTTGTAGTATTTTTGGTATATTAAAGAAGTTAAGTTTTAGTTTCTGGTTTAAAAAAACTGAACGAATAATCTCTCTACCTGTAAGTCTCTATGCCAGACCACGTCTACCATATTTATTTACCACTATAAAGGGGAAATCTGTGAGATTACAGAATAGTATATGTTCATAACGGTAAGATCTTAAAGACATTGTTTCAAAATGTCATGAAGAAAAAGGGCAATCTACTAACATGCATTGCATTATTAGGCATTCTCCTCTTTTCGAGCAGAACAAAAACGAGTCAAGGTAAGAACAATGTGATAGTGAGATGTGTCTATAAATAAGTGAGAATGATTTGTCTTGCGGACTTGTCTTTTCTCAGTCATTTGGCTGTCTTCCTCAGTAAGCAGCAGTTGTGTGGTGGTGGTGGGGAGGGGAGGGCATTATACCCAACCCGTCCTACAGCCCAAGCCCGACCTCCTGAGACAGCTACAGGGCACCTACTTCCCCAAGGACCAAGGGGACAGCAGTGCCGGAGTTCCTACCTGATGTTCCACCATTTCGAAGAATGTGCTGAGATAAGGGGGACTCTGGAGACTGTCACTAAATTTACTTTTAAAGACTGTAAAATGAATATGGGAAAAGCTTTTTCCTGGTTTCTCCACTGTCTACTTCCCCAAGAAATGTCAAAGGCAATTGCCTAGCCAATCACAGGACTCCTGGGAATGACCCTGTTGTGCTACTTCTCGGCTGGCCAGACATCTTCCACAGGTTCCCTTTGGGCAATTTTATTTTAAGGAGGCTGAGGATTGGTGGTAGAGGAGCAAACAGGAAGGCCACTGTCCTTCAGCTTAATAATCCCACAGTGAGGCTACTCATTAACTAGCCAAGCATCACAATAAGCCCTATATTTATATTAATACCTAGTATTTATTAAGTGCTATATCCATCTTTTATCCAGACTGATAACTGAGCCAAGTCCACACTTCAAAAATAATTCATAGTTTACATCTTGTTTCTTGGAACTGAAAAAGGCTTTCCGTTTAACATCTCAGTTGTTCCCACAGTAGCTTCTTGCAGGGAACAGGGCCAGATCAGATGGCGGTGTGCCTCCCTTCCCCCGCAGCATGCAAAAATCAGGAAAAGGATTTCCCCAAAGAATAAGGAAGCCAGCCACAGAGCCCAGGTCTTGCTGCTGCTTTGAGGCATTTACCACTGAATTTGTCTGTCCCACGGTGGGAAGGAAGCCTCACAATGAGGACTCATGGGCAGATGACAAGCCTGACATGTTTTAATGAGGAACGATGCGCAGCCCAGGAGGCCTTCTGCTCTGACTGAAACAGCAGGCCCTGGGCCAGCCTTTTAAAGCCCTAGGAGGTAACAGAAAGAGACGAGGACCGGCCGTTCTGGGGAGCTGGGGAGAGGGTGGGAGACCCGGAGTTCGGGATCCACTTTGTCACTTGATCGAACCTCAACATTTTTGGATTTCCTAACACTCTAGCCGAAAATACACGAAAATAAGCAAATTCCCCCAAATTAAGGAGTCTTCTCCAGCCACACCTCTGCCCTCCTCACCCTCCCGTTATTATTTCTAAGGCAATTAAAAGATTAAGCCAAAGCTCCCTCCAATGCCGTTTGGTGCGCGCGTTGCGAGTGCAGACGGTTTCAGCACCAGCCTCGGGGACAGACGCCATAAGGCAGGGGAAACGGAACCCTCGCCTCGGCGTCTACTGTCACCACCAGAACTGCTCTGAGGCAGGTGTCCCGGGGTACTGCGAAATCCTGAGGGCTTCTTCAAGCAATGGCCGAAAACATTTTCACAAATAAAACGACCAGCTAGACACTCCAGCCCTTCCACTGCGGTCCTCTTCAACGGGGGACGTCCCTGCCCGGAGAATGACAAGCGTTCGTGACCTACATATGGAAAGGGGGCCCTCGGGAGCCTCCCCCCCTACACCCTCAAGCCCCAGAGATCGGGAGACGCCGGCCACCCTGAGACCTCCACCCCCCAAGCGTTCGGAGTGGTCTGTCCAAACCTGCGCTCGGGTTCGCTAAGGGCTCAGCTGAGGGTCGTGGGTTCGAGGGGCGCGCTCACCTGCCAGCGCCCCGCCGCCAACGCCCACCTGTGCGGCAGCGCGAAGGCCGGCTCGTTGCGGGCGGCCGGAGAACCACAGGTATTTGTTTCGGGTGCTCCCACTGACGGCGGCAGGACGACACACGCACCAAACCGTGTCTCCAGCTGCAGAGACTTTCCCGCCCGAGTTGCCCTTTGGCTTCTGGCTCGCCCCGGGCTCGCGAGCTAGGGCCGTGCCATCCGTTCCCGCACAGCCACAGCGGGCCCGGCCCCCCGGCCGGACGCCCACTTACCCGGAGCGGGGCGCGCGGGCCGAAGGCGCCACTCACGCGCGGGCTTTGTCTCCGGCGCGGTGCTCGCGGGGGGCGGCCAGACTGCGCGGCATCGCTCCTCCGCCGGCCGGGCGGGCTCCGACTCCCCGCCCCGGCTCCCGCGCGCCTCGGCGCTCAAGGGCTCGCGGTGGGAAGGCGCGCCCCGCCCCGCCCCGCCCCGCCCGCCGCCCCCGGGGTCTCCGGGCCGCGTCATAGCCCCGCCCGGGCGGGGGAAAGACGACGTGAGGCTGGGGGCGGGGGTGCCGGGCGAGGAGGGGAGTGGGAGGCGAGCCCGTACCCCGCGGGCCACAGAAGTCACCCAGACCCAAAGTACTTCGTCTGCTCCTCGCCCCCGGTGCGGGGCTCCCGGAGAGTGTGCGGGCCCGGCGGCGTGCGGAGCGCGGGACCCCCGGACCCCCGGCGCCCTCCTTCCACGTTGGTCGCGCCCACTCCGCGGCGGGGTCTCGCCCGGCGCCCGGGAGGGGCCGGGAAATCCCGCCCGCCGCCGCCGACGTCACTGGTGCGTCACCGGGGCTCCCGCGCCAGGGCTCCGTGCACTCCCCGCGCCCCCCGCCTCTCGCCCCGCGCCTCGCCCCGCTCGCCCCGCGGCCGGCCGCGCGCCCCCGCGGGGTCCGGCACTCCGCCCGGAGCGCGCGCGCCTCCCAGGACTGGGGGCGGGGACGGGAGGGGGTCGCAGGGCCGCGGTCCTCGCGGGATTCCAGCCCCTGCGCCTCCAGCGTCCTCACCCGGGCCTGGGGGTTAGTTCCGGGGACCAGCGAGGCTGGGTGCGGCCAGTTTCCATCCATCCCCAAGGAATGCATCATCTGTCCCAGCCCCCCAGAGAAGGAGGGCAGTAAGTGGAGAGACGCTTAATACCTGTGAAAATTCACAAGGCATTGTCTTGCTCTCCAGGCGAAGGGTAGCGCTGACGTCGTCGAGTGACGGGCAAGGAAGGGACCGCCGAGCCGGCCCACCCCTTGGGGCGCGCGGCCAGCTGCTCCCATCCCGGCCGGCCGCCAGGAAGGCGGGAACGAATTCCCAGTGTGCGTGGAGAGCAGGAACCCTTTCCGCGGGGAAATCCTTGGCCACTCCTCATTGCTTTTGAACTGTAAGCGTTTTGCGGTAGGGATAGTTTAAACCTCTTTATTATAATCCTCTACGTTCAGGGAAAAACAGCGCGGTTGCCGTCCATGTTCCGACTGCTGGCGAGATGATACAAAACCTCTGGAACAGGGAAGCAACAACAGCATTTCAAGCGGTGTTAGCAAGATTGGTAGGAAAAGGAGGCCGATGCGAACTCCTTTATTGAAAACAATATAAAATCATGGCTGACAATTAGGAACTGTATCTTGAAGATCTACATTCTCTGGCCACATCCACCATCGGGCAGCCCCTCCTTGATGCAAATGACACAAGGATCACTTGTTTTTTGGATCTCTGATTCCCGCGGACTTGACATTTGCCCCAGACAAATGTGCAGCTTTGCTCACTCTTGAGTGTCTGACAGAATGGAAATGCAGAGTTCAGAAGTGCCCACCTGGGGCCAGCAAACATCTCACACGGATTTTTTTCACAGCTTGCAAGTGCCCATTTAAGGCACAGAATTAAACTGTGGTAAAATGACTAAGGCCGTAAATATACCTACAGCACTGACCTTTTTTAAAAGTGAGAAAGGTATATGGGTACTGCATTTAAAATTCAACAAATCCAAAACTGGATTCATTATTTCTACCCTCAAATTTATTTCTCCTGTATTTCTTTCTTTCTTTCTTTCTTTTTTTTTTTAAGAATATTTTATTTGAGAGAGCAGAGCTGAAGAGAAGGGGGGAGGGACAGAGGGAGGGAGCAGGGAGCGAAAGCAGCCTGTCTGCTGAGCAGACTCCCCAGGCAGCTGGATCACAAGACCCCAGGATCATGACCTGAGCCAAAGTCAGACACTTAATGAGCCACCTAGGCATCCCGTTTTCTCCTGTATTTCTTGCCTCAACAGCACCTCCTGCCCCCCCGCCACGTGGTTGGCTAAGTAAGGCAAAATCCTGGTTTCCTATCACCCCAACTCCCATCTCAAGCAAGCCCAAGTAATCGATTGTAAAAGAATTCAATATCTACACTTCCAGGTACCCCACTTCCTTATTTTATCTTTCTAGTTCATTACACTATCCTTTAAGGCAGACTTATATCCACTTTAAAGACAAAGAAGAGAGTCTGGACCAGTGGTTCCAGAGTGGATCCCAAGACTGGCAGCATCAGCATTACCTGGGAACTTATTAGAAATGCAAATTATCAGGTTGACCCCAGCCCTACTGAATAACAAACTCTGGGGATGGGACCCAGCAGTCTGTTTTAAGTCCTCCAGGGAATTCTGATTCTGTCTATCCCTGTTTATCACCCAAGACTGTTAGGACCCGGGACACCCATCTTTCTTCCCCTTTGTTCCCGGTAATAGCCCTTGTTCTCAGTTCTTTGTCCAATATCAATATGGCCACTACAGATTTCTTAGACTGGTGTTTGCATGGCGTATCTTTTCCCATCCTTTGGCTTTAACCTCTGTCTTTATTCTTAAAGTGGGGTTCTCTATCCTTGAAAACAACACAGAGTTGGATCTCGTTTTTTAATTCAGCCCAGCAAACTGCCTTTTACTTGGGAGTGTTGAGGTCATCTACTTCGTACGTAATTATCATACGGCTGGGTTTAAATCTGCAATCTTGCTGTTTGTTTTCTGTTTGTCCTCTTACTCTTCATTTCTTTTTTCCTGTCTCCTTTTGAGTTAACTGAGTATACTTTAGTATTCCACTTTATCTCAAGTATTGGTTTTTATCTTCCCTTTCTCTCGCTCTCTCTCTCATGGTTCTAGGTTTATAATAAACATCTTAAACTTACCACAGTCTACCTTCCAATACCATTATACTGCTTATTTACTATAAGATTTTTACAACAGAATGCTTCCATTTCTCTTCTTCCAGCCTTTGAATTATTTTTGTCATATTTTCCTTTTACATATATAATAAACCCCACACATTATTTTTGCTTTAAGTTGTCAGTTTTCTTATGTAGAAATTTCAAAATGATTTTTTAAAAAGTCTTTTATATTTACCACTTCTGGTGCCCTTCATTCATTTGTGCAGATCCCAATTTTTATGGGGTATCATTTCTTCCTACCTGAAGAATATCTTTTATCATCTCTTGTAGATCTGCTTATGAGGAATTATCTCAGCTTTCGTTTATCTGACTAAGTGTGTATATTGCCTTCATTTTTGAGGGATCTTTTTCTATTTGACAATTTGAAGCTGTTTAAAGATGTCAAGCATTGTGCTTTCATAGTTTCCCATAAGAGATCTGCAGTATTATTACCTTAGTTTTTTGGAATGTAATAAATCTTTTTCTCTCTGCTTATATGATTTTGCCTTTATTGTTCATTTTCCCAGTATGATTATGATGTGTGGTCTTCTTTATGTTTATAAAAGGATTACTGGATTGAAAGAGTGCTTGCTTCTGGCACAATTCATCACTGAGTAATAGCCAAATTTTTGGTTTTAAATAGGGGTCTACATGAACTTTTCTTTTCTTTTTTTTTTTTACATGAACTTTTCTTTGGTAGATCTATAAGGAGCTATTGGAATACCTGAATGTCCATGAATATATAGCTCTGTCATTCTTATCCTATTTCAGTATTTGTGTAAGAATTATCCTGAGATAAACATAGAAAACTGTGATCTACTAAAACCACGGACAAGAAAAGAGATAGGGACTCTTCGGGGGGAAGTCAAATAAATTCACTCCAATGTAAGGAGCTTCTTAGCAAAGAAGAAACTTGAGGGAAGTGTGAAAGTGAAGATAAACCAAGTGTGGGCTTCATATTCTGAGGAAGGCTTATTCGAAGACAAAGAAAGGCAACCCAGAACTTGGTAGTTTGGGTTGGGAAGTTTTCTTAAAAACAAGCAAAGAAACAAATGTGGCTTACTCTGTCCATCTGTCCACCCACTCATCCCTTGGTGATCCACCTACCCCCACCTCCTGATCCATCCATCCATCCATCCATCCATCCATCCATCCATCCATTCATCAATCCATCCTTCTTTTCTAGTTTACTTTACCGCATGATACTGTAAATTGCTCTAAACATTTAAAAATTCTTCTTACGGATTTACCTGTAGGATCACAATTTTCTTACTACCTTGTAATTGTACTTTGTTTTTGACTAAAACTGTTATCAAATATTTTATTTATCAGATTCTGTGCTGAAAGACTTTTGGTTGTTTTCAAAACTTGTATACATTTATAGGAGAGGAGAAACATGCTAAGCACTTGAGTGAGAATATTATAGCCTGGCCTCAAATAATCACCTAGTTGTTTTGACCTCAAAGGACACATTGCATTGTTTAATTTCTCTCAAATAGCTGAGTTGCAACCCAGTGTCCCCAAAGTGGCAGGATATGTTTTTCTGTTCAGGTCATATAACACACAATAAAATTAGTGGTATCTCTTTCCCATCTCATTGGCCATTCAAGTGTATACATTTTGTATTAGCAAATATAGCTGTTTTTTTAATCATGGAGTTTAAATTGGCATAACCTGGGGGAAATATCAGATAAATACTATGTAATGTGATCCTCAGTGTGATACTCCAAAATACGTTTGTGCTGGACCTAAAACCTCTTTTGCTTGCCTCTGACCTCAATCTTGACTTACTTCAAATGGCTGTCTACTCTGCTCAACCTAACTATTAATGCTTTTCAGTTGGTTTTCTTAAAGGTTTTAAGCCTATAAAAATTTGAAGTGCTTTGGCTTCATAGTATATGGAGTGTCATCCTGAGAAGGGGAGGATTTTGAAAAATAATACAGTTGTCCAAGAATTAGGACAGATTGGAACAAATGGAGACATATTGCCCCCAATTTGGGACAAGCTGGGAATAGCTGAGGGTAATTAGTAAAGCAAGGTTAACGTGAATAATCCAAGAAGTCCACAATAGTTTCAATCTCCAAATGTTAGGCAATTGAGTTTCTTTCTTCCCTACGCACTTTTCTAAACATTGATCTTATAGCTCTTTAATTTTTGATGCTTTAATTATAGCATGTCTTGGTGTGGATCTCTTTGGATTTATCTTATTGGAACTGTCTGGGCTTTCCAGATCTAGATGTCTGTTTCTTTCGCAGGTTAGGGAGGTTTTCAGCCATTATTTCTTCAAACAAGCCTTCTGCCTCCTCTCACTCTCTTCTTCCGGGACCCTTGTATTGTGAACGTTGGTCTCTTTGATGTTGTCCTATATGCCACTGAACCTATCTTTACTTTTTTTTTTCCCCTGCTCTCATTGGGTGAGTTCCACTGCCCTATCTTTGAATTCACTGATCCTTTCTTGTTCTCCATCTAGTCTGCTGTTGAATCCCTTTATTATATTTTTCAGTTCAGTTATTGTATTCTTTAGCTCTGTGATTTCTATTTGGTACTTTCTTTTATTTTCCTTCTCTTTGTTAGAATTCTCACTTTATTCATGTCTTGTTCTCCCTACCATGGTGAGCATCTTTATGACAATTATTTTGAAATCTTTCTCAAGTAAACCACTTATCTGTTTCATTAAGGTATTTTTCTAAGATTTTATCTTGTTCTTTCATTTGGAACATATTTCTCTGTTTCTTCATTTTCCTTGACTTTCTCTGTTGGTTTCTATGCATTAAATAAAACAACTACCTCTCTCAGTCTTGAAGGAGTGGCCTCCTGTAGGAGACAAACCTTATTGTTCAATCCTGTCCTAGCTCCTGGCTGTCTCTTTGAAGCTTTGTGATTATCCAAGTGATTTACTGGTTCTTAGTGGTCTCAATAGTTGAAGGTGGGCCAAGAACAGTCAGTGTGCCTAAGGGAGGATCTCAGTCAGCACCTAGATTCAGCCTCATTGGAAGCCATACCTTCAGGCAGCAGCTTTTAAGGTATACAAATATACTTCTTTAATGGGAAGACTGGAAAATGGGTATTTCTGTCTGCTCCCTCTGCACTGTGCCCATGGTGTTAGCCAGTTAAGAACTGTTTCTTTGTTGCTAATGTCCCACTGAACCCATGAACACCAGCCCCACTGGCACCCAGAGCCCACCCACAAAAACAGGGATGCCAGTTATATACATAAGCTCCTTTCTTGGAGACACTGGCACTCTGGGGCAGGGCAGAGGGAGAGCATGAAGATGGTGCCTACTACTCTATCTGATCTCTGAAGAGGATTACAGTTGACCCCTAGATGTGTTTAATTAGAAACCTCAACACCCCCTTGCCACAGCTATGAAGATAAGCTAATAGACTCTTTATTGTTTATTAATAATAACCCCACAGGGAAAGACTGGGGTTTATGCCCGCTGCCTCATTGCTGTGCCTTGAGTGGGTAGCTGGGTAAGGACTATTTCTCCATTTGTTACAGTCCTGTGAGAGCACTGAACAGATGCTCCACTGGCCACCAGAGCCTGGTGATCAGGGGTGTCCCCTAGGTGGCAGCTGCAAAAACTGGGGACCCAGACATGTGCACAAGCTCCTGACAGATACATGGAGGGAGGCAGAGGGACAGTACAAAGATGGTACTTGCCAGCCTCCACAGTCTTTGAGAAGTATTTCAGTGGCCTCTAGATGTGTGTTATATTAAATGCCTGACCCTCAGGCTGAATCTTAGGATGAACAACAGAAAGTCTTTCTCTTTCACAGAAAGACTGGTTGCATTTTGGCCATCTGCCTCTATAAGCCATGCCCCAGGGGTTTAGCCATGGTGAGTCCACAAGACCCCTTTAAGATCTGTTTCTCAGTTTGCTGTAAACTTGTGGTCTTGTGGATGCAAGCCCCATTGTCTTTCAAAGCTAGATGTTTTGGGGTCTCCTTGCTCAGCAGGTCTTAAAAGCTAGGTGTTAGGTGTAGGGTTCAAACCCTTTGCTTCTCAAGGAGAAGCTTGGGGTTTTGAGTTCTCTGCTATTTGTGGGTTGCCATACTAAGAGTGTGGTTTATGGTGACATTGTGTCTCAGCCTCTCCTAACCATTTTGGTGGTTGTTCCCCCCCTCTCTCCACCCCCCAATAAGATATGAGTTGCTCAGCTAGTTTTGGGATTTCTTTCACGGGGAATTTTCCTGTATGTATGTAGCTGTAGATTCAGTGTTACTGTGGAAGGAGGTGAGTTCGGGATCCTCCTATGTCGCCACCCTGAACAGGAACACCCTGTAGTTCTTTCTTTGGTTGAAAACATTAACAAGCCATCCAAAATAATGAGAAGCAGATTACGAGGTATGAGCTCTGAAGGGCTAGAATTTCCTTACTCTTCTCTACCCTTCCCTACCCCATCACTGAGCCTTGGACTTGTGCATAACTGGTATTCGGTGAACGTAGTTGAAAGGAAGAGGTGATCTGAGATTTGCAGGTAAGGGGGACATTTGGGTTGGCAGGCTTACACTGCTAGATGCTACTTCTGAGTTCCTCTGGGGACAGACACCTAGAAACAGGTGCACTCTACTTTTGAGGACCCTTATAACAACTCAGATGCAAGGCAGAGTAAAAGAATAATTCTGGGGTCTTGGGCTGGTGTTTGTTGAGTTCACACGCCCCTTTGCAACGCCTGCCAGAGAAGCTGAGGAGTGTAGATGATGATCGCTCCTTTACTGGGCCTTTGTTCACTGATGTTTCTGCCTCAGGCATTTGTAAATGCATTGTCTGGAACACATCTGCTTCCATCTTCACCTGTCAAATTTCTATTCATCCATTTGAACAAAAATTTCACTTTCTCAAGAGGCTTTCCTAGATCCTCTTGATCTGAACTGGATTCTTCCTGTTATATTCTCTCAAAGGACACCACACTCCACCTTAATGGCACTTACCATATTTTGTAACTGCACACACTGTAGCATGCTTCTCTTTCCAGCCGGTAACCTCCGGGAGTGCAGGAAACAACTGTATGCTCAGCACCCAGGGCAGTGCCAGTACACGGCGCCTTACAGATCTGCTCTCGGGAGTGGGAGGGGCACACATTTTTTTCTTTAAAAAGTGTGGTTTGACCTGGACACTTCTGTCTAAACTCTAGTTAAGGGTATTAAATAAAGCATTGAAATAAAGGGTATTAAAATCAAGGGCTGAAATAAAATTTCTCATAAAAATACAATTAAGGGCACCTGGCTGGCTCAGTCAGTCAGTCTGCCTTCAGCTCAGGTCATGATCCCAGGGTCCTGGAATGGAGTCCTGTGCCAGGCTGCCTGCTCAGCGGGGAGTCTGCTTGTCCCTCTGCCCCCGTCTCCCAGATCCTGCTCTCTCTGTCTCTCAAGTAAATAGATAAATAAAATCTTTAAAAAATATAATTAAGTTTGGAGGGGAGGGGGTGGGGGGATGGGCGAGCCTGGTGGTGGGTATTGAGGAGGGCACGTATTGCATGGAGCACTGGGTGTGGTACATAAACAATGAATCTTGTAACACTGAAAAAATAAAATAAAAATATTTGGGGGAAAAAAATATAATTAAGAAATGAAAGTTATCTTTTCTTCATGACATCAACGTATAGGGGAGCTAAAGAGAGAACCTATCTGGGTTACAAAGCAAAAAAGCCACCAATCTGAGCTCTGGTCATAAATATTTAAATTGTATAAGGAATAGGTCTTTAAATCTATTTTTATGAAATTTATTCCCAAGTTGAAGTGGCAGTGTATACAAAGATAACAGAGCTTGTGATATTTTACAGAAATGTTTACTGCAACATGCACATTATGAAGTGTTTCAAACATATACATATTAAGTTTCATGCTGAATAAATAATCCCCCCAAATTAATTTTTATTTTTACATAAAAATATAATATTGCACTCTTAACAAGACCAGTTATTTTGCATATTTTCTCTTTAAATAAGTGATGGAATTCAGTCTTAAAAAAACACAGAAGACTGAGTAGCAACCCTATCCTAATAGGGGACTAATTCCAAGTTCTCGGTAGAAAAAAAACGAAAGCCAGACAGTAGCTGCGGTTTTTTTTTTTTGTTTTTTTTTTTAAACAAAGCAAATCACTTCAACGTGAATAGGAATAATTTCATCCCTGCACCTATCTGGACCTCAGAGTTCCGAGCTGGTCTGGGCAAACCAGGATGTAAATGCGGCCCGTAAGCCGTTCTTATGGATGTATGCTGTTCCAGTGACAAGCACACGTGGCCACTCGCATCCTTTTGCCCGCATCTCAACGGCAGAGATGTTGGAATTGTGTTTTATACAGTTTTTAAGCAGAATGTTTTAGAAAGTCTGGAAGTTACAAAAGTAGTTCTGTAAACACCATATGAAGTGAATTTCCATTACAAACACACAAGTTATTCTTAGGCAGGAATACATATTTTTACCCCATAGTAACATCTTACTGAGCTTATTTAAAGTGTTTTCGAAGCCAATAAAGCAGCACCCCCAGTCAAAATAGAGCCGTAATGGTAGAGACAGACTGTGGTGGGGATTTTTAGGAATTCTGTCTTTATGGTGTGCAAGTTCTCTGTGGCATTTACTTAGATTTTTCTGTTGTTCTTAGAATTCTCAGGTAATATAGATTAGTAGAAACAGCAGACACGGTTTCCTACAAGGATTATGCTGCATCCTGTTGGAAAGAGAGTAAGCTATCTCCTTTCTTTTGTAATTCTGTTTTATGGAAGAAAACATACCCTGTCCATTAGATTTAATGCCTTATCTAGAATGGACTCTTAATATCTGTGCCATCTTTCTGCATAGTGGAGGCTTTCTATTGCAAATTGTTAAGTATTCAGTGCTCTGTAAATGGCAGATATTAAAATAATTATCATTGTGTTTAAATCTTAGTGACTCAACTAAGTAAGGATATTCAGAATCTAGTGTTATGGATCTTAAGCAGGATTTTTTACGAAAAAAACAATGTATCTGAAATCAAATGTGTGTTTGTGGCTGTCAAAAAATTCTGGGTTCCTCTTTGAGCTAAGAAGGCAACTGGAAAAAAACTGCCAACACTGAGATTCATTAGTAGTTTGTTTTTAGTATTCAGATATTACATAAAATATTTGGTGCAGAGGCACCTACTGAATAATTTACTTCTCAAAGAAAGCACTTTGCAAGTTCTAACTTTTTATCCTCTTCTTTTCTTTGTGTGTGTCGGGGGGGAGGGTGGATTATCTTGGCATAAAACTTTTTAAATATAATTTTTAGAGTATTTTATATAAACAATTAGCTAACCAATTTAAATTCTCCTGGTCCTTTTGGAATAATAGAAAAAAGGAGAGACCCTAATTCTTTCTTTAGAATACCCTTATGGGTAAACACTTTAAGAATACGATTTTAATTTATCGTGTAAGACTTATACCTTGTTGGTTAGAACGTATTCACACAATCCTCTAGATTATCACTAAATTAGAACAAAACTGTTCTCTCAGGACCTTGGGAGGCCACGGAATGTCCTGCAGATGAAGATAGCTGATCATTATTTGGATGATGTGTTTGGTCATCCATTTCTTCAAGTTCAACCTCCTAAAACTGGTTAGGTCCACAAATCTAGTTTGGAACTAAAGTGCTTTGGAGAAATGAGGTTCTCATTCATCCAGCTGCATAGCTGCTAAGGAAGGAATAGAACATTGGCTGTTTCAAGCGTTGCTGGTCCTTCCGACACCAGGCGATCACGGTCCCGTCACTATTTGCTGTGTACAGATGGTGGCCGTCACAGGAAAACGTAAGGCTGTCAAAAGAAATCCCGTGTGTACATTATCTCTTAAAATTGCATTAGCATATTGGTGATCATATAGAAATCAGTTTAAAGAAGCTAAGATATCGTCACTGGAGCAGAGAGACCAACAAAATGACTGCTTACAACTCACTGGTTTCTGGTGTAATTCTAATATAATTTAATTGCTCTGCTGAGAACTTTGTGAAGCTCATTCTAACTAGGGGATACCGAACAAAATCAGAGCAAAGAGATCAGTGCATTCTGTTCCCTCTTTGTATATTTTCTTTTACCACCTTGTTTATGCTCTTATTACATAACAAATACTTGAGTATAGGAAAGTTTAGATAATATAATGGGGCTACATTTTTCTCTTTATAGAAATACATGATGATTATAGGGAGATATTTTATTTCCCTGAAAAAGGAAAAGGTAAAAATGTAACATTAATAAATAATTAATTGGAGTTCATTAAAATTTAAATTTAATGCATTGAAAATAAATTTAATAAAGTATAATTTGAATCGCTTTCTTCCGATTGATTTTTAAAGTCAAATTTGTTGGTGGAACAAAGGGTAACTGGTTGTTTATCAATCTTATCAAGCACATTCCTGAAGCTATCAATCACCATTATGGTATTTTTAATAAGGAAGGAAAAAAATACAGTTTCTACAATTCAAAAGCTTCCCTGGGCACTCTCCCAGGATGCCTTCTATCTGACTAGGAGTGCCTGACTCAGATATTAAGCTCCACAAAGACATGGACTGTGTCTCCTTGCAAAAGGTCCTGGTCAGCCTGGTGTTTGATAAATGGTCAGCTGTTCAGTAGACTCTCATCACACAGTTCACAGTCTGTGTGCTTTAATCTCTAACAAAAATAGGGTTACAAAATATATTATGAAGAATCTGGGGGTGGTTTACCTTACAATCGGCTTATTTGATTTAGGAAATGTGATTTCCCGCACAGGCTTTAGGTCCCATGTACTCCATAACCTAGAGAGGGAAGAAGTCATCATCTAATTATGCAAACTAAAATTGCCTTCACAAAAAAACACCTATATATTTGTTTATTTGTTAAAAATCATCTGGAAGGAAGCACAATAAACAATTACGTTTGCAAGAGGTGAATGTGGGAGTAAGAAAACTTGGTAAATTTTCATATTAATCTTTTATACAATTAATAGACAATATACAATTTCAAAACTACACTAAAGCTAAGTTTATTACTTAAAAATAAAACAGGGATCAGTGAAGAACCTATATCTGAAGGTGATTTTAAATCTTTAAATATTAAATACGAACATGCCTAGATATTTAAAGCTAATTTTTGTAATTGCTGTGTCCTTATGAACAAAAGCAAACCAAGAGAATCAGAACTCCTCTTACCTTACAAGTCCATTCTCCAATCCCCCGGCAATCACATTGATAGACACTCCCTCAGGCTGGTTAGAGAAGGCAACGGAACAGATGGTCTCCCTGCAGTGGACATGTCCAACGAGGTCCCCATTCACTGTCCAGAGTCTGAGGTCGCTGCCTCCACCAGCTAAAACACCGAAACCATCCCACAGGTCACCAGAGCGTGGCTACGTCAGAGCCCACCACCCTGGGTCCCAGAGGGGCATCCCCGAGCACCCAGCTTGTTTGTTTTAGTGATAAAATTTATAGGCAGCTCAGGACTGAAGCTGTGTAAATAAATTACTATATAATAAGTTACAAAGGCTCTGCAGATTTATCTAGAGACAATGACCAGTGGAAAAATAAAAATAAAAAGATAAATTTAGAAATCTAGAGCAATAAGGTAAATTAATCATATTATCTTTGTGTAATCATATTTTAGCAAACGAACTGCCAAGGCTGAATTTGAAAGTACCCAGTAAGTTAAACAATCTCCAAAAACAGACGAAAATATTCTGTGAAACCATCTGTAAGAAGTGACTTATGTGACCTCTGAAGAAAAAAAGTTATAATAAAACTTAGCTGAGTTAAAAGTTACTTCTTAAAGAAAAAAGAATATCTAATTCCTCAGCATGTCTAAGATTGAATCTTGTAGATCAGTGACTTATTAGACTAATTTTTTCTTTTCAAAGACTATGAGTAACTGAGCTTTCTGGAGTTTTCCAGGGGGTGGGAGAGGCAGTAATTGCTTGCCATCTTCTATATTTGGGGCCTCATGATATGTCTAGCCTCCTTTGGAGAAATATTCTCAAGCTGATAAAGACAGGTTAAGAGGCACAGTAAAGTTTTGGTGCCATAATGTTACTCCACTTAAATTTATCTCTCCATTAGAACTAACAAAAAAAGTGTAGACTTTAACTCTCTCCTTTATTAAGGCAATGAAAAGATTGCATAGATTTCCTATTTTATAGCAAAGAAACAAACTGCGCAAATACTTCTTTATGTCAAAATATGCTGAAGACGTTCAAATATTGCAAACCCAAATGCCTTCTGTGTCATAGCATTATTCACAATAGCCAAGAAGTGGAAACAACCAAACACCCATCAACAGATGGAAGGTAGATGTTTACAATGGGCTATTACTCAGTCATGGAAAGTAATGAAGTTCTGCTCTGTGCTGCAACACAGATGAGCCGTAACATGATGCTGAGTGAAATAAATGGATATAAAAAAGACATAAAAGGACACAGAGTGTATGATTCCACTTAGATAAAATATTTAGAATAGGCAAATTCATAGAGATCGGAAGTAGAACAGTGGTTACTCGAAGCTTTGCAGCAAGGAGGAATAGAGTTATTGTTATGGAGTTTCTGCTTGGGGTGATGAAAAAGTCTTTGAAATAGTGGTTGCACCACATTGTGGGTGTGGTGATGCCACTGAATCATATGCTTTAAAATGGTTCGGATAGCAACCGTAATGTTAAACATATTTACCACATACGTAGAGAAAAGAAGGTTAACAAATGCCCAGTGTTTTACTTAAGACTTCCCACTGATTAGGAGAGATTACCTAAATAAAACATCAAGATGTAAGAGTTCAATATATTAAAGAAATGCAATTGTAGACAATAAACTCCTCTTTTCCATGAGTAGACATTTCACTCTTGCTTTTGAACTTAATACTTGATAAAAAATTTAAAATATTTATAAAGCAACCAGATGTGTGATATTAAAGTTAGAACGCTTGCCAAAGATATTGATGTAGGGGTTGATCATTACTTGTAATTGATAGCTACTGCAGGCTCGGTCCTTCAAAACCAAAAATCTAAATGTGGGCCTTGACTCTCTGAAATGTGATACAGAACTCAATAGGCAAAGAATCACCCTAGCAGATTACCACAAAACCAAGTAACTACTCATCTGCCTAAGGTTGTAAATGTCAAAACTGAGGCCTTCACTCAAGACCAGGTTGCTTTCATGTGTAATTTAGCATGTCAACTAAAAGTCAGAAAGCTGGGCATTCCTGAAAAAAAAAATTTATTCCTCCTATATATCATCACTGGAATTAAAATAAATTGTAGAGTCACTGCCCATCCCGAGTTTCATAATATTATATTAACTTTATAATGCCATTGGCAACACACGACCAGGCTACGAACCCTAGTTAAAAGGCATATATTTTGATCCAGTGGCAGAATGATTTTTAAAAATATAGAAACCATTTATTATAATATTTATATAACTTAATAAATTTCACATCTTATTATAAAAAACCACATACCATAAGGACTGGCGAATTATGATCAAGAGAAAAGAGCTCACCAGTGTAACTTTTACCAGTGTAAATTTTATATATGTATTTGTAATGTGTATATACGTGCATACCCACATATATAACATATATACATACACATATATATGTTTTATTTAAATTTTGATTTTACCTTGTAAAGTACTCACTAATGGGTCAAGATGTTTGACAGGCTAAATCTGATAACTTTCTTTCTTTCCTGGACTATAAGACTAGGAGGATGAACTCTAGTTTGGGTCACTAAACATAAATTTGGCCTCTCTTTAGAAAAATCATTATTTTTATTATGTTCTCTATATACCAAATTCTTGTTACGACTTCTCTTATATATGTACCAAGAGGCCTTAAAAAAGTGGAGAAGGCCTTTTTGTTCATATTGGAAAAAAAATTTCTAGCCATTACTCTATTATACTGTGCACTCCCCAGGGACACTTGAATACCCTACTAGCGAGTTAGTAATTGCAGCAAAAGTAATTTTGTTTTTTGTTCCCATAAGACTGGCTGATATAACATCAGAAATATAAATCACTACTGGCAGCAGGAAAGTAATTAACTTTACAAAATTCAGCTCCCTAAGGATCAGTCCTAACTTCCAAATGTTGCCAAACAAGAAAGTAGAGAACACTATATAAATAATCATTATATTATTCCCCCAGATTCCCCCCTTGGTATGACAATACTAAAAGCTGCTAATGTACAAATCATGGGAGAACAATTAGCATAAGTCACCAATCATCTACCCACACTTGTATTATCAAAGTCAACAGTTCAAAATCTTTCCCCTTAGTTACGACGATTAGGAAATAAAAATGTTTCCATGGCATTATTTTATAACTGGATGCTAAGATTGGCAAGTAGTTCACATTTGATACCTTTAAAGCATGACTGAAGACATTACTTTTCCAGAATACAAGAATTAATGAATCTTTTATAAAATCAACAACAGAATTCCAAGAGATAGCTGTAGTATAATAAAAAAATACATATTTGGTCTTTGTCACAGGTCACTGGCATAGAGCTCCTGAGACCCTTGTAATTTACCATCTGGGAACGGAGAGAGGCTGGAGATTGAGCTCAGGTACACAGCCACTGATTCAATCAACTGTGCCTATAGAAAGAAACCTTGAAAAAATAAAAATCCCTAAGCAACAGGGTTAGGAGGGCTCCCGAGCTGGCGAGCACATTCACGTGCCAGGAGGGAGGTGCATCTGACTCCACCCAGACAGGCCCTCTGGATCTCCCCCTATATACCTCTGCAGCTGGCTGCTCACTCCTTTTTTTTTTTTTAGAGAGCAAGAGTGAGCTAGGGGGAGGGGTAGAGGGAGAAGGAGAGAAAGAATCTCAAGCAGGTTTCCCCAGTGTGAGCCCAAAGTGGGGCTCGATCTCACAACCCTGAGATCATGACTTGAGACGAAATCAAGAGTTGACACTCAACCGAGCCACCCAGGCGCCCGTGGCTGTTCATTTCTATCCTTCATAGTAAACTACTGTAGTTAAGTAGAGTGTTTTCCTAAGTTCCATGAACTTGGGGGGGGGGTAGGAACTCCCAAATTTGTTAACTTCAGGTAGTTAGTGTCCGAACCAAATTGCACTGTTGAGTACCCAGGTGGTGTCACAGGATTGGAAAACCGTTGGGTGTCAGAAAAAAATCAAACAATATAAAACATGCAAGCAAAGGAGAGAGGGCCACCCACTACAGATATGTCAAAGATAATCTATACTGAATGGGCAGAAAGAGACAATTTTTCAAAGGATTCTTTTGATGTTAGGATCCTTAATAGAAATGCACACAGAAAATTTATGAATTTTCCAACTGTTCTTTCCTGCTGGATGTGTGTGTCTGTTTAAAAACGCAAGTTTTTAAATATGTACTACTTGAAAAAACAAAAACTAAAAGCAAAACCTCTGATGAGGAGATACAACTCTGTCATGTAAATTTCAAGGCAAATTATACCTCCTTGTATTATAACGTAGTATTGTTCTCACTCAGGAACTGGAAGATACATATATTCAAAGCTGATCATTGCGCTTTGCACTTATGTCACGGGGAAGGTAGTAAAGTTAATAGTTAAAAAGCAGAAGCCAAAAAAAAAAAAAAAAGAGAAACAAAAGCCAAGAAATTCAGATAATTATGTAATAATAATTTGCTTAACTTAGATGTGCCTAAATGCAGTCTTTCATATATCAGAAAAGCAGTTAAATTATGACAATATTAACTTTTGCATAAGTTGGTCCCTAAATGGATGAACTCGCTCTTGGACCTTACTGTATTTTAACACATAAATACACTATTGCCACAGTATTTAGATGTGGTTAGGGACCTGAGAGACGGAATCCAACAGTTTAAACTACGCAGGCACCAGCTAATGACTGTGCTTTGGTTCTGGGCTCGCTCACCCGAATCACACACAGTGGCGATGTCCCCGGTAGTTTCGCTGGCAGAGACGGCTGTGACGGGGCTTTTGTGTCCTGCCAGGCTTTGTACATAGCACAACCTGAAAGACCAAAGACAAATTTGCATCTGATCATTAAATATCATTAGATTCTCTTGTATAATTCCTTCCCTCCCCACTATATTCCTAGCTGATCTTTTGATTTCAATAGGATTACAAAGTAAAGTTTGTATTTCATGCTTAAAATGATCATAAGGTAAAGATCTTATTTCAGTGCACCTGTTTCACACAGGAAGAATGGAAACATAAAGGCGGCTGTGTCTGAGTTGGAGACCTTCTTCTGTACCTGTTTAAATCCCATACGATGCAGGTTCCATCTCTGCTCACACTTATCATTATACTGTAGGGTTTGCAAACAAATAAGCTGGTTATCTCTTCTGTGTGCCCATACAGATGTATCTGAGACTCCATTTCTATCTCTGAGGGCTGAAATTGAAAAAAGTCAGTGAGGTACAATATAAAAAGCATGATGAAAGTTTTCCTAGTACTGTGTCTCAAAAATAAGAACAACTCAAGGACTCAAACATTCTTCTCAAGCATATCATGTTTCAATCCATTGCAGTTCAACTCTTTCCTAAAGAGTAAAACTAATTAAACATTAAAACATTTTAATTGTCCATAATTTCAAGAATTAAAATGCTTTTTCATTTTTTTATTGTCTTCTCCAATCTTTGTCCAAATACATACACAAATATTTTTAGTTATGATTATTGCCACCCAAATAATTTTATATCTTGTATTTAAACATCCTCCCATAAGCATTTTCTATTTTTGACATTGTCTTCAAAATGATTTTAATGGTGTTACAATATTCTATACAATTGGTATGCCATAATTTACTTGAGCATTTTTATAGATAGACATTTAAAATTGTTTCTAATATTTTCAAAATTATAGATGCCATAATTAAATCCTTCATGTGTGAAAGTTTAGTTCTTCTTCTGAATTGTTTCTTTTTTTTCCCCAAATACTTTTATTTTTTCAGTGTTACAAGATTCATTGTTTATGTACCACACCCAGTGCTCCATGCAATACGTGCCCTCCTCAATACCTACCACCAGGCTCGCCAATCCCCCCACCCCCCTCCCCTTCAAAACCCTCAGTCCATTGCTCTGAGTTCACAGTCTCTCATGGTTCTTCGCCCCTCCGATGTCCTCCAATTCATCCCTCCCTTCCCTCTCACAATGTCCTCCATGTTTTTCCTTACGATCCACACGTGAGACCATATGATAACTGACTTTCTCTGCTTGACTTATTTCACGCAACATAATCTCTTCCAGTCCCGTCCATGTTGAAATAAAGTGAATTGTTTCTTTAGAATAAATTTCCGGAATCCTACTAGTAGGTCAATGAATACTAATAATTTTATAGTTCTTGACAATGTACTTTCCAAAGACATTGTACCAATTCATGATGCCACCAACAGTGACGTCCTCTCAAACTACCATTACCTGTCTGTCCATAGTTACGGATTAGTTTTCTAAATGAAAGGTTGCAAACCGACGTTCCAAGGGCCATGTTGGTTCACAGATGCCAGATGTTTATACTAGGTTTGATTCTTGATTTCATTAGACCAACCTGTTTATTGTCTTAAAGTATTTCAATATTTCTACTTCGAAGGATATAGCAAAGTAGAAAGAGTAAATATAATAAAAAGCTGTATATTGACCACTCAGTTAAAATAATCCTAATATTTTATATGATTGGTTTATTTTTTAAACAGAGAAAAAATTAAACATTACCCAGTTTGTGTACTGTTCTATTTCCTCTCTCGTCATAAGTTACTATCATCCTGAATTTTATATTTGTTTCCCATGTATATAGAACATATGTTCTACTATATGTTGCCATAACCATGAACAACATATTGTATGGTTTTTCATGTTGATAAATCACTTTCTATATGTGCTATTATTCTTTAGGTATCTTTTGCACCTTGCCTTTTTGTTTGCCACTGTTTTGGAAACATTATCTGTGTTGATATAGTAGCTGCTGCTCATCTATTTTAAGTGCTATATAGACCAGGGTTTTACTCACATAAAAATACATATTTTATACTAAAAGAATCAAATGACCAGGCAATACCAGGCTCACATTCTTTCTTGGAACAACTAGCTTCAGCTGCATGGCAGTCGCTTCTGTTTAGCTAGGACACGTGACACTCAACCACACACAGTCACAGAGAGGAGACGTGCTTTCACAAGGCGCAGAGTTCTGGCTCTGAGCCCCTGCTGTCTCTCTTCAGGCTGTGACCCCCTCAACAACGCTAGGTGTCTGCAGGGCCAAAGGCATGTGCCCAGAACCCTTTCAGACCGTGCTTCAGGGGACCCGGGACCAAGGAATACCCTGACGGCAAAGGCCCGAGCCACTTCTTTTCCTGTCTGAGCTCAGCAGCACTAGAGTTTGTGACCCACTTCACATTCTAAGTCTCTGAAAATTGCCCAACTTATAAATGTCAATCAAGGTTGCTTTAAATCCCATTTCTCTTATTTATATAACCAAGTTTCACTTTTTCACATATTCATTTTCTTGCATGTAAATTGGTGTGCCTGTTTTTTTTTTTTTAAAGATTTTATTTATTTATTTGACAGAGAGAGAGATCACAGGTAGGCAGAGGCAGGCAGAGAGAGAGGGGGAGAAGCAGGCTCCCTGCTGAGCAGAGAACCTGATGCAGGGCTCGATCCCAGGACCCTGAGATCATGACCCGAGCCGAAGGCAGAGGCTTTAAACCACTGAGCCACCCAGGCGCCTCGGTGTGCCTGTTTTTGTGTATTTGTTACCACATTTAAAAAAATTATTTGGGGGCGGCCAGGAGGCTCAGTCGGTTAAGCCTCTGACTACTCACTCAGTGGGGAGTCTGCTTCTCTGCCTCTCTCTCTCTGCCCCTCCCCCTGCTCGCAAGCTCTCACTCACTAAAATAAATAAATACGTCTTTAAAAAAAGTAAGAAAATAAAAAAATTATTTGGAGGAATTCCTCTACTTGTGGGATAGGATGCCAAAATCTTCCTTGTATCTGCTGGATGACCTGGACCACCATACCAGTCCATGGACACCTTAGCCGAAGTCAAATCTGGAGATCTGGACGACCAAGGGAATTGCAACCCAGGCTGTAATTCCATACAAGAGGTGGCCCCCTGAACTCATCTTCACTCTTCTGGTATAGTCCTTCTGGGGCCAGCCTTTGAAGAAGGGCCTCCTTGGGACTCCCCAGCTTGCTCAGTCCCTGGGTATTGTGAGCTGTTCCTCTCCCAAGAGCTGTCCAGCACAGTGTCAGTATTACAGGATTGACAAATGTCCTCCAGGCGAGAGCTCCCCCCTGCTTATTTACCTCTCTGGCTTGGGAATTCTCTACTAGCTTATCAGCACCTTGATGCTTTAATTACACACACATGTATGTGTGTGCATTTTTTTTAACTCCATGATCATGAGTAATATTTATAGGGTAAACACAGCATAGGACCCCGTTGGTGGTTGTTGATAATTTTATAGATTTTACACTTTAAAATGACTGCAAGAGTTAGTGTTACTAGATGATTCCCTGACACGTCAGAAAACAGTTTCCATGGGCAGAATAGAAACCATGGAATACTTCATTTAAAAATGCTCTTGAGGGGTGCCTGGGTGGCTCAGCTGCTTAAGTGTCTGACTCTTGGTTTTGGCTCAGGTCATGATCTCATGGGTCATGAGACTGAGTACCGTGTCCAGCCCTGCAGTCATCGGGGAGTCTGCTTAAAGATTCTCTCCCTCTGCCCCTCCCCCCACTCTCTCTCTCTCAAATAAATAAATAAATCTTCTAAAAATAACTGCTCTTGAATGACATACTACTACCTCGGATAAACCTCATATATACTCTCCAGCCACCACCGATTCAGAGAATGGAAGTACAGGTGTTCACTTAGATGAAGATGAGGTGGCCATCCTATTTAATTAGTGAAAAAAATGACTCAAGAGCAACTATTTTAAAATCAGTTATCACTTTTGGAAGACATTCTTCTCTAGTATATAAATGGCTTATAGATAATTCCTTATAACAAGTCGACTTATTCATCCTTACCTAGAATACATTTTAAAAGACAATCTTGGGAGATTCAACAGAACTTATAATGTTCAGAGTTAGATATGCTTCACTAGGTAAGGAACATATTTCATAAGGTCCCCTTGAAAAGATTTTCTAACAACAATCATTTTAGTCACATCCTACATAGCACTTGGGGAGCCTCTCTTTTGTCTGTGTTAAAGCTACCACAAATAAGCACATAAATACTTCCAGAACCCTGGCGTTCAGTGGGTTGGGAGAACAGCAACCAGAATATGAGGTGCCTCCTGCTAACCTCACAGGCACGGGGTCACGATGTGTGGGATGCCAAAATAGTGAGGTGGTCCCTGAGAAAAAGTCACAAGAACATCCACAAAAACCCATGCTTCCTCCCCTTAGAGCAAACGCTGATAAAAGCACACAGCTAAAAAAAATAAAAAATAAATAAATAATATAAAACCTGTTGTGTGTGGGGGGGGAAGCACACAGCTAAGATGCACTGTGGGATGTGGTTTAACTAGTAACTTAATCTCATGACTTGATTACCTAATACTATTATACTTAGGAGAAAAAGAAAACCCTTACAAATAAAGCTGAAAAATCTACTTTCAGGCAAATGTACAACTGTGGGAAGGTAAGCAACGTAAGGCTTCACAAGCTTGCAATGGCTTCACATGCCAAGGAAGCACACGTCTTGCTGTGCTCGCACTGTAACAGCCATGCCTCCGGTCTGGTGCGTTCGGAGTTCTGCGGGGCTCAGTGACTCCTACACTGACAACCTTATCCTCTTTCTAACCCCTACTACATGCTGTGTTAGCATACAATGAAAATTTTAACTTATGGGAAGAATGGCAGTAAGGAAAACTGGGAACAAGGCTATTCAAAGTGCTGGGAAAAGCAAAAGAAAATTTTTTGCAGCTCGTTTTTGCAGAGGAGTTCGACAGCACGGTGCACAATGATGAGTACACACGTAGACGGCTGCTTTAGCAGCAGGGATAAGAACGTATTTGGAGAACAAAAGAAACAGAAGTGTGCGTTTAGAAGATAAATGTGATGTCCGCAGTCAATATTAGAGATGTTGTAAGAATCCAAAGAAGACATTCCCATGGTTAAGACACTTCCCTGCGGAGACCTTGGCATTCTTTTCATACTAGCATATGAGAACTTGCCTCAGTCTCCCTCTCCTGCCCTGCTTTGACCCCGCCTTCCAGCATCTCATACTTTAAACTACACATAAAAGTATTTGCCAGCCCCCAAGTTACCATGCCTTTGTTTCCATGTTGTTGGTTTCCTGTGCTTTTCCTCTACTTAGTAAAATGATCCTTTAAGATCCAGCTCAGGTGGAACTTTCCAGGGTTTCTGACATCCAGCCCCGGCTCTGTGCTCTTCGTTCTCAGAGCACACACATCAGTGTCCTGCAATAATCTGTATGTGCCTTTCTCCTGCAAAGAGCCCTGCACCAAAGCCCACCTGGGCCACTACAGTGGGCACCCCTGCCTCCAGTCTCATATCCCCAAGTGCTGTTCCTGGAAGGCACTACAGTGGGCTTCCTAAAATGCTGGCTGGATCATATTACAACTGCTTAAGACATTTTGATGGGTCCTTAAGCTAAGGGACAGAAACAATATTATGGTCATATTTATACCCCAAGGATCATGGGAAAGAACCTTAGTAAGAGTTTAAAAGGGAATAAACTTGGACAGAAAAGAAAGAGGAACCCAAGCATCACCCCATGCTAGGAAGACTGGTTTCACTCAGTAGTGAAAATTTAATAATTTAATGGAGATAAACTTAATAATTTAATGGAGAAAACTGTAATGGGGGGTGGAAGCAAAAGAAAGTTCTAGAATAAAATGATAATTATCTCAGCTCTAGAAGGAAAGGGTAATTGTCACCCTAAATTTGCCACTTATCCTCAACAGTACCATGGAGAGTTGATTCAAGAAAGGAACAACAGTAAATTAAAAGAAGTATTGCATAATATGTCTTCTCTTCACTAGACTGTTTTATAATTTAATTTTCAAATCCTGGAAATTCAGCAAATGGCTAAAATAAATTTCTTCCAGTAAGTGGTGGAAATCAAGATGGGCTCCTTGGATTTTGCTATAGTCCAGAGACTGTATGAAGGTTAAATATTGGGTGTTCTAAGCTTCCCAATTTTACAGAATCTTGTAGTGTACTCCTAAGCATTTAGGCTGACACCGAGAATACAGGCAAACAAGCATCACAATGTCACAAAAAAGTCTAAATACAAAACAGACCATGACACAAAATACTATGTCTTTGACACCAAAAGATAGGATTGCTATAATTATTTTCAAAAATTTTCATGATCCTAATAAACCTAAAACTAAAGAGTCAGATATGTGACCTTTTACATTTTAAGAGCTTACGTGAAGAAAAGATTAAAGAACAAAAGATTGAAGTACAAACACTTTCAGTTAGTCTTATACTAATGAATTATACTTCAGAAGCATTTTCTTCTTCTCACGAGCATGAAAATCCCAAACTACTGACGAAATGAGCCCAGGACCTACCGTGCTGCTGGTAAACCTGTTGGCGTAGGCCGTGATGACCCCACATTTGCTCCCTGTGAACAGCTGGCAGCTGTCAGGCACCCAGGCACAACTCGTTACCTGTGGGAGAGGACAAACCAGAGATCATCGTGTTGAAAAAGCATGAGAAATGTTTCTACTTCTCTGATGGTTATTTAAAAAATGTATAACCACAAAATTTAATAAATATTTTACTTGAACTGATTAAAAATGTGCAAGATATAATAATATTCTATAACGTTAAGCCAGATGTCTAAAGGCTGTTTCCGAGTTAAAATGTGTTACATCATCTATGATTTTACATTTTTCTGTACACACACACACACACACACACACAGCCACTTGTGCCTCAGAAATTTAAACAAAATGATCCACGATTGACCAGATCCAAGGTTGAGTGTGTGTGTGATGTGCATGTGTGTGGTTTCACACATCTACCTGATTTTTACTTTTTTTTTTCTTTTTCTGCTTTTGGTGGGGAATTGGGGTACATATAAGGAGAGAAGTATTGCTTCTAACAGTTCTAAAGATTGTTAAATAGGAGAAGGAAAGATAAACGTGGAGAAAAAAATCTCAGATTATTCCTTTGAGACTGTAAGCCCTTCAGTCCTAACCATGGAGGTGCTATTCAGGGCCACTCAGCTCTCTGGCCCAATAATTCTTCTTCTGGCTCTGGGAACCAGCTGACCCCCAGCTCCAGTCTCCAGCACCTCTGCTCCCATGGGTCCCTTCTCCACTCCCACCTGTCCCATAGCCCGCACTCCCCTCACGCTGCGCTGCACTAAGGGGACAGAGGTCATCAGCCACATCTCATCCCCTTCCTTCCTTTGTGCCTCAAGTGTCTTGGTGCTTCTCCTGATTTAAAAGAGGAAGCCCCTCTGCTTTTTTTTTTTTTTTTTTTTAAGATTTTATTTATTTATTTGACAGAGAGGAGAAAGATCACAAGTAGGCAGAGAGGCAGGTAGAGAGAGAGGGGGAAGCAGGCTCCCCGCTGAGCAGGGGATCACGACATGAGATCATGACCTGAGCCGAAGGCAGAAGCTTTAACCCACTGAGCCACCCAGGTGCCCCAGCCCCTCTGCTTTTAAGGGCAGCCCCACCCCATACCCAGAGTTCCTCCGAACGCTTGTCCTCACTCTCAGAATTTCAAGCTGTCTTTTTGCTGGCTTCTTTCCCTGGACCTGCAAATGTGCTCAAGTGACTGCTACCTTAAAAATGACTTTCTTTCATCTTGGCTCTTCTTAACTCTCGATACATCGCCAGAGTCCACTGGACCTAATTTCATTTTTTGAATTTCTTTCTTGAATAGTTAACTATTTGTAAAGTTTAATATTTCATGACTTTTATTCTTTCTTAGAGGTCTTCCAAAGAAGAACAAAGAGAAAATATATTTATTTTTTTAATATTAGAATAAAACTCAGTGTCTTACAATTACCATATGGGTCTACCGAACCCTTTCATAAACCTAAGTTATATTACAGGATTTTAATAATTTCATCTTCCCTCTGTCTTGAAACATTATGCTGTTTCATCACTGTAGGAAGTATTTCATGACTACTCAACAATTATTCCCAACTCTGCTAGAGCAAAACAAACAGGAAAATGCAGAACAATGGATCTCCAGGAAGGATAATGTAATCTGTGAAATAAGCTATCATCTTTTGGTTTTCTGATTGTACTGTCCAAAGAGTAGTGTCATCTTTCAAGAAAATATAAAGTAAGACTGGAGACACTGCTTCGTATTTTGCTTTTAGCTTTCATTGAACACAGCTGGGAATTCAGAATTTCTCATGTTCTACTGATAATAGAAAAGAGAACGAAACTGACAGAGCACTAGGTTTCACGATTATGAGATGAGTCAGAAGGCAAAGGCAAAGGCAAAGAGACGGCAGGACTCTAATCTCTAACGATGAGACAGTGATCGTAGAAGTGAGATCTGAGTGTGGGTCCTCATACGATAACATCCTGGATGAATTTTCTCCAACTATAGAACCATGTAGAGGACAATATATTTCTAAGGATGAAAATGAAATATGGTGCTCTCATCCAGATAGCCATTTGAGCAGAAGTTCTTTATCATAGAATATTTTGCTAGAAGAATCTGGACAAACCTGTTTTGCTAAAAGGACTTATGACAGAGTTCTTTCATCTTTAATGATGCTTGTGTTTCAAACTTTACATGATAGAAGTAATTTTGCAATGCTCAAATCTTATTAAAATTTCTAATAAGGTTGCTTTCCACTGTCCTTATGCTTACTTTTATTAGTTTACTGATAATCAGATAACAAAAGGTGATAACCATTTTTTCAGGTATGTCGAGGGTTAAGCGAACAAGTCAGGCCTTCCTTTTCTTTCGCTGCTAAAAATCCCCACAAGTAGCAGCTTACTCCATTCCTAATGTGCTCAGGGAATGGGGAAATGTTAGGACACATGAATAGGCAGGAGATGTTATGTAGGTAATGGAAGTCAGGGAATGGCAAAAGAATTTCCCATTGTTTAACATACAATTTAGTATGGGAAAAAGTTGTAGCAGTATTGTGTGTGTGTGTGTGTGTGTGTGTGTATACACGTGTACATATATGTGCATATACATACACATTGTATATATTACACATACACATATATATGTGTATGTGTAATATATACAATGTGTATGTATATGCACATATATGTACACGTGTATACACACACACACAGAGCATATATACAGTATATATACAATTGGAAATATTTTTACAACAGCTTTAGGAGAGAGTAGCAGGGTGTACTATTACCCCAGTTTCAAAGAAAAGGAAAGAACCTCAAGTTTGGAAAGGTTAACGTGCTTGCCAAAGGCTACAGAGCAAATAATAAAGCCGGGACACTTAACACAGATCAGACGGCTTTAGTTGGGCCCGATGCTCTTTCTACCCATTGTGATGCCTAAACACCTAGTCTATTTAGCCAAAACCAGGTACGGAGGATGGCACTCTGGTTATAGAAAATGACACAGTGACAAAAGGCAAGTGAACCCTGAGAAGAAAGCAGCGATGATTTTGTTCCAACGCTGCCAATCGCTGATGCTGACTAGGTGCTTATAATACCATCGCAACCAGATACTGGGGAGAAGGCAAATTTTGGGGACACAGAATAGCAATGGTCAGGAAGTCTAAGCACTGTAAACAAGGCCTAAGTCCAGCGTCATCAGCTTCTGGACTGGATTAGCTGCAGAATATTAAAGACTAGCTGCTATCAGTCTGACTCCTTTCTAGAGCATTACACTTAATTATTATGATAAAGTACTTTGTAAAAAAGTTTACCTGATATTGTTGTGAACTTTGTATAAAGTTTATTGGAGGCTCGCTTTGTTTACTCTTCAACCTTAAAATGTTATCAGTGTATCCCCAGCTCAGGATGGCCGACCACTGAATGTCAGTACTGTTCATGCTTCTCACACCTCAAAAAGGAGAAATAAAAGGATCAGATTGCCGCCACTCAACTGTTATTTGGTAGCCCCCCAAAATGGCAGGTTAAAAGTTGAAGTTTACATGGCAGAACACAGTATCTTTCCAGAGCAAATCATCTTTGTATTCATAAGACGACCGGACTTAAGCTGGCTTTATTCCTTTAATGCTAACGGGATTCTAAGAATGGAACTAATTCTTTTTCACTCATGGTTTTTACTTAGGGCTTATTTGATGTAGCACTAAAATGTCTGTTAAGAAATTTTTATGGAAGACAATGATAGTTAAGCTTACTCTGTTCATGTTCTGTGACACTTTTAAAAACAAATATAAACTAGACACTAGTTTATTTAAACCAGTTTAAACCAGTTTAAATAACTTTGTAGCTACCACATACTGAAAAATCAGTATGGACAACTATCAATACTATAAAGAACTTTGCTACCCTAGAAGCAACAGCTGTCCTGGGAAGGGACCGTTTAATCCTGTCAACTGCCAGGGCTTTGCACAGCAAACTGATCTAAGGAGGTTCTGCTCTTTTCCTTTCTCTTTTTTACAACATAGTTTTATGTCTTTCAGGATAAAGATTTGGACATTCTGACATCCCTTTTCAGTACTATTCATAATCTATGCCTTGTTGGTATGCTGAATATAGTTAATGCAACAGAAATGGTGTAACTGGTGCTGCCCTTGAAACTTGCACTGCTTAAGTCCCTTAAGGAGATAGAATGGGCTTTATTTATTTCAGCACTTAGCAAAATAAGCCCATATATAAAGGAATGAAACAAATACGTATTTGTTGAAAGAATCAATACCACAGTGAAAATGTAATTCACAGATTTTTGTCTTCTTTTGTGGAGTATAATACCAAATGTCGACATTAGTTTTGCAATAAAGGAACTGGAATATACCCACTTAATAAGAGCTCCTCTAAATCTAAGCTGCTAGGGAAAGGAACCACATTTCATGAGTCTCAGGGCCTCTCAAATTCTACCATAATGCCTGGCAGGTAGTGGGCACTTCAATAGCCCACATGCTCAATGAATGAAGTACATCTAGTAACTGCCCCCAGTTTCTCATTCTAGCACTTACAAGATGCACCGCCTATTTTTTTTTTTTTTAAAGAAAAATAAACTTCTCCTTTACCTACTAGGACAGTGAACCTTAAACAGGAGTTTGCAAGAAAATGGTATTTCCAGCATGCCTAGGCTTGGACTTGAGCCCCAGAGGTTCTGACACAGTGTGGCTCAAATGAGACCCAGGCACGTATATTTTGAAAATAAAGCATCTCAGGCAATTTGGAGGCACAATTTTCAAGGAAGGGTTTAAGGATATCAAAACCGTCGCAGTTACATTGTCCTATGCATGTATACCTCAGCAAAACCACACAGTTACTTGATAAAGCAGCGCTCGGTACCTTGCAGCTGTAGCATGGGACCTGACCCCCACCTGTAAGCGGGGCTCTCACTCCTAAGGCTGCTATGGGCTGGGTCTTGCTCCTCTGTAATGTGCTTGGTGTGGCAGTGAGAGCTCACACAGTCTCCAGGGGGCCCCGGGGTGCTTACAGTCTGATGGACCTTTACTGTGCACTTAGAAGGAGTTAGGCACTGTGCTAATCATTCCCTACATTATTTCATGTAATATTTATAGTAAATTACCCTGTGAGGTCAATCCTTTTGTTATTCCTGATTTATAGATCAAAAGCCAGGATTTAGAAGGTTTAAGTAATTTTCTCAAGGTCAAACAGCTACCAAGTAGCAGAGCTGGGATGCAAACACAAGGCTCTGTACCTCCTGAGGCCAGTGCCTTGTATCTGTTGTATCACACTGTTGTGTATTATAATCTGTTGTATTGTACTGCTTCCCCATACAACCTAGGTGCTGGCAAGCCCCAAGTACATTCTACAAGGGAATAAAGCATAATTTGAATGAACACTACTATTAAGGGCTCTGCCTATAGTGGCACAAATAAGACAGGTGGACAATGACATTTGACATATTTAAGTCCCACCATGGTAAGTGGTCGCACCAGCCCTTTCTCTTCTGCTCAACAGAGACAAACTTCAACCCAGTCTAATTAATTTTTTAAAGGTAAATTACTAACACATTTTGGTACTTTAAGTATTATTAGTAGTAAATTGTTTGTCACACGTATCATGACTAATTACAACACTGATATTACAATAGTTAAAATTAAACAGATTTACCTGATCCTACTAATTCACTAAACTTAGAGAAAATGATAAGCAGCCTCTCTTCCTGCTAACAAGTATAAAGGTGATCATTGATTCTATGATATAAACAAGAGTAAGTCTACAAAGAACTGTGGTCCAGCCAGCACACTTAATTTCTTTGAGTGCCCTCTGCTCGGCACAGGTAACCACATCCATATGGTGCAGAGCTGTACATGGTGGGAGGCTACACGGACCCCCAAGGAGCGCAGTGCATCAAAAATCACATTAAACCCAAACAGTGTGACTGTCAGGAGGCATCTAGTCCACACGCTGGCTTTTAGGCACATCTGCACACACCTGATATGAACAGTTGAGCATCGTCATTGATTTTAGTGCCCAAGCCCAAGCCTAGGAAGTAGGGAGAGTTCTTTTACATTGAACGAAATGGTTAATTACATTTACCATAAAGTAATTACAGCACTTTCCCATGTGTTACTGTTAGCAAGTTAGTGTACCGAGGGTGAGAAAAGGATTGCTTTCCAGGCATACCTATTTTTAAAACCTGTTTTCAAGGCTAGCATGACTTCCTTGTTTTGTTTTGTTTTAATCTCATGACTATACCTTCTGAGGTACTAGCTTTGCTAAATAATTGCCTATTCTGGGATTCAAGTGCCTCAGAAGGTACATTTCTCTAAGATTGATACTGTTTTCATTTTGTGAGCCTAACCATTTATTCTTATCTCTGATTCTTCCTCTCATTTCAAATGGCACTGCATTTAATCTCCCCCTCTTTTTCCCATGTGGTGTGTTTAATTCCTACTTTGCACTAAATAGCCACAAATTTGAACAATTTTTCACCATGGACTCAAAACTTGCATATAAATAGCGGCGCAGAGGAGCTGAAAACATCAAATCCCATGAAAAATATCCCTAGAGTGATTCTCGTTATGTTTTCTTTTACCTTGTTCTTTGCTGTACATCATCAGAAGACAGAAATTTTGGGACAAACCACAGATGGCTCTGGTGGGCAGAGCCTGGAGGGAACCAAATCTTTCTCCGTGGGGCTGGCTGAAGCAGACCACAGGTACTGGAGCACTTGGAGAACCTACATACTCCCCCCACTTCAAGCCTTTTATCCAGGACAAAGGACTCTAATAAAACAGAGGAAAATAAAAAGTATGTTTTTTTTTTAAAAAGGTAGTAAATATAGAGTGACTTCTAATTTAAATTCTAAACAAAGAGTAAGCAACCTGATTATAAGCCCTTTGTAAGCAAAAATTATTTTATATATATTTTTTGACTTTCCCTGTACTTAGCATATAGAAGTATATGCTCCTTGTTGCTAGATGAAGCCCCGGTCCTCACGGAGTTGCCTTCCAGCTGGGAGGAGGGGCAGACAGGAAATAAACAGACGCAGGCTCCTCAGGTGCTGAAAGCTCTACGAAGAGGGAGGGAAAGGACTGAGAGCATGGGAGCTGCTATCTTAGATTCGGGGTCAGGGAACTGAGGAGGGGATATCTGAGCAGAGACCTGAAAGAAAGGAGACAGCAAAATGGGGCTCATCTGGGGACAGGCCATCCTAGGTGGAGGGAACAGTTGACACAAAGGTGCTGAGGTGGGAATGAGGCAGGTCAGTACCAGGGTCCCGCTGTGAGCAGACACACAGCTCAGACCTTACATGTACCAGCTGCCAAGTTAGTTAGCACTAAGTATAGTGTAGATTAAATGGCATTTATTACTTTTTAGGGATGTGCTATTAAATTATTTTGGCATGAAAAAAGAATAGAATAGAATAGCTTTCAACTATGAAACACAACATTGGTGATCTGGTTTTGGCAAAATAACACTATCATACTGATGTTTGAAATTTGAATTTTACTGGTTGTATTGCTCTGGTTTGTGTTTAATACACAAATTTGATATATGTGAGCTCTAAGCATAAAGGATTTACATGTCTTCTGTGTTTTACATTTACTGTATTTAAGTAACATTATTTTAAGAAACAGTTGTCAAAACAGGGTCCGTGAAAACCATTTTCTCTTAAAATGGGTCAGTTTCCTGCAGTCGAGGATGTGTTGCTTTATTTCTCCATGAAGGTTCTTCCCAACCTCCTTCCCGTGCCTTTTCATTTTCTGCTATTCCTCTCCGCAAACCCTTACATTTTACAGTTCATGGTCTCCCATCCTCTGCTGCTTTTATGATGAGGAATTTAGCTGAAGGTTAAAATCCATTTTACTCTTAAGGTTTGCCTGCTTTGTTTTTGTATTTCAAAGTAAAAATTATGCCGACTTTCCAGGTTAAGAGGCAGTACTTTTTACCATTACAATCGGGGAAGTCCAAAGACATATGCAAGGTTCTCCCTTACCTGTAGGCCACAACATCCATACCTCTGGTGAGCACTTTTGGTGGAAGATGGCCAAGGCCCTGCCATGTGCATGTGTGCAGCCATACCCAGGCTCAGACCATTCTCCAGTCCTGGATGCTTTCTCTCCTCCGGTGGGCAGGTTCCTGTTAGGCCACTGCCCCAGCAGGCTTTCCCTGCTACTAGGCCCCTGGGAGCTGGCCGCCTGACCTGAGCTCCCCAGAGCCCTCCCTCGTCTCACTGACAGCATTTACCACACACAGGACAAGCCGTTTACAGCTCTGCGTCTGTGTTTGCTGGATGCAGCGCACCCTGGAGGCCCGGGCCCTTCTATTCCCTAGAGCCTCAGAGGGTGCCTGACAACTGCAGGGTTGAGTCAACTTCTGCCGAATTCTATTGAAATTCAAATGACGTACCGGATACGTGATTTCTTTGACCTGTTCTCGGGTTTCCCTGAAAGCAAACTGCACTAGTAACCCCACAGCGGCAGGAAGCTCTCCTTCAAGGTTGAGCTTGGATCCGGGCCTGCTGGCGTGGGCTGACTGGAACAACTGACGAGGGGTCTGGCCGTAGGTTTTTATCATGGTTTCTAGTGCTCGCCTCTGAACTGGATCTTCAACTGCAGAGACATCCATTCCAAAATATGTCTGAAGGGTAAAAGAGTAAAAGAGAACAAGAGGTATGTAAAAAGCAAGATTGGCAATGACACCAAAGGGGAAAACAACTTGTTTTATTCTCTAGATAGTACTTTACTGTCCTCTATTTCAAATGGAAATGGTTTTTAAATGTTTTGATCAGTTAGCATCAGAAACTAAATAATGTTTTATATGCCAATTATACCTCAATAAAAAAAATAAGGTTTTTCTTTGGTGTTTTCTTTCAATGAGGACAGATGAAAAAATAAGCTAGATTTTCACTTGAGTTGATCCAAAATAACAAGCAGATTAGCAAGTGGATGTATTTTTTCTGTAGCTGGCTGTCAGATATTGGTCAGAAAACTAGAGTGAACAGGTTAGTCAAAATCATTTCAGGTGGTCAACAAAATTGAATAAGACAATTTCAGCTATGGCAACACGGAGGCAGAAGAAAAGTAGACGACCCTGCCCTGCCCGAATTTTCTCAATTTGTACAAATGAGGACTAGAAGTTCAAAGCCATTTGTATCTGGCCTTTAATTATGTGATACCCAAATACTCTTTTGTTCTTTGACATTAATATGCTCAAAGAAAGATTTGGATTACTCTTCTCTCAAGACGTAACAGCTGGTTTCAGAGGATGATTTTCTGTGCTAACTCATGTAGGGGCCAAAGGCAGGTTGTCCAAAGATGGATCGCTTCAGCATATTGATTGTATTTTATTTTAAATATTTATTATTTATTAGAGAGAGAGAGCAAGAGAGATAGAGCACACGCGGGGTTAGGGCAGAGAGAGGGAAAATGAGAATCCTAAGCAGGCTCCATGTGGCGCCTGACACAGGGCTCGATCTCACGACCCTGACATCACAACCTGAGCCAAAATCAAGAGTCAGATGCTTAACCAACTGAGCCACTCAGACACCCCAAGCATATCAATTGTTTTAAAATAAAAGTTACTTAGGAGACACCCTGTGTAAGACCCAGGTCTTCCTCTGTTCCCCTAAAAGCAGGAAATAAATTTCCCATGTGAAAGGTATCCTCCTCATAGCAGGAGGTAAAGAGACATCCTTATGATCAGAGATGGGAAATTTAGAGTGGAAAAGGCTGTATAAACAACACTTGTTACTTTTCATTAATTTGCTGCCTCAGCCCAAATTCTGTTTAGAGATCCTTACTAACTAAAGCTCCCAAAGTTGTTTTCTTTGTCCTATCAATTCCTCACAGATTTATCATCTCTTTGTCTAAAAAGTATAAGAACTGCCTGCCTTGGTCATTTTTTGAGGTCTTGATTTCATTATTGAGTCTCTGTTTGCACATAATTGAACTTTTTTTTTTTTTTCTATTAATCTATCTTATGTGAATTTAACTCTTAGTCCAGCTGGAAGATCTTGAAGGGTAGAGAAAGAATTTTTCATTCCCTTCACTAACACACACCATGTTGGTCTGGGATATCTATGAATACCAACTATTGAGGCATATTTTCTTACATATATACAGACATTAGTAAGGAGCCTAGATTTTTGAGGTCTCCATCTCTCCCTTTTTCCCAGGCAGAAGAGTCAGGAATTTGAACACTAGTATCACTGAAACCCAAGCAAAGTCTTTCTGATTTCCATTCTGTAAGCTCAAGAGCAACGCATGTATGCCTTACACATCCTCAGAGAAGATTAACTGAATCTTGATTTCCTGTCTCTGTGTTTGCTTTGGAGGTTTTCACATACACTGCTAAAATGGACTAGAAGGTTGGCAGGGAGAAGGCTGTGATGTGCTGCAAATCCCTTCAGCCTCCCTCGGCCATCTTGGTGAGGCTGCCAATGGAGGAGGCTGGAGGACAGACAGCTTCACCTCTCTGGCAGGAGATGGAAGACTGGATAAGAAACAAAGTCAAAGTATTCCATCTTGACCAAGACACTGTAGAGAGAGTGGTGTCCTCTGTGAAGCACCCTTCTTAGGACATGAAGCTGAAGAGAAAGGTGTGTGTGTGTGTATGGGGGTGGTCAGGGCAATAATCAGACTGGAAGAGGAGTAAAGATTCAGGACTTGCCATGGTCCTTTTCTTTCTCCCTCAGTGTTGGAATAAAAAGAAAAAAAAGACTTCATGTATGTTATGGAAAAAGTCATCTGTTTAAAGTGATATACAGGAAAAGGCAAAATTGAAGTTAAGATACGATGTTGGTAGGTAGTT
Organism: Potos flavus; assembly: GCA_028534135.1. Classification (NCBI taxonomy): domain Eukaryota; kingdom Metazoa; phylum Chordata; class Mammalia; order Carnivora; family Procyonidae; genus Potos; species Potos flavus. The sequence goes on along the minus strand of CM052894.1, from coordinate 59,595,569 downwards.
CAGGAGAGTATTATTTAGGTTCTAACAAAAACTGTGGGTGACTCTGAAAAAGTGTGGTGAAAATTGCAAGCTTTTTTTTTTTTTTTTTTTTTTTTTGCAAGCTCTTTAATGTAAAGAGTGCTACTACACTTTTCTTCTTCACATTATCATCCCCTGGAGTCAGATGGAGAGGGATGTGGATTTCCCTCTGACTTCTACAGACAGAGTCAGGAGCTGGGTATAGATCTGTCATGTTCTGGGCATACCCACTTGTACAGTGTAGCTTTTATCAGGCATAGCCAATTTCATTACATATCTAGACATAACCTTTCTATAAATGCCAAAATAAAATCTCAAAGATTCCTCGGAAGTTAAATAATCTTCAACCCCACTCTCCTCGCCATCACCACCCCGTCCCCCGCCACCACAAGGGATCAAATACTTGGCTATAAATGTTTATGTAAGCATGGTCATTCTTAACGGCTGCTTGACTTGGTATACTCAAAAATTCAAGTGAAGATTGGAATAATCCTCCAGCCAGAGCTTTAAAAAATTTATTTGAAAACAGTGTTTCTCTACATTCTATGGTATCGGTTTCTAAGTGAACCTTATATATGAATGATGAATTACGATCAAAAGGTATTTCTACATTTCTTAAAAAGGTTAACGTTTCTTTATACTTGGTTCTATGGCAGACATTACCCTGTATGAATTTCCTTCCTTATTTAGGAGGTTGGTATATTATTCACATTTTACAAATTTGTACACTTAGGTACGGAGAGGTTAAGCTATTTGCCCAAGGTCACACGGCCAGTAGCGGAGTCACAGGGTGAGGGTTTGAACTCAATTCTGAATTCAGAGACTGCACTTTCCTTGGCTCCACGAATTGAGTGTTATCAAATTCCTAGAACAATGGCATAAACTCTATCCTTTTTAAACTTCTAAGTCCCAAAGAAATAGTGACAAAAATTGTCAGTAAAATGACAATTATGTGGTATATTTCAGCATGCAGGTATTTTAACGTGAATTTTACATAAGAATAATTGAAAAGATATGCTAGGATTATAGACACAGAGTATAATGAGGTTAATTTCAAAACTCTTAGTTGGTTTTAAAGTTACATTTTAGATCAAATGTGAATGAAGGTAAAAAATTTTACCTGAAGCCTTGCCTTTACTTTATACCACTCTTACATAGAAAATTATGATTAACCTATCAAACTGTATTATTCCCCTTTTCCAAAACACTTTCCCCAACATTTCTTTTATCAGAGTCATCGGTAAATCTGTCTTACTCTGTCTCCTAGATCTTAAGTCTCTTAAGGAATCGAATTTTCTGCTATTTTAGAGGTATTTAAAATAATTACTGAGCAAAATGGACTAAAGAGATCTTTATTTTAAAACTGCTATTCAGGAATGGGTCTTTGGCATAAATCAGCCCAGGTACAGAGTACATTACTGTGGGTTCACGTGTGTATTTTTGCAGCATTTGTCATAAACACTTGATGAACCTACGCAGAAAACTGTAGCTGGAGGGGAAGTCCAAGATCTGTCCCACCCTACCTCCTAACTATAAAGTTAGGAAAGCAGAGAGGCTGAACGTCGTATGCAGTGGACACTGTCTTGGGGTAGCCACTAGGTAACACCAGGCTATAGCTTTGTCCGTATAATTTACCTTTTTGCCCCTCATTCTTTGAGGAATTTCCTTCTAGAGGCCTCATCTGGATCCCACTACCATATCCAGGTAGGCACAACCACCCCAACTTTCCTTCTCGCCCGCTGTCCCCAACTGAATCTTACTTGCCTTCACAAACCCAGAGCCTAGCAAATGAAACGTTTCCTTAATAGATTTCTTTTTTTTAAAAAAAGATAGCCTATCTAACAACATCAAAAAGTATATGTGAAAGTGTAACAATTCTACTTCTAGGAATTTATATCGTGCTGGAAAGAGTTAACGTGGCAGGCCCAAACTGCTTTCCTTGGAAGGGCCTGCTTGCATGGTTGGCCCTTGGCTGGTAGATGGCAACATGGATTTCAGGAGAGTTCCCACCATTTCCTAACTAGGTAAGAGTGGCTTACTGTGTCTAAACTGCTTGTACAAACAGTGTGGCTTGTACTGAATACCTGCTCTCCTTCCGGGAGCCTGGGATTTCAGTACATGTGAGAGAGAGAGCGTTTCCATAACTAGCCCTTAATCAAAACCCTGAGCTTTGAGTCTCTAATGAGCTGCCTGGCTAGACCACATCATACATGTTGCTGGAGGAAATAAGCATGTTCTTTGTGATTTACTGGGAGAAGACTTGGAAACTTGTGCCTGGTGTCCTCCAGCTTTGCCCTATACATCTTTTCCTTTTGTTGATTTTGCATTGTATCCATCACTGTCATAAACCTTCTGTAAGTACGACTATTTGCCGAGTCTTTAAGTCCTCATTCAGCCTGGGGATAGTCTTGAGGAACCCCCAATGAATAGCATCTTAGTTATTTTTAAAGAGGTGAAATATAAAACCTGAAAAGTCTTGGGCAGCAGTTTAAGCTGTTGCCAATTCTCTTTGATAACTTGGGTATTTTAAAGAAATAGCCCAACAGCTAACCTTTTATTCAAGTTTTACCTTCTATAAATGCGTATTTTTATTTATTTATTAACTTTTTTAATGCGTATTTTTAAAAGAGTCACTTACAGCAGGATGAAAAACGTTGATGGCTTGAACGGAAGCCTTCCCTTTTTGCTTATACCCGAATACCAAGTCAATCCACTGACAGATGTTCTGGGACACGTAGTCAGACTCTAGAGCCTGTCGATGAATGAGGATAAAAAGACGAGGATCGTTACGTGCCCAAGGAGGGAGGTTGACGTGATTAACCCGTTCACCGTTCTGACGCACACCAAAATCAAAACCTAAAAGAGAAGATTAATATTAATGCTTATCTCCCCAAAGCACGCTTCATTTGGCCCACTCAGCAGGTCTTAAGAGTTCCCCAAAAGAGATATTATGTGCTATAACCAGGGAAAGCAGAGGCAAAGAGAAGAGTGACATCATTGTTCATCTACTTACTACCTACTGGCAGAACTACATGGGTTAATGTTATCATTAAATTTGAGATCTTTCAACTTTATCCTTCTACCACTTTATATCATATTGAAAAAAACAGCAGAAAATCACTGCCATTTAGTTTCAATATTCTACTTATCAGAACTTCAAATGTAGTAAGTACTTAAATATCTACTCTATTCAATTATAAACTCGATTAAAAAAATCAAACTAAGGTGTTAACATCGCAATAAATTTAAGACTATATTTAGTAAATATTAGCATTCTGTAGTTTAAAAAAATCCAATTAATGCAAAGTATATACATTTCTAAATGAACTATTAACTTTCTGGTAAGTCTAGAGGTCTGTCCAGACATCATTTCCACTAAGCATTCCTATGGACAACAAAATTATCCCAACACATTGAATTAGAGGGTTCTTTTGTGATCTAAATAAGCTGTTCTCTAATTGTTCATTAGTCTGCTAGTGTAAACAAAAATCTCAGAAGTGTTTGTTTAAAAAAAAACAACTGTCCTAAAAGAAATATTACAGAAATGTTTTTGTGCTACCTTTTATGGACAGAAAATGTGAACAGCACAACAGGATAAAAATTAAAAAGGCTCTCTTAAAAGCTGATTACACTCCATATAAAATTAAGTTGCTGTCTGCTTCCTTCTAGATCTTGTGAAAACAGTTAGAAGGATATTCACTAATTCTGGAAGTACTTTGAAATGATATAATGTGAAATATAAACCAAGGGCTTATGTAAATGAACATGGAGTGAGGGTGGGGGTCATCTCCAAAAGCTCAGCTCATCCTACAGACAGCTGCAGAGTGATTTAAGACAGACTGGCCAAGAATCTACAGAACTCTATATGAGCAGCTTCCGGAGAAGCAGCAGGGATTTATTGACTTAACAATAGTGAATGAGACTTCTAAGGGCTGAGCTGGGGAGGGGCTTTGTAGCAGGGGGTTTTGAGCAGGGGGTTTGTAGAAATTCAAATCATTCTCAACTGTCAGATGCTCTGCGGGCACATCACAGATAGGTACTCTTCACACACAGCAGATGACTGGAGGAACAATGAAAGGCTTATCGGAAAGCCGATAGGAAATGACGTGATGTACATGATAGCAAACAGTATTTTCCAAAAATAGTTATAACAACCCTTGCTGTGTTGCATGCTTTTCCAGAACCTTGCTACTCCCCCAGCAAGGAGCAAAGTCTATGCTCCTTCCTTTTGAATGTGGTCAAGGCACTTGTGACCAGAATGCAGCAGGAGTGCCAGCCACTCTGTGAGCTCCAAGGCGAGGTTTTTAGAGGCTGTGCAGCTTCTGCTTGTCTCTCTCTTAGAACAGTCGCCTTTGGAAGCCCAAGTTGCCAAGGAGAATATCCAAGGCCTCCATGCTGTGAGGAAGCCCAAATTAGTCCACGTGGAGACCGCACAGAAAACCATGGACACTACATAAGACAGATGTCTGCCAGCCCCCAGCTGCTCTGATCCCCTGGCTGGTCCAGCTCCAGCTAATCTGAATGCGGACCCTGAGCCCAAACCACTGAAGGCACCGGGCTGAGCTGCTCCTGAATTTCTGACCTGCAAAACCTGTAATGATAATAAATTTCTTGTTGTTTTGAGGCACTAAGTGTTGGAGGTATTTGTTATGCAGCCAGAGATAATGGAAACATACATATAAGAAACCACGGACAGAGAAAACAAGCATAGATTTAAATGAGTCCCAAGCCGAAAGCTATCAGGCAGGTACTCCAAACTGCGGAAGCTGACAACTCACTGAGGCAGTTCTCATCTGGGCAACACTATGAACCATGCTCTGGGTGATTAGCCACATGGATTTATTAACGATTCTCCAAATAGCTCCAGAGAGGCCAGTTGTATAGAATAAAATTCTAAAGCAATTTTCCCAACACTAACTTCTCTAAAGATATAATTACTAATTTCATGTATTCCTGAAGGTCACATAAAAATATAAAATTAAGTAATGTAGGAAAATGACTCACAAACATCTCTCAAAGGGATACCTGATCTTCTACTAAAAAATAGGTAAAGTTGGCTGAGATTGTTGGTCATTGATTGGCATCACAGAAAATATCCCTTTTTGGTATTAGAAGATTCTGGCCAGGGTGTTTTATTTCTAAGTTGGTCACTCTGCATAAAATCATCGAGATTTTGGTTAACTTACATTGTGCTTTCAATAAATTCATGACTTTTTTTTAATAATGAGCATATGATAACCTTTGCAATCAGAAAAAAGCATTTCTGTAACAAAACTAAAGTACATGTTTACAAATACCTTTAACAGTTAAAAGTTACCAATTTTCCACACATATTTAGTCCTATAAAATAGTTAAAAATCTTCATGCTCACTTGGAAATAAAATGATATACTTGATAAAGGTATTTCTCTTATTGGGGGACTCAAATTATAGGACTTAAAAAAGCTATTCTTATTTTTAGAAAAGTATAAAATAAGTACAGAATTATAAATTAGAAATAATGTACTGCTATACCTTCACGGTTGACTAAGAACTCTGGAAGATAAAAAAACTCTGGGATCAGTTCTTTGACATCAGTCATGGACTCAAAAGATGAGAGGCGCCAAGTTGTATTTGTAGAATGAAAAGTTCTGTCTGGAATGTCAAAACTTTGATCTATACAAAAAGACAGACAATGCGATTAAAACACAAAGACCTTATTCTATTTGAAGCTTGTTATAATTAGTTTACTTTTGCTACTTTGAAAAGATTAAAATGATGTTCCTTTTGTTTTTCAGTTTTAAAGAGGTTATTCATGTTCTTGAAAATAAATATTTCTATACATAATTTGAGACCGTATTATAGTATTTTTAATCTGTATTATGTTTTCCTGGTACATATAAATGGATGAATTTATATCACTTATTTGTTTAATTGATTACTACCTGTCTACCCAAGCGAATTAAAGTCCCATAGCAGTAGAGACCTTGGGTATCGCCCACAATGAGCACATACTAGGTACTTGATAATGACTTATTTATTGAAAGAATGAATAATAAAGAAGGAAAATTAAAGTTCAAGTGGGTAAAACAGTTTTTTCCCCATCAGAAAGCAAACTTATTTCTTCACCTTTAATAATTAAGACTACTTTTTTCTTTTTTGGGGCGGGACCATAGCTTTTTAGATGTAACTAAACTAAAGAATGAAGTACAATTTCCTATAAATGAAAAAACTAAACACAGTCACTCCTCTGTTAAGTTTTTCTGCTGTAGACTAATAATTAAGAACTGAGTTTTGACCTCTTTCCTGTCAACAGTTAGCAGACTCTAGCCATAGGGCAAGCCTAGAATATGAAATGATATCCAGAAGCCAGCCCTTGAGAACACCAGCTGTATATATTGTACTGTCTAAAATTCCTTTGAAGTTGCTGAAATTTTGTACTTATCTTTTCATTTAGAGACTGTAACAGACTAATCTCAGCATCAAGCAAGGCGCATTTTAAAAAGATATGCTAAATTTCTTCCCTAAGTCTGCACTTCCCTGTCCAGCAACATTTTCTATTATTTTCATTACTTTCTCATCTATTCTGCTGAGTCAGTTAGCTCAGGAGGAAAAGTAACCAATCTAAATGGCATCTAGAAAAAGTAATTCTGTAAGGTGACGGCAGATTCTTAGTATCTAGAATAGAGACTACAGAACTGTGGCATGAAAGAAGCACACTGAGGGTTCTGTTCAAACTGTTAAATTCTTCATTGTTTCTTAAAGAAAAAAAAACTATTCTACAAATTCCTATAATCTAGAATGTGGATGTACTAAACTAGTGGTTCTGAAGCTAGCATTTCTGTTCCCAGGCAACATCTAGCAATGCCTAGAGATATTTTTGGTTCTCACAACTGAACTGGTGGGGGAATGCCACTGGCATCAAGTGGGTAGAAGCCAGGGATGCTGCAAAAATAGCCTAGAGCGCACAGGACAGTCTTCACAACAAAGAGTATGCATCTCAAAATGACTACAGGGCCAAGATGAGAAGTCCTGGATGAGGGCCCAAGTCTAGAGATGAATTCAAAAGCCAATATAAATCATTTCTAGCTAATAGGATGAAATTAATGGGGATTGCAGTAGCCTCTGCTTTTTAAAAAAAAAATCATTCTTAAATACACAATGAAGAAAACCTAGCATAATAGCAATACATATTAAAAAATTAAGAAATTTTAGTTGATGGGGCGCCTGAGTGGCTCAGTGGGTTAAAGCCTCTGCCTTCAGCTCAGGTCATGATCTCAGGGTCCTGGGATCGAGCCCCGCATCGGGCTCTCTGCTCAGTAGGGAGCCTGCTTCCCCCTCTCTTTGCCTGCCTCTCTGCCTACTTGTGATCTCTCTCTCTCTGTCAAATAAATAAATAAATCTTTTAAAAAAAAAAAAGAAAAGAAATTTTAGTTGATTGGGAGTTTTATATTAATAGATTCTTGGGCTACATGAAAAAAGTGGAGAGCAGGAAGAGTTCTGTTACACACTGCAGCCTTCCCAAACCACATCTGAAATATTCTTTTTTATTCTTTTTTTTTTTTAAGATTTATTTACTTATTATTTTATTTGACACAGAGAGAGATCACAAGTAGGCAGAGAGGCAGCCAGAGAGAGGAGGGGAAGCAGGCTCCCCGCTGAGCAGAGAGCCTGATGTGGGGCTCGATCCCAAGACCCTGAGATCATGACCTGAGCCGAAGGCAGAGGCTTTAACCCACTAAGCCACCCAGGCACCCCTTCTTTTTTATTCTGAGTGCCACTTTTTAATAAGTGCATTTACAAACCAGAACATGTCCAGAAGGATGATCAGAATAGTGACAGGTTTGGAAACCAGAGCAAACAAGGATGGCTTACACGTTGTTTTTCAAAACTCTTCAGTAAGTACAGAACGGTCTTATTTATGTTTTGGATTCCTTGCAGCAGCTGGGATAAGACCCTGCTTATAGGAGGCTCGGCTCTCAGCCTGATGTCAAATTAACTAAGGATAATTAGCTTGGGGATAAACAAGACTGAAAGGGAGAAAGGGGACAGGGCAAGAATCTTCAAATATTTGAACAGCTGTCATGTGGAACATTTGTTCTGTGTACTTACACAAGGACAAATAGAAGAAAGCCCCTTCTATAGATCAAGCAGAGACAATACAAAATTCATTCCTCCAAGAGGTGGCATATGAGTAAAAATATATAAAGAAGTTCAAGAAGGGTTGAGTAAATGAATGGATAATGACTCCACAAAGGATTCTGGGTGCCATGGTGAACAACTACAGAGCTCATACCATAGACCTCATTAGAAATTGATAGGAGAGAATGTCCCCATTTGCACACAAGTCAGTAAATTCACTTCTAAGTAATCTTCCAGCCTACAGGCTGCCACTTAAAACACTGAGGTAGAAGATTATTATCATTATTTTCCCTCCCTCCCTCCCTCCCTCCCTCCCTCCCTCCCTCCCTCCCTCCCTCCCTCCCTTCCTTCCTTCCTTCCTTCCTTCCTTCCTTCCTTCCTTTTTTGAGAGACAGAGAGCCTGAGTAGGGAGGAGATGCAGAGCAAGAGGGAGAGAGAGAATCTTAAGAAGGCTCCACATTGGGGGCATGATCTCACGATGCTGAGATCATGACTCGAGCTGAAATCAAGAGTTGGACGCTCAACCGAATGAGCCACCCAGGTGTCCCAGAGGTAGAAGTTTATTAACTAGATAGTTACTATGGTCAAGGTGGTAGTGTGGCTCTCCTATTAACTACTTACGATAAATTACGGTAACATATTCCCCCTAGAAATAACTATTAAATTGAACATCTTTAAAAAGTGAATTGCATACATTTGATAAGGATAAAGTTTATGTGAATTACATAGGATGTCAATTACATCCTAATTTTTAAAAAGTGAATTGCATTTTTATAAACTTACATATGTCTAATCTGCAGCTAAAACTCGACATATTAGCAAGATAATCTGGTTCATTACAAATTTTTTGAAGAGAATTTTAGTGAAGGAATAAATGGAGTTCTTGTTCCTGTGGTTTGGTTAGTCTCAACACAGTCTCAGAAAATATGTCAAGTTTTTTTTTTTTCCCCTAATGACTGAATAAGATATTTAAGGTAGTTATAAAATAATTCTTACCTTGATAGGCTAAAAACATTTTTGTGAAAGGAGGCATCCTGACCAGGAAGTGAAGCACAGTGCCGCTGTTAGAATAGTGGGAGCCATAGTGGTAGGGCTGCACGGGAGGCATGGGGTCATCTTCCCTAGCTCCTTTGCGGTACTCCTCCTCCAAGTACTGAAGGAAACAGGGAATCAGACAGTATTCATGAGAGAGTGCTCCAGGTCTCACTACTTTTCTTTCCATCTTCTCTACTACTCCCTTTATTTTATTTTTTTATTTTGAGAGAGAAACAAGCGCTAGGGGGGGGGGGGGGGTTTGCAGAGAGAAAGAGAAAATCCCAAGCAGGCTCCACACTTAGCACAGAGCCCGACACAGGGCTCGATCCCATGACCCCGAGGATCATGACCCGAGCCGAAATCAAGAGTTGGACGCTTAACTGACTGAACCACCCAGATGCCCCTCTCCTGCCCCTTTGACACCATTTTCCATGGCTTGCCCTCCCACCTGTGTTTGGACCTCAGCCACCTGGAGTGTATCCTCCTCAGTGCCCCGCTGAGGCCTGGCTACTGGAGAAACATGTCACAGTCTGTACCTTTACTCTCACATTCTGTCATAGGAAACTCACCTGCTCTGCACCCTGCCTCCCAGCACTCTGGCTCCCAACATGGCCTATAATGTTTAAGTTGATCAAGTGTTCAATGAATGAGAGCTGCTACTGTCACTAGAGACGTCTGCATTTTAAAAGTGAGTGTCAAGATACAATGCTATGTTCTTTAGAGAAACTCTCTAGCATGAAAAGGTAATAGCAATGGAAAAAACGTACCATGTTACTAAAGTTCTTAGGTATTAAGTTAACATTTTATGGCTGTTTTGCAATGTAGTTACACTGAGATAAAAACGAATACAGTGATTTTTCACAACTCCTATCTTCCCATCATGAAGTAGGAAGCTCAACCAAATATTTAATATCTGTCACTCATCCCCCTCCCATAGCTTCTGTCTGGCTCTGATAACAAAGACAGGTGATAGTGAATTTCTGGAGTCACTTCTCCTTGATTCCATAGCACTGCCCCACTTTCAACTGCAGAAGAATCAAGAAGTGACAGTTATAAGACACTTGGAGAGATCTTTCTGGAACTGTGGTACAAAACAATGTGAATGCAAGAAAACTGCTTCAGCTGCTCTTACCTTGATACTGCTGTGAAGAATGCAGCATGTGGCTAATGAGTTTTTTTTTTAATTTCCAACAGAATTCCATTAATGTTAATTTCTCAGAAATAGATAATTTATACTTTTAAACTTCAAAATCTGGTAATTTTCTGCTAATAAACCAATGCATAATTTGCTGAATACGAATAAGGAATTATGGTGCATTATAAATAGACTGATATTGTGCTATAAATAACACTAGGGGATACAGATAGCAGGACCCTGAAAATCTGTGATCTTTTAAAAGGAATATAGTTATTTATATACGGATGTAACAATGGATTATTAGCTTCCAATTTATGGCACAATAAACGTATTTCTTTTTCTGGGCAAAGTGTTTTCAGAGAACTGAAATAGACAACAATACCTAAAATCATATAATGATTTTCAGTTGTCTGTCACTCAAAGCACAAGAAGGTAAAAAACAGAAAAATCAATACTATAAATTTAAAATTAGGTAAAACACAAGTCTATAGAGTAAAACTTGAGTTTTCATTTATCAAAATATGAGGAAAAATGAAACCTACCTTGTAAGTGTCCACATAACGATCTTCTTTTTCTTTATACTGCACAGCTATGGGCTTAGAGAGATTTCTACAAATGAAGAAAGGATGGAAAAAGATGAAGTCTTTTGATACTGTCAAGCTTAAGCTGCCTACACACCTGCACCTTGTACATAAGCCTGTGATCAGCAAACACTTGGCCCTTAGTTTAGTGCTTACACATTTTGCTTTGCAACTAACAGCCATCATTCAAGATTATGATTGAAACAACTGACAGATGGTAGGATTTTCCTAAACAGATGCATACCAATCTCCGCAGTTCCTGACTTACGAGTAACCTAGACAAGAAGAGCTGCTGCTGCCCCTGCTCTCTTCGCTTCCTCTACTTCCTCCAGAATCAGAACCGATGCTGCCCAGGGCGGCTGATTCCTGCCGAGCCCTGAAGTTCCTGTCCCCATTTTCCAGACCTATACCCATTAGGTGGTGAAGACAGAAGGGTTGTTTGGATGGGAAATAGGATCGTGAGAAGATATTATATAATTATTAGGTTACTTACTGAAAATTAATGAAATGACACTTAAAAAAATTTTTTTTAATTTTAAGTGGGCTCCACGCCCAACGTGGGGCTTGACTCATGACCCTGAGAGTAAGAGTCACGCGCTCTACTGACTGAGCCAGCCAGGCACCCCAAAATGACACACGTTTAAAATGACCAAGTGGAGACTACGAGTATGCGTACTGAAATCAATGTTTTGTTGTTTAATTCATAGACGGGGAGTGACATCCTTGTTCAGAGTAGAGATGTGTCTCTGCTGGTGTCCACGCTCTGTCAGGGAGACTAGAGAACACTGGGATGAATCCTCACTTTTCCAAGCTACGGAGTCAAGCAGCGTCCCTGTGCAGCACTTGGAAGAGCAAGAAAAAAAGATCTGCCAAGGCGGAACAGCCTCCCTAGCTGAGGAGCCACCTGGACCAGTGTCGGGATGCAGCCGTCTGAAGTTTCAACCTCTGGCTCCATAACTAGATCAACATCAAGATTTGCCCAAAGTTCAGTAGGTCCAACTAGGTCTGCTGAGTCAGATAGTAATACACCTATATCCTAGGGATATTGAAATTAGTGATAGTAAGCACTAATTTTGTTTTTGAGACCTTTCTATAGTCCTAAAAATTTCGTTAAAAAGTAAAAACAGTTTTTAGAATAAATACAAATTCATATCTCGAAATAGGAGAAATCATGTTTAAGATCTGGATATGTGGTTTTTTTTCTGAACAGTGTAAATAGGTTTTTTTTTTTTAATACAAGTAATACTTACTGTTGTGGTTAAAAATCAGAAACTACTAATGAGCAGCCAGAAGAACTCCCAAATCAGCTAAAATACTATTATTTACAGGTAAAACATTTTGGTATATACCTTTCCAGTTGTTTTTCTGGTTATCTGTATATGTATATTCGTGTTTAAAATACAAATAACAGCCTTCCCCACCTACACTATATATTTCTAAAATGCCATTTTTTAATGGATGCAATGTAAAACAGTTTACTCAAACCTAGTGTTGGGCATTGAAGTTATTTCTAAATTTTAGCTACGTAAAAAAAATTATATAAGGACTATCCATCCATATGGCCAAATCTTTGCATGCAGTGCCAGGCACCATTATCAGCAATGAACCAGAGTTCTTGCCCTCATGAAACTTACTTCCAGTGGGAACTTTTCCCGTAAAGTACATATTTTTAAGTATTCCTAAAAAAAGAGTCCCAGAAGTTAAATTGCTAAAACAGAGCATGCACATTTGAAGAGTTCTTTGGCTACATATTGTTAAACTGCTTTCCAGAAAGGTTGGATCTATTTATACTAGTAGTGCAAAAATGTCTAAATGTCCATCAGCAGTATATAAAAATGTCTGGAAATAACATGCCACTTGTTGTTTTTTAAATTGACAAACATATTAAACTGTATCTGGTTTCTTGAAAACTGTCTTAAGCTAGGACTACTTTTCAGTAGTTTTAATTAAAATATTCTAAAAAATATATATTCTAATATATCAAGTAGAATATTTGGAGTCAATTTTTCTTTAAATTACCTAAGATAACTTTTTTTAAATTAAATAACCAGAATATTTCCTCATCAACTAGGGCTATGTGATTACTCTAAAATGCAATTCATTCAAGAAAGGCAGGATAAATGCTTAATTCTTTTGCTTTAATTGCTAAATGTCAAAGGTAAGAAATTGGTGCCCTAGTTAAATCCAGTGGCGATCAGTAAGTTTGTTTTTGGGTCCTTTAAAAAGTATCATTATTAACCTAAGTTCTTTTAAAGTTTAAATGTGTTTTAATTAATTGTAGTCATTATTCTTCCTGATGCTCCAATTGTTCTATCTTTGGCAGTGAGAGCCACTTCAAGTTGGCTCTTGAATCCTTTGTTTTGTTTTGTTTTGTTTTTTTGATTGTGTTAAAAAGACACATAATACAAAATTTACAATCATAACAATCCTCAAATACACAGTTCAATAGTGTTGACCATATTTACATTGTTGTATAACACATGTCTAGAACTTTTTCATCTTGTAAAACTCTACCCCCACTGAACAACTCCCCATTTCCCGCTCCCCTGTCCAACCTTGTCCCCCAGCAACCACCATTCCCCTCTCTGCCTCTGAGTCTAATGACCTTAGATAACTCACATAAGTGGAATGTCACAATATTTGTCTATTTTGTGGCTCCCTTATTTCACTTAGCACAATGTCCCCAAGGTTCATCCATGTTATGACATATGACAGGACTTCCCTTTTTAAGGCTGAATGATGTTCCATTATATGTATGTACCACAAATTCCCCATCTATCCATCCACAGATAGACTGCCCAACTTGGCTGTTGTGAATAATGTTGCAATGCACATAGGTATGCAAATATGGCCTCCATGTCCTTCTGACAAGACTATTAGTTTCCTTGCTTTCCGACACAACAAATATCCCAGGCTCATCTTGTATGTTTTCTTCTAAAAAATCTTTGAAGAAAACAGGAAATCACCATTTTGTGACCCCCAGTGAAAAAAATAACTGACTTCAGAGATAATCATCAACGATAGAAACAAATTCAGTGGAAGCCTGATACCATGGATCAAACTGAGCATCATTAGAGTGGGATATCATATGTTTCCTGAGATGGGCAATATGAAGTTCACACCACCACCTATAAAGGATACTTGCCAAAAAAGGTTGAACCTCAATCTAAGAAGACTATAGAACTAATTTCCAGTCTCTAGGAAATATAGAGGCTAAAGGAAGAAAGTAAATACTAGCATGGGAATGGGGGATATCCTACAAAATAAATGACCTGTTTTTCTTCAACAAGTCAATGTTAGGAAAAAAGAAAGAGGAAAATGCATACCAAAAAACAAAGGCTTATTCTAGATGTGTGTCTTTAGAGACATAGCAACCAAAGGTGATACTGGGCCTGATATAAGCCAATCGACTACAAAAAGACATCTTTTATATAACTGGGGGACATTGGAAAATGGACTGGATATTAGATGATATCATGAAATAATTGTTAATTTTCTTAGATATGATAGTGTCACTGTAACATAACAAGTAAGAAAATGTTCTATACTTTCTTTTTTTTTTTTTTTTTTTTTAATTATGGGGCTCCCGGGTAGCGAGTTGCCGGCGCCGCCGCCTTTCGGGAGGCCGTTGAAGGCAGCCGCCGCTGGCCCCAGAGCCGGCTCGGGCTCAGCCGCCGTGGCGTCGCCGGTGAGGCTTAGGCTCTCTCCGCTGAGTTCGGCCACCACCCGGACCCAGCGCTCGCTCAGAAGGAGCTCCACCAGCCCCGCTTTAGTGGCCCGCGTCCACACCGCCATGGCCGGCCCCGCTCCCGCCGCCGCAGTCGCCGCAGCTACCCTCATTCCCCTCAGGCAGCCTCGGCGCTTCCCACTTCCCGCCCGAGGGGGCGGGCCTGTTCTATACTTTCTTAAAAGATGTGTGCTGAAGAACACAGGAATAACATAACAAAATGTCTGTGATTTGTCTTAAAAAAAGAGGATACAAGTTTGGCAAAAATCTTCATAATTATTGAGTTGATGTTATGGACAGATGGGGTTCATTGTATATTCCTTCTACATTGGTGCATGGTTGAAAATTCTGATAGATCTTTAACAAAATAAAGACAGCATATGGACAAAGCTAACAGGTGATAATGTTTTTAGTTACCTGTAGACTGAAGGATCATTGAGGTCAAGGGTCTCACTAACATAGTCAGCAAGTATGAACGGGAACACCGGATACTGCATGAGATCATTGAAGGATCGGCCGGCATGTTTGTTTAAGTGAGTCAAATATTCAAAGTTAGTAATTTGTCCAGTATACCATAAATTTGTCAGAGCATTGATGTTGCCATATTCCAGGAGATTAGGGAGGTTATTTGTTAGTATACTGTGGTACACGTCATCACGAACCTGCAAAGGAAGGAGAAAAAAAACAAACAGATTTTATTTTAGGCTACTGATACTTTTCTCCAAAGTCTCCATATTTAAGGCACATTAGTAATTTCAAGGCCACCAAGAAAATACTTGTTGCCCAACTAACATCAACTGGTGGTGAACTGAGATTCAACTCTGGATCTTCCTCCAAAGGCTGGACTCTTAAACATTATGTTTGCTGCCAGAGAAATCAGTTAATAAGGTAAGAAAAAGTTTGTATAGAAAAGTCACTTATATATAGATCCTGAAAAAAAAATCAATAAAGGAAAAAGAAGAATCTTCATCTAAGTAAATGCAACATGGTATCGTAGAAAGAGTATGGTCTTCTTAATTAGACAGACATGGCCTGATTTCCATCTTAAAATCTCCGTATTACAGTTACCACATCTGGAATATGGGAATAATGATATTTATTTCATGAATATGAAATGAAATATCCTATGTAAAATATAATATTTGATTTTCACTACTGATTGAAAACCAATAAACTTTGGTTATTTTTTTTTTTAGAGATTCGCAAAACTTGTTTCAGAAAAAAGTAATCTGATTTTTTCTGAAGTCATAAATGATGATTGGTAATAAATAAGAAAAAATAGACAAGCCAGGACTTTACTAAAAACAAATCTGAAATATCTATTCTAAATGTGTATGCACTTCAGGCATAGGAACGAGAGCCACAGACGCGGATAACCAGAGATAGGACTAAAAGTAAATGAGGAAACGGAGCGATGGTTATGGAACAGGCAAGGTCACAGAGGGTTTAAAAACCTACACCTGGAACCTGTTCCACAACAATGTGACTATACTTAACACATAAAAATGGCTAAAATGAAGGCACCTGGGTGGCTCAGTTGGTTAAGCATCTGCCTTCAGCTCAGGTCATGATCCCAGAGTCGTGGGATCAAGTCCCACATTGGGCTCTTTGCTCTGTGGGGAGCCTGCTTCTCCCTCTGCTTCCCTTTACCCCCTCCACTTGTGCTCACTCACTCTCTTTTTCAAATAAATTAATAAAATCTTTAAAAAAAATGCTCATCTTATTTTGCGTATTTTCTTACCACAATTAAAAAAAAGAAAAGGAATAGGTTCAAGGAAAAACAAACAAAAACCTAAACCTATAGTTTAAATCTGAAGACTGCCATCTTCTAAAGCTAAGGTTGATGGGAGTTTATGACAGACTGCATATCAAACTCTGCGAGAAAAAGGAAGGACTCATTCATTTGACAAATATTGATCAGGCTCCTACATTGAAACTGCTGAAGCTATAGCACTTAACAAAACAAAGTGTTTACATTTTATTGGAGAGACAATGTTGGATGTTATTAAGTCCTATAGAGAAAAGCAGAGCAAAGGAAAGGAGACTTGGGAGTAGGAGTAAGAAAGAGGTTGCTATTTTATTATGAGTAGTCAGGAAGGTCTGATAAGGAGACATTTGATCAAGGAACATGAAAAGGTGAGCAAGTGAGTCATGTGAATTTCAAAAAGGAAAAACATTCCAGGCAGTGTTCCAGGGAGCAGGAGCAGTAAGTGGAAGGCCCTGAGGCATTAGTGTACCTAGTGAAGGAAAACAGTCACCATGGATGGAGTGGAGAGAGCAGGGGATAGAATGATAGAAAAGAAGGTCAGTGAGATAACAAGATGTCAGATCACTCAGTGCTTCATTCAGCTATTATAAGGACTGTGGCATTAACCAAGTCAGACAGGAAATGATTGGAGGGTTTTGAGTAGAGGATAACATGATCCAACGTACTTTAGCTACTGTGTTGAGAACAGTCTGAAAGAAGGGGGAGTATGGAAGCAGGGAGGACAGTTAGGAGGCTATTGTAATGAATTGGGCAAGAGATGATGCTGGCTTAGACCAGGAGGGTAGTAGTGTAAGTAGTCGGATTGTGGACCTATTATGAGGGGAGAGTAAGCAGGACTGATTGAGTGCATGTGGGGCATGAAAGAATAAGAGGAGTCTAGGATAATCCCAAAATTTCTAGCCTGGGCAGACAGAGAGATTAGAGTTGCCAATTTTTGAAATGGGGAAAATGGCAATAAGATTTTGAGGGGGAAGATTAGAAGTTCGGTTTTGTGCTTGCTCAATACGAGATGCCAAATCGACTTCCAAGTGGAGATGCCAAGTAGGGAGTTAAGTATTTGAGTGTGGCATTCCCTGGAGAGGTTTGGGTAGTATAAATTTGTAAGTTGTTACCATACAGGTAGTATTTAAAGTCACAAGAGTGGATGAGAAGAGAAGAGGTCTGTGGAGTGAGCCTGGAGGCATTCCAAGAAGCATCTCTGAGGAAGACTGAGAAGGAATGTCCTTAAGGCAGGTGGAGAGCCAATGAAAAGTGATGACCCAGAAATCTGGTGGAGAAAATTATTTTTTTCTTAAAGATTTTATTTATTCTTTATTTGAGAGAGCACGGGAGAGGGAGATGGAGAGGAAGAGGCACAAGCAGACTCCTGCTGAGCACGGAGCCCAATGCTGGGCTTGATCTCATGACCCTGATCATGATCATGACCTGAGCCGAAACCAAGAGTTGGAAGGTCAACTGCTCAACTGACTGTACCACCCAGGCGCCCTGGGAAGGTTATTATTATTATTATTATTATTTTTTTTTTAAGAAAGAGAAAACAGTCACTGAAGTCAAATGCTGCTGATAGGTCAAGTAAAACGAGGACCGAGAAATTTGACCATAGGGTTTAGACATGGAGGTCACTTAGAACCCCAACCAGAGTTCTAGGTGAAGTAGCGAGAAGAAAACCAGTCAGGAGCATTTCAAAAGAGAACTGGAGGCAGCGAGCACACATAACTTTTTCCAAAAGGTTTTCTATAAAGCACGGCAGACAAACTGAAGCTGAAGGGATTTGGGAGTTAAGAAAGGGTTTGTAAAAAATGGAATCTACCTTCAAGTTTAAATTACTCTTTTCGGGTTGGTTATGCATTCACTTACTTTTTACAGATACAGTCACTTTGGAGAATCTGAATTTAACACAGTTTTGAAGGACAAAAATCATTCTAATATAGCCAAGGGTTCACTTTAATTAGGACTAAGAAATAAGAGCAATTTTTATTTGATGACAGAAGCAGTGAATAAAAGTTTAAATAAGTTAAACCTTGATAAAATCAGTATGAGTATAGTTACACTGGTCCCATGACAATTTCAAAAATATGTATCAATTAATAAAGCCGAATTTACCTTGGTGTTATCAAATGCTAACAGGAGTGTTCGACCATTTGTTAAAAAGATTTCTACAGCATTATCTCTCAACTGCCACCAACGCTTGTGGACTTCTTTAATTTCTTCATACGTCCAGGAGAAGGATGCTGGTTCCAATTCTCCCTGAAGGCTCTAAGACAAAAGAAATAAATGAAAATGTTTGCTTTATAGGAAATATAAATAATCGTTTTAATCTTAGATTTTTTAAAATATCAAAATGAAATAAAACATCTGCCTTTTGAGGCAATATGGCAGATAAGATTACCTGACCTGCCCACCCCCTCACTACAGAACACTTTAAAATGCTGGATGAAATTTAAGGAATTAGAAAAAAGACTTTATTTGTATTTTTTAATAGACTTTATTTTTTAGAGCAGTTTTAGGTTTGCAGGAAACCGAGCAGATAGTATAGAAAGTTCCCATGTATTCCCTGCCTGCACTCATAATTTCCCTATGATTAACGTCTCCCATTAGTGTGAGTAGTGTGGTGCCTTTGTAATAATTGTTGAGCCAATACTGAATACATTATTCTTAACTAAAGGTGGAGAAGAGGCACAAGGGTTACATTAGGGTAACATTAGGGTTCACTCTTGGTGTGATGTACTTCTGTGGGTTTTGACTAATGTCTCCGGCAAAATGTGTCCACCATTACAGCCTCACACAGAATTCCTTTGTGCTCTACCTCCTCATCCCCTCCTGCCCTTTGGACCCCTGATCTTTTTACTATCCCCATGGTTTTCCCTTCCCAGAATGTCATATGGTTAGACTCATACAATATGTAGCCTTTCTAGACTGACTTATTTTAAAGCTGAGCTTGCAAGAAATTATTCCAGGGAAAATGAATTCCTGGGAAAATGAATCCCAGCAACCAAAAATAACAAGAAATATGAAAAGCAGCTGTGAGGTGGAGGTGATACTTTGGCAGCAGGCACATACCAGGTTCAGAGACTAAGTGATTAGGTTAACATCCACTGGAAGAAAGATGAGGCACTGGGTTCTCTGGATCAGAGTATGGGAATGAAATTACTTCAGAAATCTAAAACCCATTAAGGGACATTTTCCTGGGTGTAGATAAACACACATGCCCATCAATAGAGGAAGAAGCAGGAGCCTGTCTCTCTTGGCCTGGGGTCCGGGTGGAGAATAGAAAACAAACTTCTCCTGGAGAACTCCCAACTGTGGGCCTGCTCTCACATGGATTTGGGTTAAAATTGACCTATCTATATGGCCTGGGAGCTCCCCAGCTTTGATGCATAGTTCCCATGCCTCTGAATATTCCAGGAAAAGCAAAGCAGCCTCCTGCCAATTCAGTCCCACTGACTGTGAGCTCACAGATCATTGTGCACCAGATGGCTATGTTCCTCTCCTATGTGGTCAGCAGAAGGAAAGAAGAGGTAAAGTGACCACCAGAAGGCTGGATCTTCCTGACAGCATTAATCCTAGGCTCCCTCAACAAATCCCCACATTCTTTTCTTTTTTTAAAGATTTTATTTATTTGTCAGAGAGAGAGTACAAGCAGGGAGAGCAGCAGGCAGGGGAGAAGCAGACTCCCCGCTGAGCAAGAAGCCTGCGGAGGGACTCCATCCCAGGACCCTGGGATCGATGACCTGAGCCACTCAGTCGTCCCAAACCCCCACATTCTAGAATGAAGGGTTAGGGGCCATAGGCCCTAGACTTCTCACCACCACTGGGCCCTTGCCAAAGTACAAAATCAAGAAAACTTTTAAAAACATGTCTAAGTCTTTTGTAAACTGCAATTGAATATATGAATTACATTACTCAATCCTTTTAATAGAAAAATCATGATAAAAGCTTCTACTAAGGTTTAAAACTAGTTATAATTTATCTCATCAAATTAACCTGCATCCTATTTTGGTTTGTTTTCATCAGTTTTCCCTTTTGGAAACCTGCATTTACTTACTCTTTTGTGTTGGAACAGGAGCTCAGAGCAAAATTTAGAACTCAATCACAATGACTATCTTACCCCAGGCTCTTCATCCTTCTAAAACCTTATTTGAAATTTTTAAAATTTGACTTGTCCTGTTCTATTGTGTTACAGTATTGTACTGGGTTGCAACTGACTTTTAGAACTAGGGATAGGAAATATATTACAAGTAAAATTAAACATTTTAATGAAAATCTAATAGTCTCATACATAAAACTGAATTCCTTCTTGTTGAGCTTCAACTTTTATTCATTTATTCAACTCAGCAGATGTTAATTAAGTCTCTATGAGCAAGATGCTCTGCTAAGTGCTCCGCATGAAATACATCTGTGTAAGATGGAAAGCGTATACACATTCAAAATGCAAGACAGCAAATGTCATATACAAAGTGGGAACAAACGCTAAAGAGCGGAGGAGAGAAGGCTCTTCCACTATTAAAAAAAACAAGAGTATTTTAAGGAGATTTTTAAAGGGGGAAAATGGCATCTTTTGGATCCAGAAAAATGTTGGCTCATATATCAACTATTAAATTCCTTGGTTGCTAAAAAGAGACATCTTGAAAAATAATGTAACCATACTTTTACTAGCTGGGATAAATACTGTCGCAATTGCTAGATAAATCACACGAAAGAATGCCTACTCAATTTGGGAGGCTATATTAAATATTTTCACTTTTTTCATATTATGTTTTACAACAAAATTTTGTTTTAGCTCATTATTTTTTCGAAATCAACTATGTATTCACTATTAAATCACATGTAATCTTATTTAGTATATCCTTGGCAAATCCTGGTTTTAGAATTTTTCTGAAACAAAAAGCCTTACTTCTCTTATTATAGGGATCGCAAAACAATATTTTAATGGCATATGAGCTAATTCAGATGGACAAAAAAATGTGAATTAGGAGTCATTTTTGTTATTTTCTGATTAATAGCAGTACTTCCAGCAGAATAAAAATTATGGTATTAAGGCAAGTGAATATTAGGATTACTTAAGTTATTCAATTAAAGAACATTTTCCTTTGTGAAGGTAAGTGTACTTGATAGTGAACTGGGACTGGTAAGAAGTAATTATTTGTTGCTACTGAGGATAGTGATAAAAAGAATAAATATAAATAAATTAACGTAACAGAAGCATTTTTCTTTCATTTTTTTCATTTTTATTTTTTTAACTTTTGTATTTTTCAAGTTTTTATTTTAATTCTAGTTAGTTAACATACAGTGTTGTATAGTTTTAGGTGTAAAAATACAATGATTCAGCACTTCCCTACATCACCCGGTGCTCATCCCAAGTGCTCTCGTTAATCCCCTTCACCTATTTCACCCATCCCCTACCCACCTGCCCTCTGGTAACCATCAGTTTGTTCTCTATAATTAAGAATCTGTTTCTTGCTTTTTCTCTCTCCTACTTTTCTCCCCTTTGCTTGTTTGCTTTAACAGGAGCACTTTGGAATTCGACCCAAACTAACTGCTATGAGATCAGACTGTAAGCCAGATGAGATGGTATGGTCTTCTTTTTAAAAGTATCTTTAAAAGAAAAAGTATGGAATTAAGACCAATCTATACATAGAGTAATAATACATGAAGTCTTATAGTTCTACCTGCTCTCTCATTATACTAAAGTTACACATTTTGGGAATTTGTCTAGGTTTATGTAAGTGAAAACTTAAGCCTCTACTCACCGAACTTTCTACTGTATCAGAAGCATTATCTTCCACAAAATACATTCCACATTTACCTATAGAAAGTAATTGGATATGAGTTTAAGAATATATGTGCACTATTACCATATGTCATTACAAATATGGCCTCTGGAGTCGGTTGGCCTGAATTTAAATTCCAGCACCCAGAAACATTTCCTGTCAGTCAATAAACATTTTTCAATAGTGTCCATGAGATCTTGGGCAAATTGTTTCATTTTGTCTTAATCTCCTTGTTAAAAAAAAGGGTGGAGGGAGGACTTTATTTCACAGAGTTACTGTGGGAATTAAATTAGAATATATGTAAAACACTTATTACTAGTGCCTGGCACTAAAAAAAAGTTGGCCATTTATTATTACCAGTACTCTTCTTATATTACTAGCATATTAATATGCTTTATTTTCTCACATATCAGCTGAGGTCAACTTGTAAACAAATTTTCTAGCAAAAGAGGAATCCTTAATTATTTTTATTTAAACACTCTATAGAGCAGAGTAGACCTTAAAAGATAGCCCCCAATTTCTCCTGCTTTATAGGTTGGCTGTGTTAACACATGTCCCTACACCATGTATCCGACTGGTAGGAATTTCTCTGGGGCTCGGCACTGTATACTGGTCACCCCTGAGCACCGAGCACTGTTGGCTCAGAGAAGGGCACTATCTCCATCCTCATGACCATGGGGCTCAGTCCAGACAAGCTTGAAGCTCTGCCTCTGGAGCCTTGGAGGCTGTAGCTTTAGCCTATAGCAGCGACTTGCAAATTTGAGGGTGCATCTGAATTGCTGGAGGCCTCACAAAAATGCACATTGCTGGGCCCCACCCCACAGAGTTTCAGACTCAATAGGTCTGGGCTGGAGCCCAAGAATGTGTATTTCTAAGTAGTTCCCATGTGATGCTGATGTTCTGGATTTGGGGACCATGCTTCAAGAACTGGCCTACAGCATACAAACTGGTTCTTTAAGGGAACAGAGACCAAGTGGTGCAAACTTATTCCTTCATATCTTGAGGAAAAAATGTCTCACTAAATGTAATTATATAGATATCCATGGATGGACAACCTTGGTCTTTCTCTCAGAAGCACAACAGGGAATATAAATTATGAACTATCTCAAGGTGGATATATTTCTTAGTATTCCAATAATTCTTCACTTTAAAAATAAAAAATGGATATAGGTAAAAGGAATGATTAAATATAAAGAAGTATACTTATGAGGAAAGTCAACTTTATGAAAATTAAACTTATGAAAATTAAAATGCTATTCATGTGCTTTTTAGAAAATAAGATTGTCATTTCTTCGCATTTGTGAGTCATAAGCACTATATATATGTTAAGGCAAAATCATCTATGTGATGTTAGAGAAAGTTTATCTGATTTAATGTTATTACATCAAACAATGCTTCAAATTATCTAAGAATAAAGTAAGACAGGGTGAGTATGTGTAAAACTCTTCAAAACGTGACTTACCTAATAACAATTCACCAGCTGTCTCTCTAGATGGTGCAACGCTGATACATCTTCGATTCACTCTGTCAAAACATATTTAAAATGACTATGATTAAATGTTTTGACCAATTTTAGAGAATAGAGTATAAGCTTTCTTTATATAGTAAAAGATTTTAGCATAGCAGACTAGAGTTTCAAAAGTATGAGAAGTCTTGTCTAAACTCACATGAAAATATTATCTCAAATTTCAGTGCTCTAGTAGAGGAGAAAATAAAATTTTTAGAGAAGACTCATAACTCCTATGCCATGTATATAGAATATAGGGATTCAATTTTTAAAGAGAAACTTCAGTATTTTATGTTTTCTAGTAATTAAGCAAACATTGGATCATGCCTCTGGTATTTTCAAAGACATGAAAGAATCCTTGTATTCTAGGAAAAACAGGGGATTTAGACTCAGAAAAGACCTACTCTTTTGTCAAGTCACTCACCTTCTTCAAATCTGAATTTTTTATCTATTAAATGGGCACAATAATAACTGCCACCACCATAACAATGTACTCTCAATAGCTAACATATACTGACCCATTTGATACTCAACAATATGCTTATACTTTGGGTATTATTATCTTCCTTGTGTCACAGATACAAACACTGACACAGAGAGGCTAAGTATCTTGCCCATGATCAGATAGCTAGTAAGATAAGGAACTAAAATTTGAACCTTTAATCACTGCACTGGATTGCTTCTTGTGGACACGACCAGTGTGCTGTTTCACAGACAGCTACAAAGATAGATGCATGCAGATAAGGGACAGGGCATGACAACTGAACCCCAATGGATCCTCACTATCAAAAATGTCTTTTCCTTTTGGATTTTGGTCATTCAACCTTGTCCTCTCTTGAGCCATGTGCAGGACCTTTCCTAAAACCACAGCATTATCTGAAATAAATATTACCTAAACACTACAATAAACTATTAACCTATTTAACTCCTTCAACAAAAGTGAGAACATCTTATGGATTCACACTTACCTTATAGACTCACTTGCAGCTTTGTCTTTTACAGTCGAAGAGAAAGAAGAATGAGTTTTATCTTCAAATAGGAAAGAGAGTGGTGGTTTGACCACATCTGTTGAGGAAAAAAATACATATTGTCTTTATGTAATGATCACGGTTATGTGCTACATTTGTATGTTACATCAAGAAGTCATTTTTACCTTCTGATTTTTGTCTATCCCGAAGGAGATACTTATTTGGAATAGTTAAGTAACACCTCTGTAAACGTCTCCTCTCTCGATTTGGCCCTTCTGTTGGATCCAATTGCCATGAAGTCGGATAGTAGAGGGGGTCATACCAGGCTGCTCTGCAAGTGAAAATAAAAGAAAGTTTTAAGGGGCAATCTGTAGTACTTATAGCTTTAGATAAAATCATTATAGAACTTGAATAAAGAAATCAAAATTGATCTATTCCATTAAAAAAACCCCAACTGCTTATGTAACTAGACTAGGGAATGCATACACATAGTACAACAGAGTATGATAAAAAATAAGTGTCCTTCTGCTCCTGAACCCCAGTCTTCTGGTTCCCTGCCTAGAGGCATGCTCTGCCACCAGTTTCTTATACCTGCTAAATTTTTAAAAAGATATATCATGACTACTCTGAATGCTTTAGCAACAAGTATGCTTTAGCAATACATCGATTGGACTTAATACGGCCTGATAAGGAAAAAAAATTCATTTTCCAAATTAAGTTTCTATATTTCTCATCTTGCCTACTATTTAATGTAATAAATAAAATTAGTTCATTTTTGTAGTACAAGCCACGTTTCTTAAAACGTTTAAAAATAAGTTATTTTATTTTATTTTTTAAAAAGATTTTATTTATTTATTTGAGAGAGAGAGAGAACAAGCAGGGGAAGGGAGAGGTAGAAGCAGACTCTCCGCTGAGCAGGGACCCCAATGTGGGGCTTGATCCCAGGACCCTGAGATTGTGACCTGAGCCAAAGGCAGATGCTTAACCAACTGAGCCACCTAGGCACCCCAAAAATAAGTTCGTATTTTAAATGAAAGAAAATGGCAGAACTACATTGAAAATATTTTTAGAAATAGATAAGAGAAAAAAAATCACCTTGAATCCTACTACTCTAAACATACCAATTACTGGTAGAGATTATTTTCTTTCATTTTTTAAAACTGTAGTTATAATTATTATGTATAAACATTTCTATATCCTTTCTTCTTTCACTGGACATATTTTAATCTTTATTATCATCACTAAAAATGGCTGACTAATGCACTGAGTGGGTGCATTATAATGTATTTAACCCTATTATCATTATTATATATTTAAGTTGTTTTCAGTTCATTCACTCGTATAAATAAAGCAGAGATGAAAACCTTTAGGTTTATTGCCTTTCTATATTTGGAATATTTTCCTTAGGAGAGAATTACTAAAATAGGATAACCGGAGCTAGAAATAAAATGTTTACAGGATTCCTGACATATGCTATCAGAGTGTGCAATGCCATTGAACCTCTGACCATGGACTAGGTTACATTTCTTCCTGCTGTGGGTATGCAGAACATAAAAGGTAAAATATGGTATTTAAAGGTTTTAAAAAATCACATTAGACTGCAGCCATATTGAATATTTTCCTATTTTTTATTAATTTATTTGTCTTATGTGGAAGAGTGTATTCACATCTTTTGCTCAAACTTTTGGGATCTTACATTTTACTTTTAAGTTGGCACGAATTTTTAAAACTATAAAAATATTAACTCTTTGACTCTTACTCTCAGGAAACAAACTGAGGGTTGCTGGAAGGGGGGGAGGGATAGAGTGACTAGGTGATGGACATTGGGGAGGGTATGTGCTATGGTGTGTGCTGTAAATAAAAATAAAAAAAATATTAACTCTTTGATATAGTTGCTGAAAATAAATTTTCATGTTTTGTTGTTATAGTTGTTAAATACACTGGAAAAAATTAAAGCTCAAATCCATTTATTTCTTCTTGGTAGTTTTTCTATGGTGTTTGAGGTTAGAGAGTTAACCATCTATCGCAGAGTTGATAAACACCCTGTTTTCTTCTACTTTATAAACATTATGAGTTTATTCTTTTGTTCACCTGGAATTTCCTTTAGAGTCTAATGTTCAGTGCATTTTAGCGCCCTCAAGTCATGCTAATCAGTTATCTTAACCAAATTTAGAGAATACCTTAATTTTCTTTTCATTATCTGTGATGCATCTTTTAAATTTTATTATTAAAGTCTTATCTAGAAAAAGATCTATTTCCCAACTATCATGTTTCAGTGATTTCTCTATTCTTCTGCAAAGATTATATTTTAAAATTAAAGCCAATATATAGATTTTATTATTTGGAAGGGCTAACGCCTCTCTTTCTCATTATTACCTTTACCCCCAAGAATTTAAAAAAAGATTCTTATAGGATGATTGAAGATGAAATAAATCACAAGTGATTAAACAAAAAAATGTTTAAACTAATGAAATAATGTTATGATCTTTATTCTGGAATGAAAATAGAGTTTCACATTAAAATATTCAACAGTAATGCTGGACAACCTAAAATGTCCTCCCACTTTGCTTACCTATCATGTGTCAGCTGTTGAATAAGTTCCTGCCAGTGTCTGCTGGCACTCAGATCTACTTTATACATTCCTCTGATATGCTGGATCACCTTTTTTCTCTCAATTCCTTGCGAGAGAGACACTGCCTGGGTGATGTCTGCAGCGATTTTAGATATATCCTTTGATTTTGAGTCCAGACGCTGAAAGAGACTAAGTAAACAAACGAGACAGCCCGTAAGTTAAGCCTAAGTGGGCTGTTAAACAGATACAAAAGCATGATACTGTAAACTAAAGGTATGTGTGAAGTCGAATGAATTAAAAAAGGCATGACTTTTAGAATATATAAAAACCTACCTTTGTTGATTATTATTAACCGTTTTCTGCCAGGTGGCTTTATTTGTACCTTCTTCAGTTTCATATTTCTTTTGTTCCTAAAAGATTTGGATAATAATATGTAGTATAAAACGTATTATTTATCATTTAACATTGGCACCAAGGCCAACAAACTAATTTTAAAACCAAGTTAACAAAGGAAAAAAAAAAAACTGTCCCCAAGAACCAGAATGTTAAAATACAATAACCACTTAAATAATGTTATAATTCCCCTTTGTTTCTACACAATTGGGGGCACAGATGCGAGGGTAGAATAGTTAACAAGGGTGCCAAACCTAAGGGGTTTGCATAGTCGCTTGCTTCCTTATTTTGCTTCAAGGCTGATGCTTCAAACTTGCTTGTCACATAAAAATCTGTCCCTCACTGAAAGCTAATGATAAAGGATAAGGATGACAATAATGAATAAAATACTCCTTACCATAAGCCTATTTATTCTCTCATAGTAAGAAAGCCATATAGAGTAAAAAAAAAATCATCATTTCAAATTTATCATCAATGATATTCTATAATTAAAAACATTCTTTTAATCCTTCTTTAATTACATTCAATGGGATCTCCGAAGAAAACTGTGTCTTTTGAGTTTACTGACTCACCTCTTTGATCATTTTAATAAGGTCTGCTTTTGTTGTTGCACTGGGAGGCATGCACTTCTGCCCACACAGTTTTAAAGCATTCATAAGCAGTCCCGCTGTGTCTAGTTCTTCCTCAGTCAATTCATCTTGGTGATTATGTATCAACTCTGACAAATACAAAACTAACTTGGCTCCATGCTTTAAGAAAAAGAAACAATTTTTTTTAGTTATAAAGAATTTTTATTTCTTACATTTAAATTATTTAACAGTAATTAAGTTAAATTATATCGCGAGATTTATTTGGAGGGATCTGATTGGAATAAAGCAGCTAAAAGAGACATTTTGGAAACAATCAAAAATATTTGATTTTACATTGGAAATATGGTGACATTAGGGTGTAAGCTAATTTTGTTAGGTAAAATAATGTTATGTTATGTAAGACAATGTCTTTTGAAAAAGATTTCTGTAATTTACTTTAAAATACTTCAAAAAAGAAATGATGTCATTATGATAAAAGTATTAACAACTGTTAAATCTAGGTGATAGCTATAACGGAAGTCATTATACTATTCTCTATTTTTCTTATTAAATTTGGAAATTTTCATTTTAAGAGGTAAAAGAAAAAAGAAAAAGAAAGGAAAGTAAGAGAGAAGGACAAGAAAAGCAAGCAAGTTTTGGGGAAAATTTTTTGGAGAAAATTTGTTAAAGGAATATAGGAAATAGGCTGGGATAAAGGAAAATAATTCTTAGTTCTTCTCATAGAAAAAATGAACTGGAAGGGAAACTTTCCTTTAAATCTTTCGGGTAAGAGAATTATGCTTATTTAGTTTTTCTCCTTTGATTTCTGCTTGGTAGAATGAAGTTGGTGAAATCTCCAGAATAAAACCCTTTCTTTAGATTAGCTTGTAAGCAGTCATTACTACCTAGGGAGAACTAAAGGTGAAAAACTCTAAAACCAGTGAGATGTCAGCACCAGACCTGTGCACATGTCCAGAGAAGGGCTGGGTTAGGCCAGTCTTATGAACTTCCCTGTAACCAAAATCAGAATGTTACTTAAGGTAATGATAACTATCTTTCATAGAAGAAACCTAAACCAGACTTTGATTCATGATTTTTTAAGTGGCCCTTCTATGCTATAGATCTTACACCTAATTGTTATGTATACACTATGTATTATTTAAACATTAATTATGCCAACAAGTGAAACATGCAGGGTTTTACTTTTTAAAAATCTGCACTGATACAAATACCACTGCATTTGGCTTTATGACATTTTAAACTGTGAATAGTATTAAATGTCAACAAATGAATTTGGAAGCTCTTACATTTTGGGTGATATTTAAATTAACACACTGAATCACATCATGTCATTTCCTAAAAGCATAAGATGAACATATGCAATGATGAAAATAGCAAAGCTCCTTTTAATGCAACATTTTAAATTAGTCAGGAGCAGCTGCTTCCTGACCAAAAGAGAAAAATGAGCAGACACTCTGCAAGTAAAAGGCCTGAAGAGTTGGCAAATAAAGAAAAATAGTAAATGACTAGACTATATTCTCATGTGTGTCTTAAAGGTAATGCTCTTGTTATAATCTAAAAATAGTTTAGTATTCAGTGACATTCCAAAACTCATCTTAAAAAGCCATCAAATATGTTTTTATTCATCCCGAATATCCAAAAAACACAGGATTTTCTTAGACACCGAAGTTGTTTCTAGAATCTCATCTCAACATCTGACCAATACTTTATTGATTGTAGTTCCTGGGACTAGAAAAGGTGTTATTAGGGATGAATGCAAAGAAGGGAAAAGCCTTGTTTTCAGCCCTCAAAAAACTGATTTAAGGAACTGAATCTATTAAACACAAATCCTTAGGAGACAATAAAATGCTAATGTGTGTGAAAATAACATTTTCAGGGATGTGTCTAAGAGGGAAGAGCTCTGAATGGACTAAGAAAGGGAGGAAGGTTTCGAAGGTGGGGAAAGGGAGCTGGGCGTATGGATAAACTGACAGAACGGGTATACAGACAGACAAGGAGAGGACGGAAGGCGCTTCGTGTAGAGTGGAAAGCATGAACAAAGCGGCAGGTCAGTAAGAACACACAGGATGTGAAGAGGTTGCAAGAGAAAAGATGAGCTGATATTGAAAAGAGGAGCTATAGACTGAGGGATTAATCAGACTCAAGTTATAACAACAGAAGAGAGGTGTTGGGCTTTAAAAATCAAGCAGATTATAAGCGGAATACAGCTTCTAGGCAGCTATAAAAAAGGCACAAGAACATCTCTATATACTGCTATGGAATGATCTCTAGGATGTATTGTTAGTTGAAGAAAGTAAAGTGCAGAAGAGTGTGTACAGTTCTCTTTCTTTGTGTTGAGAAGTAGGGGGGTGGATAATATAGACACTGTATGTGTATGTGCACACACATGCACACATGTGTGTGTGTGCAGAGATTTACTTATATCTCTAAAAGAACAAGTAATAATAAAAAAGATGGTGACCTACAGGGAAAAAGACAGAATGAAGGGAGGGAAAGAGATTAAGAGCTAGAACCTCTCTGAATGAGCCATGTTTCACAGTTTTGATTTTGGAAACTTGGCAACGTTTCACATAATTAAAAACAAAGTTAAACAAATAAAAACCCAATGGAATCCCTAAAAATAGAAAACAAATGGCAAAAAAAAAAAAAAAGAACACAACTAGTTAGTTGAAGTTGGTAGCACAACTAAATACAGAAAATTTGAAGTGCTTTTACAGTATTTTCATGGTGTATTAATGGTATCCTAAGAACAAAAGAATTATGAATAAGTCTTAATCTGTTCACTGGGTTTGTTATTAGTGATAATGTTGGTCATCTTATTTTGAAAATGTTATATATATATAGAGAGAGAGAGAGAGAGCGCATACATATAAATAAGTAAGTATGCTAATGGCATCAGGAATCAAGGTTATCAACATTAACAAAAGGAAATACAAATATAAAATCCAAGAAAATGTGAAAATATCAATATGAACTCATGATTCGTTTTTCTTTCTAAAAAGATTCATATTCCTTAGCTTTGTCCACTAGAAATGTGAGAAGAAATGACAACTGAGTAGAAACGAGTGTTTCTAATTCTTAGATTTATAATTTCTAAATACCATTATCTCATGAAAAGGAAACAGGGGCTTCTTGAGGGAAAAGTCTGGTTCCAGATCCAGGAAGGATTGTGCAAGATAAACCTGGGACATTCTTCTGTTCCAGAAAGCAAAGAGTTAATCATATTAACTTGTTAAAAATTGAAAAGGCTATATTAAAGGAATGTAACAATCTCAATCTACAGAGGTGCTAATTTGAGTATCAAATGGAATAATAACTGCAAAGGTTTGAAACTACTTTTGTAAAAAAATACCTGAATTAAAAAAAAAAATACCTGAATGACACCTCAAAAATAAAAACGAATACAAAAATTGGAGGCTGCTAGGGCACCAACTCATTATTCTAATAAACAGGGAAAAGAAACAAGCATTGCCCTTCTTATACAGACTATATTTTAGGGTAATCAAATAGTTGATAAGGGAATAGTCTTCCTACAGAAGAATCAGAGCTAATAGATGCTAGTGGAATGAGAAACTCTGAGAAATTACTGTTTTGCAATTCCTAATGAAAAAAGTGGATCTTGGCAACTATCATCAGCGGCGGCTAAAACTATTAGGTTAAAGATTTAGGTGAACTTTATAATGAATGGATCAGGCTGATATTGTCTCAAAAAGCAGGGCAACGAGACATTCTCTATGTCCTGCTATGCTGTAATGGAAAATGCAAAACACTCTTCATAAAGTAGTCTTTTAAAAAAAGAAATACAATGCCAAGTAGGAAACCAGGAACTGGAATCTAGTAAGCCTTGAAACCTAGAGCCACAAGCATATGATCAGCTAAATCCAGAATGTGGAAAATCCTATAGAACAAAAGACCCAGTTTCATCAATAAATAGATGACATTTAAAAAAATCGCTGGGGAAGGTACTTGCCAGGGATTAAAAAGATTTAGCATACATCGAACGAATGCAACGTGTGGGTCTTGTTTGGATCCAGAATCAAGCAAACTACTACAAAAATTATAAGACTTGGGAAAGTTTACACACTGATTATTAGATGACAATAAAGAACTGCCGTCATTATTGAGTGTGACAAATTTTGTAGAAGTCAGAGATTTAGACAGGTAAAGGATTTGCAGGTAAAATGATTTGATACCTGACATTTATTTCAAAACACTGCAAAGAAAAGTTAAAGCTGGGTAATGGTTATGTGGGTCCTTGTTTGATTTCTCCCAACTTTTAGGTATCTTGAAAGTCTCCATAAAAAAAAACCAGGCACGATAACATGGTTTTGAGGTAAAGAGAAGGTTATTGTAGTGATCTGAGCACAGGGGCGAAAGTCTGAACTAGGGTGGGGTGAGTAGAAAACAGTTAAAGACACTAAATAAATGACTGGCTTTTGTGATGACATGGATTTAAGGGAGAGGAGAAAGTCAACCATGGATCTCATCTGTATAGACATTACCAATGAAATGGAGTAATGGAGAGGAAAGTTGGCGTGGAGAAAAGAGGACTGTCAACATCAGGCTGGGTTTTAGAGGATGGTAACTCTGCTGAGATTTATAAAGGCAGGAAAGAACATCCCTTCAAATTCTCCACAGGACACTGTGGGCTGGATGTGTTTCTGCCTTGGGAGAGGGAAGACAGTGCCCTGAGGGCACCTGAGAGAATCTTAATAATAGAGAGAGGATCACTTCAAAACTATAACCCTTTGGTTCTTAATATGATATATCTGAGTTTCCCAGGAATTAAAAGGGATGCCTGTCTGTACATATCACCTATTACTGTGTTTATAGAGATACAATTTACATACAGTAAAGCATACAGTTATTAAGTGTTCGTTTCTGAGTTTTGACAACTGCATTTTAGCACTAACAAAATAGGATATAGTACACTTTTATTGCCCCAGAGAGTTTCTTAATGCCCCTTTCCAATCAAGTCACGTTCTCGCTCCCCCCCTTCCTCATGGACACAACTACTGTCCTGAATTCTATCATCATATCTTAATTCTGCCTGTTCTTAGACTTCATATGAATAGAATCACAGAATGTGTGCTCTTTTGTGTTTGGTTGTTCCTTTTGCTAACACAATGTTTTTGAACTTCATCTATAATGGTAGGTATATCAATAGTCTGTTTCCTTTTATTGCTGTGTAACAGTCTATTATATAAATATATATCACAATTTGGTTATACATTGTCTTGTTGATTGATATTTGGGTTTTTTCCATTTTTTGGCTATTAGCAAAAAGGCTGACATGGATATTCTTGTACAAGTCCTTTTATGGACATATGTTTAATTTCTCTTAGGTAAATACCTAAAAATGGAATTTTAGGGTCACAGGTTAAGTGTATGTTTAATTTTATAAGAAACTTCTAAACAACTCTTTAAACTGGTTGTACCATTTAAACTCTCCATCCATCACTCTTTAAGTGTTAGAATTTATAGACTCTGAAATTCTTTTAAGTATTTCAATTTTGATCATTCCAAATGATCGACACATTTTTAAAAACTTTAACTTACTATAAGCATTTTAAAAAATACTACTAAAAATACTACTGTTTGAGCTACTCAATTTAGATGTTTTATGGATAGTAAATTGCTTTTAAAAAAGAAAACACTTGAAGATTTAAAAAAAAAACTATAAGAGCTCAGATACAGAATTCTTAATCTCAGCACTGGAAGAAGGAATGAGAAATAAAACAAAGAGGTTAATTTGAGTCTGGTATGGAGCATCTGAAGAAAGACCTCAGTAGATATTTGTTTGGTAAGAAAACTATGTTTAGGATGTTTGGCATGAAAATACAGTTTATCTTCAGTTCTTGTTTGTTCAATTTTACACTTCACCACTACTTTTTACTTATGAAGTGTTGAGATACTTACTTGCAGGGATGGGCTAAGACAGTCTCGTAGTATTTCCTGATGATTTGGTTCACGAATTATTTCGAAAATTTGCTTTCTCTCTTGAGAAGAGTGCGCTGGTGACAAAATGTGCACTAGGAGTCTGCCAAGCTGCATTCGGAAGGTTTCCTTACAAGACCATAAGATCTTAGGCCACTGCTGCTTGGAACCACTGGTTTTACTTGAACCCTTCAATTAGAACAGGAATGAATTAGGATCTGACTCCTCAAGCAATAATACACTAACCTCTCTACACAGCCCTAAAGAAGATCACGGGACAGGTTTTATTGTAGATTGTTTTTTTAGGAGTAGAAATTAGAAATGACATATACCTCCCTATGTATAGGTAGTTAAAAACGATAGACATATACTGACATTTATAGCAGCATTGTTCAAAATTGCCTAGAGGTTGAAACAATCCAAATGTCCACTGATCGATGAATGGATAAACAAAATGTAATATAGAATGTAACATAGAATGGAATATTATTCAGCCTTTAAAAGGAATGAAGTTCTGATACATGCTTTAACATGGATGAACTTGAAAATATCACATTAAATGAAATAAACCACATAAAAAAAGGATAAATATTGTATGAAATATTGTACTGTAAAACAGAATATGAGGTATCTAGAAAGTTAAACTCATAGAGACAGAAAGTAGAATAGTGGTTATCAGGGGCTGGGGGTGGGGGGTATGAGGAATTATTATTTAATGGGTACAGAGCAATTTGGGATAATGAAGAGGCTCTGGAGATGGAGAGTGGTAATGGTTGCACAACAATGTGAATGTACTTAGTACCACTGAGTTACACCTTTAAGATGGTTAAAATAGTGAATTTTATGTTATGTGTATTTTTACCACACAAAAAAAGAGAGATGGGTTAAGAAGCGAAGGTCACTTAAATTACCTAGGACTTAGAAATTTTAAACTAAGAAAAAAAACATCAAAAAACAACAGTAAATTGTTTGATTTTACAATATAAAAGAGGAGTCATAATAATTAATGTTAAAATATGAAGTATAACAGTCATAAAATAAGAACAGCATATAAACCGACCACCAATATTCCATAATAGGTTACCAAGTAAGCTGCTTCAACTGTGGTCCAACTAAGGCTAACTCAATCTTGATCATATCTCCTGTATCTGGTTTAAAACTGGAATCAGTGCATTTTAGAATTTATTCTGAGTTTTGGAAATGGCTCTCCAAATTACTGCCAGTCCTAAGGGCCCTGTGTAAATTATTTAGCTCTAAGTAAAACCTGCAGACACCAAAATGTAGTTTAGATTTAGAGATTGGCAGAATCGTGGTTCATGAGTTCTGCTAAAAAGAGATTGACTTTTGGTGTCTATGAAGTGTACTGACTCATTCGCTCCCGAGGGTCAACTGTATGTGACCCACAGAAACCCAAGTGCATCAGTGATTAATGGAGCCTGATACTTGGTAGTATTCTCTTTATAATTTTGAAGGTGTTAGATATGTTTAAGTCAAGATCTAACCTTTACAATAATTTATAATAATAATAATTCAAGAGTAAGTAGACACATAAAACCCTACTCCTTGGAACATGTCCCATGCAATTAATTTACTTACAATAGATACTTTGAATCCGTCTACCAGATATGTGAGTATCTCCTTCTGAAATGGATTGAAAATGTAAGGCTGTTCATGATGAACATCTTCTTCAGAAATTTCAGTCTGGGAAACTGAGATCTTGCTTTGAGTTGCATTTTCTGGAGTACTCAAAATGTCAATAATATCTGGATTAAACTCTGAATTAAAAGAAGAAAAAACAGTTAGTCACATCACTGATGCCTAGCCATTACAAATGGTAATGAAGCCGGTAAAAATATTCTATGTAATTACTAATTCACTTATCACAAAATAAATGTGTAACAGGTGTATTAGATATAGAAGATAACAATATAATAGAGAAAGTAAATTCACCCAAAACAATGTTGAAATTTAAACATATGTCATATAATTCTAAACTAAATATTTTATTAATGAAAATGAGTTAAATTATAAAATTATTAAAGTCATGAGGTTCTTGTACAAATCAAACCTAAAGACCACATGATATTTACATCAAATGGATATGCGGAGGTGTTTTAGTACATGTGCTATCCCATTAAATCTGCATGTGATAAATGATTCAATTTCAAGAGTTTAGCCTGGGATCCAGTTGATTCAAATACAAATTAGAAAAGTTAAAAATATGAGCCTTGGTTGTATTATGCATTTCTAGTGATTAACGATTACTGTTTTCTTTTTCCTATTTTCTTGGGGTTACTTGAACATTCTTGGGGAATTCCATTTTGACTTATCTATAGTGCTTTTTTTTTTTTTTAAGATTTTATTTATTTATTTGACAGAGAGAGAACACAAGCAGAGAGAGCAGCAGGCAGAGGGAGAGGGAGAAGCAAGCTTCCCACTGAGCAAGGAGCCGTTCTGGGGCTTGATCCCAGGACCTGGGGATCATGACTTGAGCCAAAGGCAGATATTTAATCGACTGAGCCACTACTGAGCCACTATAGAGGGTGCCCCTCTATAGTGTTTTTGAATATATTTCTTTGCATAGCTTCTTAGTGGTTGCTCTAGGTATTGTTTTATATATAAATATATAAATCAGTAGCCCCTATAAAAATGCAAATTGAAATCACAATATGATATCCCTATATATCAGAATGGCTAAAATTAAAAATAGTGACAATGTCAAATACTGGTTAGGGATGTGAGGAAAGCTGCATCCCTCGTACATTGCTGGTAAAATTAGACGGTCATTCTGGAAAAGTCTGAGTTTTTTAACAAGAACAAAGCGCACAACTACCCTTAATCCAGAAGACTGAAGCCTTATTTTCACACAAAACCTACACGTAAATGTTTCCAGCAGCTAGCTTTATTTGTAATAACTGAAAGCTGGAAAACAACCCAGATGGTCTTTCAACAGGTGAATGACCAAACAAACTATGGTGCATCCACACTGTGAGAAAGTACTCAGCAAAAACAAAATAGCAACAAACTACCGATACACACAAAAACCAGATGACTCTCCAGAGAATTACACTGAGGGAAAAGAGCCAATCCTAAAAGGACACATACTATATGATTCCATTTATACAGAGTTCTTGAAATGATGAAAATAAAGAATGGAGAACAGATTAGAGGTTGCCAGGGACAAGGGAAGGGGCAGAGTGGGGGGAGAGTGGCTGTGGCTATTAAAAAGGCAACACAGGGGCGCCTAGTTGGTGCAGCCAGTTGAACATCTAACTCTCCTTTCCAGCTCAGGTCCTGATTTCAGGATCATGAGATCAAGCCATGCCTTGGGCTCCATGCTTAGCAGGGAGTCTGCCTCAGATTTTTCTCTCCCTCTGCTCCTTCCTCCCTGCCCCCCCACTCTCTCTAATAATAAATCTTTAAAAGAAAAAAAAAAGCAGCTTAAGGATCTCCTGTGTGATGAAATGCTCAGTTTGTTGACTATATCAATGTCTGTACCCTGGTCATGACCACGGACTCTAATTTTGCACAACCCATTGAGGGAAACGGGGTAAAAGGTATATGGGATCTCTCTGCAGTATTTCTTAACAGCTTTGTGAATCTACACTTATCTCAAAGAAAGGCTAAAAAAATGTATTGGGGGTGCTGTACTATTTTAAGCTCAATGGTCACTCTAGGCCAGCATATAGCATGTTAAAAATTAGATTTTTATTCAAGATTCTTGGTTCCAAATAAGAAATTCTTTTAATCGTGTGGATGTTAGGAATGAGTAATTAATGCTGTTTAAAATTTTGAAACCTAATCAGTTTCCTCTTAAATCGTTTTCCTTCTAATCCCATATCTGAGCAAGCACCGATTCATCCTCTGGTCCCACCTTGATAAATAATCCTGTTAACGGCTAAAATGGTGAGCCTCTGCAGCCTCTGCGCCAGCTCTGTCTCGCTCGCCTGGACCGGGTTCTCCTGGCTCATTCTCCGCTGCATCATTACGTGTAGTTCGTCACTTGCCACCGAGCGCATTTTCATCAGCAGAGAGTCAGTCTGAGCAAGGTGAAATTTTCGAGGACCTTCAAGTATATGAATTAAAAACATCAAATGCCAGAGTTAACAGGGATCAAGGAAATTATTTTTCTTGCAAGCTTTTTGATTATTCAACCATGAAACAAATCTTAATTAATACCAAGGTAATTTACACAAAGAGAACAGCATGATTCAGAGAAAATGATGTTTCTCCCTCTTTGATGAAGTGCAACAGTACTTGTGATTTCAAAGTCCAAATAAGGATGTTGAAGCTAATGACATGGCTTAGAGGGATGGCCACCATTTGGCAAAACTGGAGTCTTCAGAAAAACTCAGAAGAGTTAGAAGGGTGTATGTAAGTAGTTCAGAATGTTTTGACACAATGTTTTCAATACTGTTTCACTTCCTTGTATTCCAAAATAATCAAAAGGTTTTTAAAGCACATTGTGTTTCAGTAGGAACATGACTACTTCTGGATAGTTACCATTGTTAAATTTTATAAAGTAGTTTTGAGAAGTATATATAAGTGAGATTAGTAGAAATCAGTCCAGTGAAAGTGAAGAGATCAGAAAAGTGAATAGAATTCCAGTGATTTGGTATTGAAATGATTTGGTATATCTTTAGAATTCAGTCCTCTAAAAGCATCTCCTGAGAAGTGTTTCCTGAGATTGAACAGTCAGGAGTGGCATTCCTGCACCATCACTGCACCTGCTCCAAGAGGTACCACACAGGTAGTGGATCCGGGACACGGGGAGAATGAGTCTTGACTTAACGGGCTGAAGGAGAAGGGCATCGGAAGTTGACCACAGGAACCAAAATGACGTCGTGGTAGGTGAGGAATAATGGAACCCTTCATTGGAATTGAACCTTTGTTTTAAATTATGAAAACATATATCAATTTCCATAGATAGCCTCTATACACATTACTTACACATGACTAAATTATGATAGGTTTTAATGACTTATCCTGTAAGGTGTTTAAATATTTTATTAGCATTTTAGATTGCAGAGTATTTTAGGCAATCAGTATTTCTTATCTGTTAATACATTTTGGTAGGTGGGAGTTGCCTTTGAGACAAAAATGAAGTAAACAAAAAAATATTCATATCCAGGGTATATTCAAGAATAATATTGTCAGACTATGTTCTTACTTAGTTTAAGAAGATTCTTCCTAATGTCTACATCTCTGGCAGCTTTCATGCTGTGTAAGCAGCAGATAATCCTAATTCAGAGGCAGAGCACGATACCCAATAAGGAAATGTTAAGTCTTCTTCACTACTGTGTACTTGAAAAAGTGGAGGGGTGTGCGGTATTTCAGTACTCGTGTGTGAAGCTACACCAGCTGGGATGGCCTCAAGTATACTTTCTAAGCCTCCATTCCCTCATATGTTAAGATGTAGATTAGAAAGTAAAATAGAGCTCGCCTCACAGGTAGATATTTGTCACTGTCTGACATGATATTAAATGTATTTGTTTAATTGGGTATTTGTTTAATAGGGCCATGACCAATTTCTCCAGCAAAATATAAGCTCCATGAAAGCAGATAAAACAACACCTGGTATGTGGCTGATGCTCAATAGATATTTGATGGTTGAATTAATGGATAAAGAGGGTTGTTCTAAGGATTAAATAATAAATAAGATAATGGATGGGGCGCCTGGGCGCTCAGCTGGTTGAGCATCCAACTCTTGGGTTTTGGCTCAGGTCATGATCTCAGGGTCATGAGATCAAGCCCCGCATCAGGCTCTGCGCTTGGTGAGTCTGCTTGAGATTCACTCTCCCTTTGCTCCTCCCCCGACTCACGCACTCTCTTTCTCTAAATAAACAAATAAAATCTTTTAAAAAATTAAATAAATAATGGATGTAAAACACAATGTCTATCTCATACAAAGCACCAAAAGTAGTTAATAGCTGGTATTATTATTGATGGTTGAAATACAAAGGAAATTCATTTTATGTGAATCATATTAATAACACAACATATATATTTCTATTTATTTTTGAGAGTTTGTATGTTTGTGTAGCACT
The DNA here is from genome assembly GCA_028534135.1 of Potos flavus. Taxonomy (NCBI): domain Eukaryota; kingdom Metazoa; phylum Chordata; class Mammalia; order Carnivora; family Procyonidae; genus Potos; species Potos flavus. Next base: position 59,555,397 of record CM052894.1, on the reverse strand, counting down.
TTAAATAATACCCTAATGCTTACTTCTACCTTCATGCATTAACAGCATGTTTAAAGTTTCTCATAGTGGATAAGCAGACAAGTGAAAAAAATATATAAAAAAACGTACATTGCTATCCTGTTTATAACAGCAAAAAGAAACAAGTAAAAAAAAGCCTTTGTTTATTGGTAAAGATTAGGAAACAAGATCATAGCAAATCAATATAATAGATTATTATGCATTCATTAAACATAAAGAATATTTTTATTGTATGGGAAAATGTCTATAAATATATTGATGAGAAATAGAAATCAGTTTACGAGCAGAAGGTAGTGTCATATCATTTAGGCAAAGTGACATCTCTCCCTTTTAGCTATACCAAAAGAAGATACAGAGGCTAAGGAATCCGAGGAGTTTTGTTAACTGGGCTAGTTGGAACCATCGAGGATGTGGAGCAGGATAATGGCACACGAGAGTCAGGCTGTCAAAAGATTAACCTGGCAATAAAATAGTATCTAACTCCTCCAAGAGTGTGAGAATTTAAAATCTGGATATGACGACAGTGCTGCTGAAGAAACTGGGACCAAGCCATGGGTGTTCTGGCATTCACGGTCTGAGGAGATATGTCGATGACCAGAGCACGTGGTGTGTGGCGGGAAGAGAAGCTGCAGCTGCCGGGTGCCCCCAAAGCTCTGCTGGAGGTGTGGGCGGATGTGGGGGGTGGCAGTGGGGTTGGACATGTCACTATCTCAGCAGTTTTCAATAAATGCTGAATGATCTATTTAGGAAGAAACGATGTCCCCTAAACATTTATCACTAATAAGAACAGCTTGTTTTAAATTTTTGAAGGAACAGCTCATTATATCTAATAATGGAAACGATGGAAATATAAATCCTTCTTAGTAACTTTAGCATCATGAGCAAACAGACTTAAATGAGCTTTTATAACCACACTGCTCAGAAGCAGAGGATCTCCAGTATTTTGTATCTTTTGTATCTATGGTGTACACAGCCAATATACTTTGACTAAGAATGAAGAAACAAAACACAGTCTTTCCCCCAAAACTTGTATGAAACAATGCGGAAGGAATTACAAAGCAATATATAAAGTATTTTGTAAGCTGGATTCAAAGAGACAGAATTTAAATAAGGGCCATATATAAACCAGGAAGAACTGGTGGGAGAGGCCTACGAGAGATGTGTCCCAAAGACAGGACAGAGCTGGAATGAGCAGATGCAGTGTAGGACACAGAGGGAACAGCGTAGGAGACAGAGGGAGGAGTATAGGAGACAGAGGGAGGAGCGTAGGTGCTCTTGTTCCAGCAGTCTCTAATTCCAGGCCTCTGTGTTTCTGTAAAACATGGGAGCTGGTCTGGTGGTCTGGTAGACTTTGAAGGTCTCTTCTCAAGCTCAAACTTTGTAGGACTCTATAAGCTTCATGAGGTTACAGAATTGGCATTTACTTAGATACAGTGAAAAATATAAGCCCAGGGGAAGAGGCCAGAGGAGGCAGAAAAAAAAAGGAGAATGGTTTAAAGAAAGGACTAAAGGTCCGTCATCCATTTTAAAAGGATTCAAACAAACAAAAAATAAACAACGAACTTGGAGCTATGCAGGGCTCTGAGGCTCAAGGTGATAAAAATGCTTTTATCAAAAGAGAGAGATGACAGACTATTAGGAAATCACAGACCAAACAGAGGACAGCAAGAGTGCCACTGCGTCAGCCCAGGCACGATCTGATTGGAAACTAAATCAGGGATCTAGGTATAAAAGTGCAGGAGAAATGGACATGAGAATGAGAAATGTCAGCAAGAAAGAAACAGCTCCTGTGATCTATGACACTGGCAAAGGTATATTTTCCTATATCAAAAGAGGGTGAATTCCCTCTAAGCAGTCACAGACTATATAAGGAATCCTGCAATGGAAAAGTAGTTCTAAAGTCGTCTTCTGGTATGTGGTTAGCTGAGCAGGACTGCTAGACTCGATAAAAGGCAGAATTCTACCTGAGACCAGAGAGTTACTGGGACATCCAGTCAAGAGGAGAGACTGTGTTCGGATATTATATTGAGGAAGGTTGTTACAAGGGCAATAAAGTTATGTGGATGTCTTAGGAGTTTTATTTACATAGCTTATATTTAGCATAATTGAAACATACTGCTGCCAAAAAATGTGTATTCCATAACTTTTCTCTACAAATGAGTTTCTTACATGGTTTTAAAATCTGGCATAGCACTTGAACAAAATAAAGTTGTTTAACACAAGTAGAAGATAGATTTGATTTAAAAGCCCTTACGACAGTAAGGGTGATAAACTTCAAACATTACCAACTACTCTGTTTGGAGATACATATGTGTGTTTGTGTGTACATATATATATCCACTATACATACATACATATGCACATGTATTTGTGCAGGTGCACGTGTAGATCCTATGTGTGTGTGGGGAGGTGTTTATGCCAAAGGTCATAGCAGATTCTGTGGGAAAAATAAGGAAGTCTAACAATATTGACACTTAAGTTAGTGATCTCTTCACAGCAAGCCCTGAGGTGGCATGCATTCTAACCACATGCAAGCCCCCATCCTCTCCTGCCTTCATTGCTTGACAGCCTCCTACTTAGACCCCCCACTATCTTTCTTGCTCTCCTCTAACCCACTCCTAACACACAAACCAGAGTGGTTCTTACAAAATGAAAATCTGCTCATGTCATGACTTCCAGTAGGATAAAAATCTCAACTCCTTCACTTTGCCTATATGGTTATCTATGCACCGGCCCATGCCGCCCTGGACAGCCTCATCCGCTCGGGGCTCCTCATTCTCTCCAGAGTATTCCACTCTGGCTAAATGACTTTCAGTTCTCTGAAGCTCAGCTTTTTCCTGTTGTGAAACCTCACGTAAGCCGTTCATTCTGCCTGTAGCACTCTTTCTCTGACTCTACCTTGCTAGATCCCTTCTCACGCTTTGAATCTACACTGAAATCTCACTTCCTTAGAGACTTCGGGGACTCCTGATAGAAACCAGGTTGCCCTGTTATAGTCTCTACTCCGATCCTCTGCATTTCTCTACTATTCTGTAATCTCTGTGAGGGCAGACTCTGTGTCTGTTTTCTTCATCACTGTATCTTCAACATTTACACTGTGCTTGGCACATGGTAGTTGCTCAAGAGATACTGGATGAGAAGAGCGCTGAAAGAAATCAGTAGAATGTTTTTTTCAGGGAGGAAACCTTTCTCAAATTTTGTCGGTCAACATTTTTTTTTAAAGATTTATTTATTTATTTTAGAGAGAGAAAGAGAGAGAGTGAGAACAGGGGAAGGGGAGGGCAGAGGAAAGGAGAGAACCTCAAGCAGACTCCCTGTCGAGTGTGGAGCCCTACAGAGGCTCAGTCCCATAACCTGAGATCATGACCTGAGCTGAATCAGGAGTTGGACACTTAACTGCCTGGGCGACCCAGGTGCCCCTATAGTTTAACTTTTGAAACTAAAAAATATTTTAAAAGTGTGAGTGGTGCATCAGAATATAGGAAAGTCAAGCCACCCTCAATTTATAATTATTAAAATATTATTTCAATACTCACCAGCAATGCTCTTCCGCTTTTGAAATACTGCATGATGGGGAGCAGAGGGTAACTGGAATGTATCTGCAAGGTTTTCAGAATCATGATTTGCAGTGGTCCTTATAAATTCCATAGCAGCTTGGAGAACTCTAAACTGTAGTGCAACGGCCATATCTAAAAACAGAAGATACTAGAATGTTTTCAAGCCATGTGGATGCTAATTTTTAAAATCGAATTGTTTTATATTTTTATGCAACATCTAAACTGTCAATATGTTTTATTAGACGTAAATTTTAAAATTTTGATCAACGTGGGTTCTTGATAGTACTAAACATTTTTAAACAGCCTTTAAAAGGTAGTTTAAAGCAAATTTTTAAATGGCCATTATAAAAAATTCAATGGAAAAATATCAGCTCACAAATTTACTTCATTTTATATCATTGTTTTAAAAAACAAGCTTTGAAACATATAAGGGCAAAATTTACCAGAAATTCTCACATTTTTCTGTTTCATACTTATTTAGTATTTGCCATTAAAGAAAACTAATGGGCATTTTTATTCAACATAAGCCTTTTAATTCTACTTGGTAAGAAAAATCAGAGGCTTCTCTTAATGATGTGTTGCCAGCTACTAATTATACCAAGGCATCACTTCTTTACATCTGCCACTTAAAAAGACTTTTTAAAGCTGATAGATATTATCACAAAATTAAGGATGACCCTTCAGTACAACAGTTTCCACAAGAAAGAGATTAGGTTCAAATAACATTTTTGGCTACTATAGAATTCCCTCCCAAATCCATAAAAACTAAATCTTACTTTGTGTCCTCTTGTTTTTACTATTTTGAAGATACCCAAGCAGTACAATGAGGTCTTCAATAACTCTAAAATATTGCGAGCCTGAGGAACTGCAAGCATGAATTGTAACTGCTATGAAAAGTTGCTGTATATCACAAGCAAGCAATTTGTACTCATTCAAAGGAACGCTAAAGAAAAAGAACAAACAATTTAAGGCAAAGAGAACACGTTTAAATTCCCGTTCTTACAGCATTCACTCATTCACTCAGTATTTACTCAGGCTTACTTTATGGCAGGTCATTTGAACTACATGCTAGAAATAAAAATAAAAAAACATGCTTTGACTCCTGTCAAAAAGTTGACCTTTTTGCAGAGGACCAGACGAGTAAAGAGATAACTAGAAACAGTACGTGCTGGTAAGAGTAACAATAGAGATTAACACAAGATTCCATGGGAACACATAGGTTCCTAGACCACACAGAAGGTGAAGATTTAGCGGGTATGAGCAGGAATGTTCCAGAAGCCTCCTCAGAGAAGGTGAATTTGAATACATTATCTAGTCTCTCTGAATCTCACACCAAATTATAGTTATTTTAAGAACTAAAAGAGATAATAGACTTGAACACATATTAATCACTTATAAATACCTATTAAATATGGGTTAGTTACTTCTGTTCCCCAATTTTGAACCTTGATAATCTACCTCAGTGTATGATATTAAGCCTGAATACTTCTCTCCATTTATTTTTTTCAAAATCAAGCAAGAGTTAGAAATGGTAACTGGTTGGAGCCAATTACTAGAGTAGCATGTGAGCACATTCAGTAAGTATGATTTATTAAAAACAAAACAAAACAAACCAACAACAAACTACTTTTAGAAGAAGCCTGTAGGCAACTCTTCCCAATTAGATATATTCTATTATAACCAAGACTAAGTGTTTCGAGGAAATAAAATACTTTGAATTTCTTTGTATTTCTCACATGCCTAGTACACAAATCCTGAATTTAATAGGTATCCAGTAACAATGGAACTGAACTCAGTACAAGTAGAGTCTCTTGCTCACAGACCCTCCTTGGCCTAGAGAATTGCCAACTATGTATTCTACCTGCTCTTAAAATATATAGATAATATTTAATGCTTTAATGTGCAGTAAGATGGTGCTACTAGAGAATTATATTTTAACATTATGCTGATAAAAATGTTATGCTGTACATCATAAATGCAGACACCAAAAGGCACAAAATCCAAGTAAAAATATAATCTCACACATTTTGTAAAGCTGTTAATGAATTTGGTAGGGAGTCATTTGCCAATATACTTCTGGAAACAGGAAATTCATTTACAGTAGTAGAAAGTAGGAGAGTATTGTAAGTTGAAAACATAGGTGTGTTTGAAGTGAGATGGTTTCAGTTTCAAGCCCTGTGCTGTTTACTAGCTGGGTGATCTTCAACAAGTCATTCTCTTTCTCCAATCCTCAATTTCCTATCTCAATTTCCTATTCCTTGTGGGAATAATAATTTTTATAAGGTCACAATGGAAGCTTGGTAAATGTATTTGAGGACAGTTGAATTTATTCAACTTGTCTTCGGGTTCTAAATACTTAAAAGTAGATCATATAAACATCTTCTTTTTAAGTAAGCTTGTTGAAAATGATGGAATATATTCTCCCCTCCAAATTCAATTTAATTTTCTTTGAAAGTGTTTTGGAAAATCAGATGCTCTAATGTAACCTATTACTAAAGTTTTCTCTTTCTAAAGTATTTATCAGATGGTGCCATTTTAAACAATGATTTAAAACTTACTTTTTTTCTAATCCATTCAGGGCTGCTACTGTATTACATAACACATACAGTAGACCATTATCCAGCAACATATCTGCTACCTTGGAACAAGAATTTAATATTTGGAGAAGTAGTAAGAGAGCACTATGCAAAAGCATGTTGTCATATAAAGATGTCTCTATTAGTCCCAGAATAGGAATGACAGACCACTTCTGAAAAATTTCCATGTTTTTCACATCTTCCAGGTCAAATCTGTAATGAAAAATACACAGTTAAGAGCATGTTAGAAACAATTAACCGCCAAATAAGTAAAAATGGTTGCAATATGAATCTAGTTTTGCTAACTAGATTTTTAAGCTATAAAAAAATAAATTTGGGGAGCAAGAAATCTCAACCTTTAAGGTCATAGACCCCACCCCCAATAAAATAAAAGTATTGTTAGAAGTTTGCCCCAAGGTAAATATACAAACATTCAAATGAAACATGTATACAATTTCATGGTTTTAATTGACTCGCTTTAATTTGCCCACAGGTTCCTCAGGTGTCCAAAGGACTCCTACTTTGGGGGTCTATATAACAAGTGCACAGGAAGATATTATAAAGTTATTATTAATAAAATAATTAATAAATAATTATAATGTAATTAATAGTATAATCATTAACATCTAATAACACAACATAAATAATTTATATGATTATATGCTGTTACTATTACATAACATATAACAATAATAGTATTTGAAAGCAGTGAACTAGTAAAAAGAGGTCTAATGAAAGGAATGAATCTTGAGTTCTTGTCCCAATACTCTTTGTCTCTGTGATAGAAGGAAATTATTGAAGCGTTTTGTACCTTGTTTTCTTATCTGTCAAATATGTGCGGAGACACCTGCCCTACTTTCTTCTCAAGGCTGTTGTTAGAATCAAAGGAGATACTGCAGAATTGCTTTGAAAAGAGCTAAAAGCTATATGCAAATGAAAGTGCTATTGTCACTACTGCGATTAATAAGTAAATTCCTCAAGGTCTGAATTGGTGTGCTTAATAAGTAGAAGACACTTAATAATAATGATGATGAGAGAGACTCCTGGGTGGCTCAGGTGGTTAAGCGTCTGCCTTTGGCTCAGGTCATGATCCTGGGGTCCTGGGATCGAGTCTATGGCAGGCTCCCTGCTCAGCGGGGTGCCTGCTTCTCCTTCTCTTCCCTGCTCATGCTCTCTCTCTCGCTCTCTCTCTCAAATAAATAAATAAAATCTTAAAAAAAGAATAATGATGATGATACACATATCTCACTACGCTAACATAGAGAGTGGTAATAGTTTCGCTTTTTGGCCAAACCAGATATTCCAGGTGAGGAGATGTACTCTTCTCCCAGAAAACCTAGAGGCTGAGGGGAGTGGGAAGCTTCTCTATGGATCACTCATGTGATCTGCTGCTGGGCAAATATGAGCCACCTTCTTTTCAGCTACCTTTCTCATGTTAACACCGTGTGCCAAATCTTAACTGATCACCTTCTTCTCTTTGATGAAGCATTTGTGTCTAGTTTCTAACTAATGAATGAAGTACAAAGGAAGAAGTTAGAAACAAAATCATATGGAAAACAAGAAACTGATTCACCTGGAAAATGACTTTTACAGGGTTTTTTCTAAAAATGACCAAATAATTTTATTAAGAGTCAGCTTAATAAATTGTCCTTTTAAGACAAAAGATCCCCAATTACAGCGGAGGAAAGAACCCACTTACTCTTCATCAAGGCCAATACGTCGACCAAGGAACATTTCAATGAAGCATTCTAACAATTCCTGTGTTCCCCGGTGAAGATACAACTGGTTGGCGAGCAAGGAAAAGCCACGGTTCTTTAGGAATTTATCTTTTTGTTCCTTAGATGCTCTATTAAAATATGCTTCTAATAGCTAAGGAAAAAAATTAAGAGAATTTACATAATGCATTAAAATTTTATATGATGCACAGAAATCAGGTAAATACTTGTAAATTACCATTTAATTTCATATGTATAGAACATAGAAAGCTCAAAAAAATGCAATCTCCATAGCAAAACAAAAATAATCTTTGTTTCTGACTACTTTAGAATGCTAATAATGACTTTATCTTGGAGATCTTAATACTTTGTTACAGGGAGACTAACTTTTTTAGCTGAGCATGGACACCTGGTAGACTGGTAGCTCACTGGTAACTCACCCAAGTATAAGTACAATATTTGTGCTTTATTCTGAAGGAAAAAAAATTAGTCAACACTGTACTATCCTCTCTCTGTAAATTTGTGTGTGTGCATGTGCGTGCGTGTGTGTGTATTACCTAGACTTCTATTTCTAGACTTCTTGACAGATCATTTATCCTGAGTACAGGCCTAAATTTCCACCCTTCCCTGGCATCTTAAATGCAACATGTGTAAAACCCAATTAATTATTTTCCTTCCAAACTCAATCTTTCATGGTTCCGATCTCAGAGCACACAGTAACTCCACCTTCCTAGGTTTCACAGTTAATCTCACTTTTGGCTTTTCCAGCCCTGATTGCCCACGTGCAATTATGAAGGTCTCTCCCCTTCAATCCAGTGAACGTCTCTCAAATCCACGTGTCCTTCAACTTTCCCTTTCCCCAGATCAGGAACTCATCATTTCACCCCTGCACTACCGTGCTAGCCTGCTAAACAGAATACTTCCACCTCTCCTCCCCTGCAATCACTCCCTCACAGTGCTGATGGATGATTCTTCCCCAAACACACATCTATTTACTGACCTACTTAAAAAGTGTTCTAAGTTTACAGCGTTACCCCAAACGCACCTTTTGCATGACTCCTTCCCTGTTTCCTCTGTCAGAATTAATCACTTTTCCTATGCTCCCACTCTTCTTTATTAATATTGCCACAGAAGCACTCATCACAAGAAGTCTTTACATTTTACTTAGTTAGGTAGATGTCTTTCTCCCTCATTAGACTTTGAACTCCTGGAATGTGGAAATCACTCTACTTTATATCCCACATAGCAACTAACCCAGTGTTTTGCACATGGGGTGGAGGCTCAGTAAATACTGGGTTGAACTGCAAGTGCTTAAAAAACAGCCTACTTAAGACAAACTGAAGAAAATGACAATCTCTAAAAGACCAATTCAATATTGGGTTGTTTTCTAATGGATACCATTCATATCAAACATTTATTCATTCAACACTATGCTTAGTACCTAGTATACACTAGACTCAAGATGCCCACCTTGTGGAGCTGATATGTCAGTGTGGGAGAGTTAAAGAACAAGCACACAGATAGACTAAAAAGATAATTACAAGACATAGCTGGGATGCCAGAATAAATGAGGAGTCCGACAGTAGAGGGAAGCTATTCTGAAAGGTGATCAGGTCTCTGAAAAGGTGACAATTGAACTAAAACCTGAAGTAAATGTTTACAATTTGATACTATACTGCAGGAAATATTTCCAAAGAACTATGTGTTCCTTGTAGTTGGTAGACTTAAAAAGCATATGGGTATGAATTGATATATGGAAGAGAGCTTAAAATTGCATGATAATACATATAAAAATATGACCAAGAAAAGTAACAAACTATAGTTGACCCATGAATGATCCCCCTCACAATTGAAAATCTGCATATAACTTCTGACTCCCCCAGAACTTAACTACTAACAGACTCTTGTTGACTGAGAGCCTTACTGAGAACATAAACAGTCGATGAACACATAGTTTGTATGTTGTATGTATTCTATACTGTATTCTTACAATAAAGTAAGCTTGAGAAAAGAAAGTATTAAGAGAATCATAAGGAAGAGAAAATGTATTTACAGTACTCTATTATATTTATATAAAAATGTCTGCATATAAGTGGACCCACACAGTTCAAACCCATGTTGTTCAAGGGTCAACCATATATTGGTTCATTATCCCTTAGAATAAAATAAAGTTTTAGGTCTCCTTTAACACATATATTCAAATTTTAAACTATACATATGTTTCTTTTTTCTGACTTAAAACAACATATCTAGAGTTTGTCCTTACTTTAATAACTCCTTGTTGTATAGCAGGTGATGGGTGGTTAACGAGGACTAAAAGCGTATCTGCCTGGATGAGCTTGTCCATCACATCTTGAAGCATAACATCGGGCAGGATGAGAAGAACTCCACTTAAGAGCTCGTATAATCCACAGCATATAGGTACCAAACAGTCTTCCGTTACACTAAAACAGAGACCCCAAAAGTCTTACTAACACAGTATCAGGAAGACAAGTTCATAATGATGACCTCAAGAACTGTGAGAAGTAATAATAAATGTAACATGTGAAACAAAAGTTCATAAAGTTATAAAATGTTTAACTGTGACTAACAAATGTGCCATGACTTTTTTCACTTTATTTATCAGCAATACAGCTTAGGCACACAGTCTATTAAATACCATTCTATTCCACAGCTACGATGGGCAGTAGGGTGGTGGGGACTAGCCACCTTTCAAGCGCTCAACAGACACATGTGGCCAGTGTCCACTGTACTTCATGGCACAGGTAAAACATTCCCATTACCACAGAAACTCTTGCAGGAGGTTGCTACTTGCTACTATAAATCTTACAGTTTCCTCGAAAAGTTTTTCTCTAATAACTGTAAGAATTAAATAGACCACAAGGCATTTTTTTCTTTAGTAACTTTTTACGGTTTGGCCTTTGGTAAAACACGGAATTCAGTATTATCTAGTATTCAAATAAAGGGAAAGGTACCTTTCTGTTTGTTATTAATATATATGTTGCATATGAGAAGTGACATAATGAAGACATTTCTAGAGGGGTAGAGATTCTTTCAAGAATAGTAAGAAAAAGAGGAGGGCCTGCAAAACCATATGAGTACCTGTGAGTACTTGCAGTTTGGCTGGAGTTTGGCTCATAACCCAGAGAAAAGGCAAAGTTCTCGCACTCATCGGTGTTCCTATCAACAAGACTTGGCCAACGTCCAACGGCTGCGGATCCATTCTGGGAAGGAAAAGCTAGCCCTAGGCTTGCAATAGTGCTGTGGCTTCGCTGGAATGAGGCCAGTCCCTTTAGGTAATCGGGTCGGCGTGGGGAGGACTCGTCCCCGGGACTGTCATCATCTGATCTGGGTTCTGCTGCCAATTCTTTATGATCGACTTTGACCCCCGGAAATCCCAGGGTTCCTTTTGGGACACCATTGACAGAGGTGCAGGCTGAGAGGGCAGTTTCCATTTCACACGCAGCTTTTGCAGACTCAAAGCTACTGACAAATGCATCCTCTTTGCCTTTTTTCAGGGTCTCGGAACTCACCAGAGAATTCAGTTTCTCTTCTTGGGAAGCAACATAATTATCTGCAATATTTTGTAACTTGTCAATACTATAACCCAAACTTCCAGTTAGTTTTTGTGGTTGCTTTCGAGGTGAAATGGTAGGAAATGCTGGTAGACTTCTAGAGCGCGGCATGTTGGCAGTCATCTGTTGTGGGATAATACTGCAGGAATTGTTTCCTGGTGAGAGTAGACAGAAAAATACTCTTTAAAAATCTATTAAGTGGGACCACTTGTTTTCTGCACTATCAGTCACAACCATAGCAATGACCCATTTATCTAGCAATGTTAAAAGAATCTATATAGGTCAATGTTCCTAGTAACTAGTGCTTCGAATTCTTAAGTGCTCTTTTTTATTTTAAGGATTTTATTTATTTGAGAGAGCATGAGCACAGGAGATATATATATTTATATATATATATATCTCAAATATATATTAATACATAACAAATAATTATATTAACTATTATTGTTAATTTCTAAAAATCTAAAAGGAGGGTTCAGAATATCTACTTTGCAAGGCTGCTTTAAGGATTAAGTGCGATCATATTTGTGATGCTCCCAGCATAGTGTCTGGCATATAATAGGTACTCAATAAACAGTAGTAATACTGTTGTTACAATTACTAGACTAAATGGCCCTAGACTGTTCTGTCTCTTGTCCATTTCTGTAGTCACTTCTTGATATCAGTGAGAAGCAATAGTTTTTTGACTTTCCGTTATAACTATCCAGTTTGCTTTTAATACTCTACGTAAGGAGAGATCAGAAAAATCACTGTCATTCCAAGTGCACAGGATAAAGTGAATGCCATTCAAGGTGTGGTTTGTGAGCCAGCAGCATGGGGAATCAACAAACACTACCTATGTGATTGTTACAAATGCACATTCTCAGGTTCCACCCTGGACCTACTGAATAAGAATATATGAGGGAGGGGCCCAAAGATCTGTGTTTTAACAAGCTCTCCAGGTGATTTCTTTTGCCTGCTAAGACTTGAGAACACTGATATAAAGTAAATAGGCACTGGATGAACTGTTTTAGAGCACAGGCTTTTTTGGCAATAATAGCTCCATAGCTCAGAAGTGTTTCCTAGTTATTTCTGCATTTTGGCTGGAGTTGCCAAAAGATTCTGTTCAAAAGACTCGGGAAAAAAGGGGGCAATGACTGTATTTGAAAATGTTTTAAAGTGATGCACAATGATTTTAAATATAGAAAATTCCGGGATGCCTGGGTGGCTCAGTCAGTTAAGCAGCTGCCTTTGGCTTAGGTCATGATCCCAGGGTCCTGGGATCAAGCCCCGCATCCGGCTCCCTGCTCAGCAGGGAGCCTGCTTCTCCCTCTGCCTGCTCTGCCTGCAGTTCCCCCTGCTTGTGCTCAATCTCTCTCTGTCAAATAAATAAGTAAAATCTTAAAAAAAAAAAGAAAAAAAGAATAGCCATTCCCTATGAAATTCCAAATAAAACTAATTAGAACATATCCATGTTCTCTGGAAGAGAACAGCTGTCAGGAAAGGAAAAGATGCACAACCAGTTTGCAACTAGGAGACATACACCTATTTTTTCTCTATAAAAAGTAGAGATGAGGTAGTCTGTTAAGTTAGGAAGACAGAAAAGTACTGTAAACTTAAAAGACCTGAATATACTTGCTATGGAAATAGAAGAGGGAATTGATTGTGAACATTCTGAGGAATGACAGGGCAGCATTAAAAGGCCAGCTACGGTTGGAATCCCTTGTAAAGACAGGAATTCTCTCCAGCAGCTTTTGGCAGTGTGAGGATAGTTAGATTGAGGCAAGGTTGGGATTTTTTTAAGGTCAAGAATGCCAAAATGCCAAGGGGACAACGAAGCCGAAGGCGGTGTCAAGAAAATGACTGGTTAAAAAAAAAAAAAGAAAGAAAATGACTGGTTAATGGGATCTAGGTTGGATGGGTAAAATAGGCAGAAGGGAACATGGGATGGTGATAAAGAAGCCAGAAAGATAGGAGGTTGTTATCAGGGAGTGGAATACTGGAGTTTCAGAGCTGGAAAGTATTCTTGATGATGATGAAGTCCATGCATACTGGGAGATAAAGTAGAAGGAAAGGTCCCCAGAGTCCAAGAACAAGAGGCTGGAGTACTGGATGGTCATTGTCTAGAACAATGTTTAGGTAGAAAGGAGAGAGTAAGCCAAACAAAGCTTTCGAAGAAAATGGGAAAGTAAATTGAAAACTTAATGACTATAGTAAAAGGGGACAGAGAATTCCAGAGCAAGACAGCATGTACCTCTTCTGTTTCCTAATTCTCTGGAATATCTCTTGCTATACTGAGTGTGAGCTGCTGATCCCAGAAAGTAATGAAATGCATTCCTTAAATATATTCTATAATTTTGTTTTAACTTCTCATTTATTTGATCTGAATATCACATGTATCATACAGCAAAAACATGCACAATTTATTTATCTGCTAATATTTAGAACTGTATCAGGAAGGGTTACACTTTCATTATCGTTATGCTTACCTTCAGGTGGTGAAGCAGTAAAACCGGATGGGCTTATTACCATAAATCCAGGGCTAGGAACAGACTTTCCTCCACTGCTGGAATGTCTTAGGTACATGATTGACTGTACTTTCTCCTGAAAGATCTTGCCATCTAGAATCAAAAAAATTTTCGAGACAGTAAAGTTTTTTAAAGATAAAATGAAAATATAATTTTAAAAGCAAATCATTAAATGTAAATTTTTACAAAAAGATATTCAAAGTGAAAAAATATGGCATATTTTATACTAACACACATTTGCTATGCAAGCACATGCTGTATCATTTTTTATTTGTAGATTTTTTTTACTTTTACTTGCCACATTAACTTTTATTTTCTTTGAATTGCAACTATATTTACAGTTATTTTATTTCTGTAATTTAACAGCTAACTGTTCACTCCTTGAGGAAAGGACTGTGTCCTATATTTTTATATATCCCTTTCAATGTTTAATATGACTCCAAAATGGATACCTCCAGCTTAATTTTCCTTTCCGAGCTGACTCAGACTTGTAAAATTGATTTCTTAAATGCACCACAAATGCTACAAATCTAAATCTGAATCCTCTTTCTGCCCTAAATTCAATGCTTGTTTAGTTCTCTGGTTCATTTGGCAGAAGAAACCATTTCCTAAATAGAAGGCAAGATTCACCCTTGACCACTACCTTTTCTTTATCCATGTGAAGTCAGTCTCCAGGTTCTGCTGACTTGATTCTGCTTCTTGAACTCCTGTCGTCCCTAGCACAGTGCTATAATGCAGGTGCTTATTAACTCTCACCTGGAGGCCTGTCACAGACTTCTAAACGGTATCTGCGATGGACATCTGGTCACCCTCAAATCCTCATAGCTTTCAGAATTCTATCAAATGTCAAACCCTGCTAAGAACCTTCCAGCGGCTCTCTGATGCCTCCTTACCACTGTGGATAAAGCCCAAGCTTCTTGTCTATGGGAATCTCTGTGATCTGCCTCCAGACCCCTTCCAGCCTTCTTTCTGCCATGACACTTTCATAGCACCTATTTCTCACACCTCCCAATCAACTGTTTGCTTTGTTTGGAAGCCCCTTCCCTTCAACTCTTCCTTGGCCTTTAAGGGGGTATCACCTCCTTCAGGAAACACTTCCTCACTGTGTTCTATGCTTCCAGAAAACAAAATATTTCTCACTGTGCTTTCCACACAATGTCATTACCTGTTTGTGTCTCTTTCCCCTCAACTAGGCCGTAAGCTTCGTATGGGAGTGGACCACATTTTACTCACCTTTGTAACTACCCTATTTCCAGAATCTTGCCAGTACTTTATTCACTAAATGTGTGCTGAACCGAACACAAAGTCATGTTGTCTTTCATTTGGATTTTTACTGCTGTTGAATCATTTTATTCACTTATTACATTCCTAACAGTTTTCCTCTCTAAAGTTACTATCTAGTTTTCTCATAGGTACATTCTTGCTTGCTTTTTTTTACCACATTACATTTTTCTGGTTCTTTTAAAACTCTGATTATTCCATCTTTCTCTTATACTAATTACTCTCTCCTTAGTTCTAGACTTTGCTTCCTTTTTCCTTCACTCTCTATACTTTTCTTCAATGGTCTCATCTAGTCTCAGAGCTTCAACTCACTTCTATGTGAGTGGTTTCTCTTTCCTGAATTTTATTGCAGTAATTTAATTCCATCATATTTCTTTGCTCAAAACAAACAAACACAACAAAACAAAACCCTTCAGTGACCCCTACATAGAATATAAGTTCAAATTCTCTGACCTCACATTCAAGGACCCATTTAATATGACCTTAGGGGAAAAATAAATAAGTGACAGTCCTAGACTATATTTATGGTATTGTTTCTCAAGATTCTTTATAGATCCTTATACTTGGATAAAATTCATCATTCTTTATTTTCTCTATTTTTTCTCCCTTTAAGCCATTCTCTTCACCTGGAATGCTAATTCTCCAATATACCTCTCAAATTCTACCTAAATTCTTCAATGCCCATGTCAGATATAGAATCTATTAAATCTTCTTTCTCCACAGTTGTTTGATGAGACCCTCACTCTTCTAAAATCTAATCGGTCCTTCTTTTGAATCTATTAGGTACTTACCAGATATTGTTTCTTACTATAGTTATTTGTGTATTTGTCTCCTATCTCCTCTTGGCAGTGAAGCTCTCTGCAGCCAGAGACCATGTCTGGTTCACTCTACAGCCCTTTGCCCTGTCCCAATCCCAGTGTGTAATTAGGGCAGTTTCTAGCACATAGAAGCCAGTCAATGAATCTCAAACAAATGTGGATTGAGTGGGAAGAAAAATAATGAAAACTGGGATAGCCAAAATCCAATAAAAAATGATTATACCTACCTATGTGCAAAGAAAAGTAGAAGTTTGTGGGGTTGTGACAAACGTAAGTATTAGTAGGAGGGTGAACTGCTAAAAGGAAATTGAAGATAATTGTCAATAATTCCAAATCTGGAGGAGATCCAAGGACTTCTGCTATAATTTTCACAAATGATCTACAAACCTCTCGGGGCATGGAAGTAAGCTGCCCCTCTTTGTGTTCCTGAAAAAATAAAAATCGAACTCTCTTTAGATTTAAAGAGAACTGTCAACTTAACTAACATTTTTCATTTAAGCAACAGATTCCTTTTAAGACAGAATTGTGTTGGTTTATTACTCTAGTCTGACCATATTTGCCATTAAACTGAGTTGCTACTTCCCAATTCAAGCAATCCTGCCATGAAAAATTCATTAAAACTGATGGCAACTTACTTCTAGCCCATTTATCTTAATTAACAAGGCAAAGTTATATTATGGCAAACACAAGCATGGCTCAGAAGCCAAACCACCTAGCTTTGCATTCTGGCTTTCTAGCTCACTAGCTGGGTGATTTGGGGCATATTTAATATCTCCATGCCTCAGTTTATCTATAACAGCTCTAAGAGGTTTTATCCTTCATTTCTATACTGAGAAGCTCAAAGTGATTATATGACTACCTTAAACCACACAGAAAACATGTAAGTAGTGCAGCTATAACTCACACCCAGACCTCTGAACCCTCTGCTGCATCATCAATTGCCTGGTATAAAGAGATCTGGGAGAATGCCAAGCAATTACTAAACATAAAGACATATAAATTATTTATAAATATAAATATATAAATATTTTATTATATAAATAAGTGAATTATTATAAATTAATTATAAATAAATGATAAATAAATAAAATTATATAAATAAATAAATAATTTATTCTCCAACTCCGTCCCCCAAGAGGTAGCAGTTGGCCTCTAGATCAAGACTGAGGAAATTAAACTTCCTCATTTTCCCTCTCCCAGTACATATGATACATCCGAAAAATGATACATCTCTACAACCACTTTTCTTCATTTGTTCTTGTGTAATTGCTGCATCAATGCTAGTTCTGCCACAGCCATCGGCCTTTTTTCGGAATCATGCCCCTGGTGTCTTCCCCCTTTCTGGTCACCACCCCAGCCATTCATTCCCAAGTCCGTCCCAGGCCATGTTTCCTCAATCTTGTCTTTTCCACTGACCCCTTACAAACAGCCACCGGTATCCTACTTCATTTAAAAAAAAAAAAAATCCCCTGGGGCACCTGGGTGGCTCAGTTAGTTAAATGTCTCACTCTTGATTTTGGCTCAGGTCATGCATAATCTTAGGGCTGTGAGATCAAGCCTTGCCTTGGGCTTTGTGCTGGGGATGGAGACTGCTTAAGATTCGCAAAAAAAAAAAAAAAAAAAAAAAGAGAGAGATTCTTTCTTCCTCTCCCTTTGCCCCTCCCCTCTCTCTCTCTCTCTCTCTAAAAAAAAAATTTAAAAAAAATCCCTTAACTTGAACTTTGGGAGCCTTTTGTTAACTTTCTGTTTCTCTTTTCTTTCGCTGTTAGACTTTTTAATCATTTATTCTCACTGCCTCCAATGAATCCACATGTGCTGCCTAAAGTCCCTGAAACCTGGTTCTTGCCTTCTTCATTCTATTGAAACCGTGTGAGTCATTAAGAATTTCTGCCAGTGGCCCTTTACCTGTCCATATTTTCTTTGACCTTTCCACATTATTTGGCTCTGAAGACCACCTTTTTCTTTCCCACTCTGCCCACTCTCGGCTTTCACTTTGCTGTTTCCTGGTTCTTTTCTAAGCTCTTCGCTTATTCTTTCTACATCTTTCAACAGTTTCTTTTTCATGTTTCACACCTGAAAATGGATATTTCCGGAGGTGCAGGCCACAGCCCTCGTAGATCCTTTCACTACACTGTTTATCTTGTGGTGCTTATCTGTCTCCATGGCTTCAATGCAGACAGCCCCCCATCTGTCCCTCTCATCTGTCTCCCCAGTTCCAATCTTACACATCTAAGTGTCCAGTGGTCACAGCCGCAGAACACCCCACTGTAATCTCAGATGCAGAATGGATAAGCTATAAAACTTGTGTGTTCAATTCCTTCTTTCATGATGCTATCATCCTTCTAGTCTCCCAGGTGGAATTTTTGCATTATATATTTCATTTCTCCTGCAGCTCCTATTTAGACAGAATCAAGCCCTATTAATTCTCTTTACAATCTCCTTCCTATTTGCTCCCTACTTTTATACTCCTGTTTCCACCACCTGACTTCAGGTTTTTTACACTGTACCCATGAACTAATGAAACTGCCCCACATCCAATATACTACCAATTTATCGATCTTTCTTAAACACTCTGAGATGCCGTAAAGACAATTAAGTTCATTTCTTTATACATTTCTCACAATACCTAACATAAAACATAAAACAAAAAACTGTTGATTTGATAATGGGCTGTTTGAATAAAGAAGGATGAAGAAATATACTTTTGAGGGAAAGGAATTGGTACCTTGATTTTTCTAGGATTTTTATAAATATATGGAAATGAGAATATATATAGAAATCTCCTGGTTTACAAGTGTTACTTTTCTGAAATGGAAAGACTGAATAAAAACTTCACACTGTCTCGTGAACTCTTTGAAAATTAGTCAGCAGGTTTCAAAATGGATATACAAAGAAACTGATTTAAAGAAAAACTGCTGTATAAACGTTACATAAATTATTCAGCAAAAAAGGGGCATCCAAACTCACTGTATTGTATTCCTGAAGAAAGAAGTCTATTTACCACAGGGCCCAAGAAAGGCAATAAAATGTTCATTCAACGAATATTTATTGGGTGCCTGTTATGTGCCAGGTACTGGAGTTACACTGTGATCAAGAAAAAACATTATCTGCTGGAGGGGAGTGAGGTGCAGGGATGGGGTAACTGGGTAATGGACATTAAGGAGGGCATGTGATGTAATGGACACTGGGTAAAAGACTGATGAATCAGTGAATTCTACCTCTGAAGCTAATAGTACATTACATGTTAATTAATTGAATTTAAATTTTAAAAAAGAAAAAAAAAACATTATCCTTGCCCTCAGCAGCTTTACAGAGGGAAATAAACCATAATTTCAGAAATGACAACATGACAATAACAAATGCAGATACGTGGAGCAAGTCGGAGGAAGGGCAAGGGTTACTTTAGATGGATAGAGAAGGGAGGGCTTCTCTCAGGAAGCAAATTTGAAGTGGAGATATGAAGGAGAAGCAGGAGGTGGCCAGGTGGAAAGAAACGGATCAATAACTTCTCAGTCAGAAAAACTATCATGTGCCCTGAGAGGGAAGAAAGACTCACTTGTTTGAGGAAGAGAAAAAAAGCCAGGGAGCTGCAGTGGCATGAGATGAGACTGGCGTGGTGACCACAGCATACAGGCTCTCTTTAGATATTGTCACAGATTCTGGATTTTATCCCAAGTACAATCATCCAAACAAAGGCGTTAAAACATAAATATTACTGCTCCCAGGGAACATCTGAACTTATCTGATAAAGTTCTAATAGATGCCTCATTGAAAAAACAAACGACCTTGAAAAATATTCTCGTACGCTGACCAAAGTGATAAAAGGACATCTGTGAAGGCAGAACAAAAGATTTAACTAGATGCCAGGTCACAGCACAGATACTGCTGGTGAGCTAAGTATGCTACTTTTTCATATAATATTTTGGATATATTTTCAATATGCTACTTCTAGTACACATAATGGATCTTCGGCAAATACATACTTATTAAAACAAAACATACTTGCACTTGTTATGAATGTAGACTAAGTTTCAGTTAGCAATAATCATGCCTCAGATTAACCTCACTGGCCACCATACTGCCACTATGCAAAGCTTGTAACAAGTTAAAATTTTGCTATTATTGATATTCAAGAGATTACAAAATTATTATTATATCCCAACATGGAGACATTGCAGAAATACAGTAGTTGTTGTTCTTTTGTAATTGAGTTAGGAATGATGGAAGTGTGAAGGTCAAGCTCTACGAGGCAGAGGTTGAGAAGAAAGAATCCAGGTGAATAGACAAGATGGAGAAGAGAAAAAAAATTCCTTCCATTGAAAGTCCCACAAAAATTTGAGTTCACAGTACTGAGTTATTAAACACATAATTGTGGAAAATATCTCCCAAAGTAAAGTTACACAAAAAGTACCTGCAAAACCTGACAAGTCAGCAGAAAGTGATGGACCACTCGGGCTTTCAGTAACTGCTTAATATTAAAGACCTGCTGGTGGTGATCTGCTCTGATGAGGACTTCTAGAGCCGCCAGCAGCGTTTCCCAAGCTCCTTGCTGAGAAAGCAAGCACATACCAATCAGCATATGGTTACTGAAAAAGATGCTACACGCTTTTTAGAAGACATATGTCAGTCTATCACTGTGTATATTCAGGGTCAAAGATTAAATTTATCTGAAAAAGCAAACCTTAAAATTTACTCCACACTATTGTTATTAGGTGTTTTTTTTTTTAAATCAATAGCTCATTTCTAAATACTTATGTTGAATGCAATATTGTATTAGGTGCTTCAGTACATTAACCTGTTCAGTACATTAACCTTTCTGTGATGTTATCTAATATATGGTATTTTTAAGAGACAAATTTTCAGGATGCCTGTGTGGCTCAGTTGGTTAAGCAGCTGCCTTCGGTTCAGGTCATGATCCCAGGGTCCTGGGATCGAGTCCCGCATCAGGCTCCTTGCTCGGCAGGGAGCCTGCTTCTCCCTCTGTCTCTGCCTGCCACTTTGCCTGTTTGTGCTCTCTCTCTTTCTGACAAATAAAGTAAATAAAATCTAAAAAAAAAAAAAAAAAAAAAAGATGAATTTTCATGAGGGATTTATTCGATACAGGGAAACATATTATCAATGTAATTGTTTATGAATAATTTATTTTCAAAGAACATTACTAAGAATGCACAAACTTCTATAATTTGTGTATACACACTTAATTAAATAATTGTAGAACAAATTGCACTAAATTGAAAAAACTCACTGACAATGTGAAAATTCTGCATTTTTGGATTGATTTACTTTTGAGGCCAAATAATAGAATTCTGTGCATGATTACTGTGTATGTTCAAACATCCTTTTAAGGTGCCTTAAAAATGATTCTCCCATGTAGAATCAATCTTAAATTACCCTCAATAATGGAGAAAGAGGAACCTTCTATAGATAACTAATGTTGAAAGATAATCTTCACCTCATTTTATTGTCCCAAATGACCTTTCAGCAAAGCTGTTAACAAAAGACAAAATTAACTGGTTTGGGCTGCAGTTCTTGCTACTTCTCTTGCCACTATTTGATGGTAATGAACAATGAAAAGGCCAAGGAATTGACAGATTTAAGACTACTATTATAACCAAGGCCTCTCTCATCAGATAGGGGTCAAGATGCCCTAGAAGAACAAGGCATATGAGAACTGGAGCACAAGGCAGCCTAAGTATGAAAACCAGATTCAGGTCTGAAAAATAGTACCAAATAGAATAGCGGCAAAGTAAACAACCAAAACCAAAAGACAAACTCAGTTAAAAATTATTCATTAGGAAAGAAAACCTTATTTCAAACTCACAGAACTATTGGTGTATCACTATTGAATTCGGTAAAAAATGTTTTGTTTTTTAATCAACCACCCCAAATTAGCATCCTCTTTTGAAATATTAACTAAAACAACTGTCGACCATTTAATTAGGTTCGATCTTCCAATCTAAAATTGAGCTGTTTACTATACATTTTACATTTATACTGCCTTGGTGTGTTTACATCTGCTATCACTGTACATTTGCTTTTTCTTCATGAAATTTTACACATTTTTTATGCATACATATGTATGGTTATTTTTTATTCTGAAAGTAAGAATTTATTTTGGATGAGAAAAGAAATCATGACAAACTGCAAAGTTTTAAAAATTGGTAAGTACCATAAAGTCCAGAAAAAAGCAATAGTTCAGTTAGCTGCTTAACACAACACTCTAATACTTTCCCCCATGTGGGGCTGCAGATTCTTTAATTGCCTCTTTTTTTTTTTGAAGAATAATTGACATACAATATTGTATTTGTTTCAGGTACACAACTTAGTGATTCAATATTTACATACATTATGAAGTTGTTATCACAAGAAATGCAGTTACCATCCATCACTATACAAAGTTATCGTATTCTTGGCTATATTCCCTATGCTGTACCTTACATCCCCATGTTTTATTTAATTTATAACTGGAAGATTGTACTTTCATATAACAATACTTTTGTAATATAATTTTCTATAGGAAGATTAGAAAAATAATTCTGTCATTCTCTAGCATGCTTAGTCAAAATTTATCTTTATTAATAATAAATTATTAAGGTTTCTTTCAGCTTCCCAACTCATTATTGATAATGAGTAAATCTGGGGGGAGTATTGACAAATTTAGGAATAACTAATTTTTAAAAAAATTCTAAAGGTGTATACTTTGAATTGGTCTTTAATTATGTTTGATGGTAATGTTATCTTTAAATAGCTCTAGACAGTCTATAGTCTACACCAGAACTAAGGAGCTTATATGCCAACACCATAAAGATTGTTTAGAACTAGGGCACTGGGTGCCTGGGTGGCTTAGTCGGTTGAGCATCCGGCTCTTGATCTTGGGCCAGGTGTCGATCTCAGGGTTGTGAGATTGAGCCTTACACTGGGCTCCACACTAGGAATGGAGACTACTTAAAAAACAAATAAACAAAAAAGTCCCCCCAGAAAACTAAAAAATCTAGGGCAGAAAGGAAATATCCCTGTATTCATTCCCCAGCTGGGTCCTTGTGAAGACCAGTGCATCCATCCAGTTGTTGAGGTGCTGTGCCTAGACCTAAGATCAACCATGTTCCTCAACTTATGCCTATAACGAAGCCAAGACTTCATAGCCTTGCCCTAAATACCCTGATTCAACTCTATGACTCCTGGGCAACTTGGCTGCCCTACTCAGAAGTGTGTACATTTCTCTCTCTTTGACTCGACTCTCTAGACTCTTCTTAGCAGGATCCCCATTGAGTGTTTATGGTAAATGCAAGTCCCCAGCCAATTTGAATGAGCTCCATGTTCTCCAGCCTGAGTACTGCTCTAGCTATTTCTAGTTAGAAACAGCTGATCCTAACCCCCTAGCTCAGCATTACCCATGGCTGCTCAAAAACTTGCACAGAAAATAATCTCCACATTTTAATTTATAATTAACATTACATTGAAGGAATAAGTTTGTTCTGTTCTTTAGAAAAATGGTTAGATGACAATTTAAAATTAAGTACATGTCTCTCTATGCGATAAAGGAAACAATCAACCTATGGAATAGCTGAACCTATGGAATGGGAGAAAATATCTGCAAACATGTATCAGATGAGGTATTAATATCTAGAATATATAGAGAACTCCTACAACTCAATAACAAAAAAATAAAATAAAATAAAATAATCCATTTTAAAAACAGGTAGAGAACTTGAACAGACATTTCTCCAAAGAAAATACACAAATGGCCAGCAAGTATATGAAAAGATGCTCATCATCACTAAATATCAGGGAAAGGCAAATCAAAACCACAATAAAATATCATCTCATACCAATAAGATGGCCACTATCAAAAAACCGAAAATAATTGTTGGCAAGGATGTGGAGAAATTCGGACTCGTGAACTTTGGTAGTGGGATTGTAAAATGGTACAGTTCTTATGGAAAATAGTGTATAGGTTCCTTAAAAAATAAAAAATAGAATTACTATATGATTCAGCAATCCCACTTCTGGGTATATATCCAAAAGAACTGAAAACAGGATCTCAAAGAAACATTCACACACCCATATGCATTACAGTGTTATTCACAAAATCCAATATATGGAAGCAACCTAAATGTCTATTGATAGAAGAAGGGATAAAGGAAATGTGGTATATACTTACAATGGGTTTTGTTCAGTGTTACAAAAGAAAGAAATCTTGTCATATACTATAATGCAAATGAACATTTAAGACATACACTAAGTGAAATAAACCAATCAGAGAAAGACAAATACTGAATGATTACACTTCTATGAAATACCTAAAGTAATCAAACTCATAGAAACAGAAAATAGTCTGGTGGTTGCCAGGGACTGGGGTGTGAGGCAGGAGAAATAGGGGTAGTTGTTCAATAGGGATAGTTTCAGTAAAGCAAGATGAAAATGTTCTAGATCTCTGCTGTACAACAGAGCATATATAGTTAATACTGTACTGCACACTTAAAAATTGTTAAGAGGGTAAATTTAAGTCAGATGTTTTTACCATTAAAAATAAAAGCACATGGGGGTGCCTGGGTGGCTCAACTGGTTAAGCATCTGACTCTTCATTTTTGCTCAGGTCATGATCTCAGAGTCATCTGCATGCATCACATGCAGCTTTGCGCTCAGCAGTAAGTCTACTTGAGATTCTCTCCATCTCCCTCTCCCTCTGCCCCTCCTCCCACTCACATGTGCGTGCACATGAGCATTCTTTCTCAAATAAATAAATAAATCTTAAAAAGTAAAATAAATAAAAGCACATGCCTTGGCTTTATTCCATATCTTCCAGTCAAGCAATAGCTCCTCTAGCAGTTTAACATCTTGGATTATAGCATTAGACTCCACATCCAACTTAAACTCCCCATTCTCATTGACATGAATAATATCTTCACCACAGCAACCTTCAAGAAGGGTCTATGGAAAATTAGCATTAATACAAGATGCATTGGTAGCTGATTAATCCAAAAATTCAACAGAAACATTAAGTTCAATCTTAGCAGTCATAACATTAAATTCAAAGGAAAACTAGTGAATAATTCAACATTACACAGAGTACCTTTAATTTGTTTTGCAAAACAATTCAAATTAGAAAAATATAAACTTTCAAATATTTGTAAATGATTATTCAGTTTCAAACATAGGTAAAATAAACCCTCAATTTTATTTTTATTTTTTTTTTTCTATTCTTATTTTTTAAATTCAGTGAATCTGTTAGGCTTTAAAAAATTATACAAAAAGTACAAAGGCGGGGAGCCTGGGTGGCTCAGCGGGTTAAGCCTCTGCCTTCGGCTCAGGTCATGATCTCAGGCTCCTGGGATGGAGCCCCGCATCGGGCT
The DNA here is from genome assembly GCA_028534135.1 of Potos flavus. Lineage (NCBI taxonomy): Eukaryota > Metazoa > Chordata > Mammalia > Carnivora > Procyonidae > Potos > Potos flavus. The sequence goes on along the minus strand of CM052894.1, from coordinate 59,529,997 downwards.
CTCTGCTCAGCAGGGAGCCTGCTTCCTCCTCTCTCTCTGTCTACTTGTGATCTCTCTCTCTCTGTCAAATAAATAAATAAAATCTTTAAAAAAAAAAAAAGTACAAAGGATTCATGCCATGAATGTATGGATCTTGATATTTTAAGGAGTGGGGGGTTGAGGGGAGTCTTTTGCCTAACTACTAGAACCCTCAGAGAGAAATAGTTTCATAATGTTACCAAATGCTTTTAGCTAGAAAGGTATTTAAGTATATGATGATAGCTAGATCAAAATAAAAATTAATACAGCTTTAGAAAACTAACTCTCTAGAAAACTAACGCTCAGAAGCACTGCCTACCCGAAGTTGGCATAGTACTAGGTGTCCAGAGAACTGGGTTCTCCTCCATAACTGGGAGTTGAGGCAAATAACAATGTCTCTGTGGATCTTAATTTCATCAATCTACAGAATGAGGGGCCAGCCCTAAGAGACAGCTCCAGTTCATCCAGATCAAAAATTTTATGAGTTAATTTTTTTCTCTCACTCTTCTAAAATGCTTTAAACAAGACGAAAATGTAATTATGTAAATGATGAAGACAACCAGAAGAGTATCTTAGTTTGATTAAATATACACTGTTGAGTTTCCTTCATTTTCTTCAGGAATAACTGAAACACAAGTCTATTGTTGGAAGACTAATGAAGAAAGAAGTATCACTGCATATGAAACTGTAAGAATAAATTTTATGAGGACATACCTTCAAAACATGAAAGCCAACAATGCATTTTTGTTTAATCAACACCTGATGAATCATGGAAAGTCCATTACAATTTTCTAATTCATGTATTCTCTGTTGGTTATATTTAGTTAATGAGAGTATAACTCTCAGAGCTAATGCTTGAGTTTCTTCACAGCTGCTGAGTTCCACAACCTAAAAAATATATATATATTTTAATTTATTGAGAGAAAAATTTAACATGTATGATTACTATTACATAACATCAATCCATCAGTTTTATTTGAAAACTATTTTTTTTTTGGCTCACACTTCCCTTATCATTATTTAAGCATTGTAATAAAAACAGAAGACATAAATCCCATGATTTTTAGTCTCTTAAATATACTATAAAAACAAACTAAAATAACATTTACAACTGTATAAGTCAGTAGCATTTTATTAGTGATCTGAAATGTCAGCAAAATGCCTCAGGTTTCTGATTAGTCCACATGCTGTAACATGAACATGTTCAGCATGAACAGTTCATGAACATGAACAGTTCATTCATGTAACAAAGAAGTAAAAGGCATGATACTTATCTCCAATGGGGCCCACTGTCTAGTCAAAAGATAAGATATATGTAAACCACAGATTTGCCTGGTACTTCAATTAAACCAATGCTTTCTGACAACTACTATATATGAAATGCACACCTTATTATCATGATTAAAGGCAAAGAAGAGGGCGCCTGGTGGCTTAGTTGGTTAACCGACTGCCTTTGGCTCAGGTCACGATCCTGGAGTCCCAGGATCGAGCCCCAGGATTGAGTCCCAGGATTGAGTCCTGCATCGGGTTCCCTGCTCAGGTGTCCAAAGAATACCTTTCTTCTTTTGGTTACTATAATATGTATTTTTTTTTCTCATTGACAATTTAAATCTTATACATTTATTTACTTATTTATTTAAATGTAATCTCTACACCCAATGTGGGGCTTGAACTCATTACCCCGATATTAAGAATCGCACGCTCTATCCACTAAGCCAGCCATGCACCCCATTAAATTATGTACATTTAGTATTTAATTGCTCTAATTACATTTCTGGATAATAGAAAACTTCTAAAATCTCTACGATTAAAAGAAATTTTCACCATGTGTGGCAGAAAGCTTGATGACATCCTAAACAACATGTGATTTTATCTTAAAAGTTTAATACAGTTGATTTATAACTTTTTGTGATTTACAAAAACCACTGAAATTTATCGGTATTAAAGAAGTAGTTTCTCTTCAGATAAAACTCTAATCAGTGATTCTTACCCTAGCAAAGAGAAAAACAAATATACCAGTTCCACCAATCTCGTGCAGAATGCCTTGAATAGTTTTACATTCAGTAGGCCGGAGATTCTTTAGATGATGAGGTTCTAACAAAATGCTCTGAACTTCTTTTGAGCTGAAGGGTCTTTGAGAGAGTTGGGTTTTCATCTGACTCTTAAGTCTAATAACTGGCTCATAGATGGTGTACTGAGCAGGACAGTTAGTTGTGTAAACAACTGAAAGACTTTCCTGAAACACAAATATTTTCCTTTAGTAACTAAACAAAATTTTAAAAGTTACCAACCAGCAAATAAATATTTCAAAGTGAAAAGATGCCCAACAAATTGTTTTCTTTGACAGACGTTACACTAAACAAAGGTAAACATGAGGAGCAAAGGAAAAGATCAGTTTCAATTAGCAGTGGCCAATAATATAAACCTTGTCAAGGCTGAGAAAGATTCTGGCTTTAACCGTTTAGAATAAACATGAAATTATACTTCCTATTGCTACTAAGAACAGCTGAGTCTTATACCACACTCATTTCATACCAGGCACTGTTGTTTGCACTTACAAATATTAACCAATCTTTACAACCTCATGAGATGGGAACTCTGGGTCAATGAATTCAAAATTTTTGCCTTGAATGTGTTCACAGGCTGGCTACTCGTTTAAAAGTAACTGTAAGCCAGATCTTTCTACTAGAATAAAATTCCAGACTATCATCATTCCTAACTAAAACTGAAAAGAATTTACAATATTTCTCCCCCCAGAGGATAGTTTCTTCGATCAGGTTCTGACTTCAGGTAGGGAGCTCAGACTTAGGGAACTCATGTACTGTGGTTCATGTCTTCTCAAAGAAGCTGTGAGGGCCTTGGGCTTTGATCACTTTCAACCATGGCGGTTTAAATACAGTTTCATCAAGACATCATCTGGTACATTTGCATACCAACTAACACAACTTCACAGTCCACTATATGTGATTATGCTGGGCAAAACGAACCCTTAAACCTGCAGTAGTTTTCATCAGGAAGCTGACAAAATGTTCACCTGCCTGAGATGAGTCCCGCCTGAGACCAGCGCCTTGCCAGACCTTCCGCTTATGACCTCAGAATCCCCAAATTACTAAACCAGGCTAAAAAAAAATGCTTTCTAAAAAGAGTTTTCACGTTAAACCCTTTGAATTTTCATTTGTGATAATTTATGTTAAATTTTATGACTTCTATAATTCTTTTCAAGCAAAATAAAAGGATTAAGGTAATTTTGTGTGTGAAAACAAATGGACTACCCCAAAACTAGAGAGTTAAAATTATTATCTGAAAAAACACTAGTTGTGTGAACTCCTTGATCTCCCTAAAGCAAGGATTCTCAGTGTGTGGTCCCAAACCAGCAGCATCAGCTTCATCTGGGATTTGTTAAAAACTCAAGTTCCTAGGCCACACTTCAGACCTTACTGAATCTGAAACTCTGGCCCAGCAATCTGTTTTAACAAGTCCTCTGAGTGAATCTTTTTTTTCCCCCCAAATACTTTTATTTTATTTTTTCAGTGTTACAAGATTCATTGTTCATGTACCACACCCAGTGCTCCATGCAATACGTGCCCTCCTCAATACCCACCACCAGGCTCGCCCAACCCCCCACCCCCGCCCCTCCAAAACCCTCAGTTTGTTGCTCAGAGATGCATGCTCAGGTTTGAGAAACAATTCCCTCAAGCATGTTTTCTCAATGGTGAGACATTTGGGATAATTCTTTGCTGCATAATACTGCCCTTGCACTGTGGAACATTTAGCATCCCTGACCACCGCTCAATCATAGTGGGACTCTACAGTGCCCCCAGATCCCATTTTTAAATACTCCCCAGGGAGAAATAACCAATATGCACAATATCAGATCATTAGCTAAATTCCATAGGTATCTACCCTCTAGATACTTTACCACTGATATATATTTAACACCACTTAAGACCTACCTGTGTTTTATAAAATATCTATACTAGAATTTCTCTTTTCCTTTAGTCAAATGTTATAGCTTTAAAGTAGAATTTATTTTGATTAATAAATATATATCTCATCAACAACAACAAAATACATTCCAAACTAGTAGTCTTCTTCAAGTAAAAATGATCTCTGATCTCTAACCGTACCTCTTATAAGAAGCAAGAGAAGGCCAGTTCATGGCCAGATCTACCAATTTTTAGTAGGTCTTCTAAGACAAAGGCTCAGCTTTCTAGTTGCTATAATGAAAAATATCCCCCCAATTTCCTAAATTGCATACTAGAACAAAATATTACAATAATGTATAAAAAACAATCTGAGAGTCTCATATAAACAGAGTTAGCAATATTTTGAAAGCCAAATTCCTGATTGTTACTGATATTAAAGAATATTCTAAAATCTGAATGTATGTAATTAAAACTAATACTATAAAATAAAAATCAGTATTTATTTACAAATATGGAAATGAAACATAATGAGCAATATTTTTTAGGATAACATATATTTTCACTATATCATAAACATTTTTCTTGAATGACTAGAAGGTAAAACTAAACTAATACTTAGTATAGAAATAAAGTTTTAAGGAAAAGGAGATAAAAAGGTGAAACCTGAAAACAAATATCAATTTTTTTAAGAAAAAAACATGTTCTTAAGGAGCAAAAATATTGAGAAAGAAAGAAGTGAAACTTTAGAAATTTAATTCATAGCTAATTACACATTTAATAAACATATATTATCAGTTACTGTAAAGTTAAAACTTGTAAAATGAAAACTTACAATTAAGAGACCAATGTCCACTTCTTTCTTGGTCATAAAAAGTTCTCTAACTTGCTCACATTGCAAAATTTCTTTATTAATATATTTGGAGTAGTCATTCACAGGCTTGCCATATTTGCATGGCATTATAGATGTATGGTTGGGTCCACAAGCGTACAGATAAAAGGCCTCTTGTGAATCAATCTTAGCTCCTGAATAGCAGAAAAGTTAAGTTACTTATTTATATCACTCCAACGAGAATTTTTTTTAAGACTTTATTTGAGAGAGAGCATGTGCAAGGGGAGGGGCGGAGGGGGAAGCAGACTCCTTGCTGAGTATGGAGCCAGAGTGAGGCTCGATCCCAGGACTCTGGGATCATGACCTGAGCTGAAGGCAGATGCTTAACCAACTGAGCCACTGACGCACCCCCAACCAGAATTTTTCATAAAAGGCAAGAAATCACAAATTAATTTTGTCTGCCAAATTCTTTTCTCTCTATAAAACTGATAAAGCCTCAAGCTCCAAATTGGTGTCATGAGCAAATAACCTATGCCAGCTATGGATGGAAAGTGAATTAATATATATAAAGTTAACCTTAGAGAACAGTTTTTTTGGTTTTGTTCTGCCTTTTTTTTTTTTTTTTAAAGTAAATGGAAACTATACTTCCGTAAATTCTTTTCTAAAATAAATGTGGATTGATGTCTCTATACTTCAGTAAATTCCTTTTTAAAATAAATGTAGACTGATGTCTCTATTCCTTCTACCCGTCTATCAAGAAACACTGCCTGAATGCTATTATGTGCCAGGCTTAGTGATATATACATATATTTTAAAACATATATTTCTTTTTTTCCTAAAATTTGATATTTTTGTAGAATATCCTAAAATTATAAGTAAGAGAGAGAACTATCCTAAGTTTACTTGTCATAATACTGCATTTTCCAAAATTATAAAATAAAGTTGATTTAATATAAGCTTTCTTTTGGGGGGAGAGGGGATGGGGTAGGATGTACCCCCCTACATTAAATGTATATATCAATTGTTAGAAGCATCTTGATTATAAAAATGTTAAAATATTTTAAAAGTGCATCTTATTATCTAGATAATATAGTACTTATTAAGTATCAATGAAGGAACAGGAATTACTATCTTATCCAGGATAATTTACTAGTTTAATACTTGTTAATTGAAAAAAAATTAGAAAACCTTTGAAGGAGAAAAATATACCATTGAAGAGGAGTAAATTTCCCAGGTCCCATTTTCCAGCCAATTGCAAAAACTCTTCTTGGGATGATAAACAATGGCCAATCATGCAAAATGTCTTATTGCTGTCAGATGATAGACTTGTTCTTCTTGGAAGCACAAAATCCAAAGTAACATCAGGTTTCCTACGTTAAAAACAAAGTTAAATCAATTATTTCAGTGACTTCAGTATTTTACAAGCACGAATGTTTAATAATGGGAAATTCTTTAACAGTTTTCTTGGTTCAGTGTCACAGAGCCGGTGATGGGAAGAAAGAGAAGAACGGACTCTGCTGTCTCTTGGTCCACGGGTGCTGACAATATGCAAATCCCAGTGAGGCAAGGGGGACAGAGCGGAACAGGTCCCTGCTGCAGGACCAGCAGGCCGTGGGAAGTGGGACTGGACATGTGATGCAAGTTTTCTTTGTCATTAACTTCTGCACATTGACTTCTGTGCCTTCCTGATTTAGAGATACAAACCGACCACCTCCCCCTCATTTTACCAAGAAGTCTCCCACTGTGGTAAGCCATTCCTAAAATATCATCTTCTATGAAGCCTTCAAAGACCACTCAGAAAACGATTATCACTTCTCCAGGTTTTGTTCTGACTAGCCACCGAAATGCCAGTGCTTTCTGCATTTTTTATTCTTTCAATGCTCAGTCACAGAGTTTTTGATTAGTCTCGTATTTACAGGAATCCTTACAAAACACAGAGTAGGAAAAGGTAAACTAACGCTTTCTCAAAGAGAGACACACTTGATGAGAGGATTTTATCATCTGGTTGGAAGTGCAGAGTACCAAGCTCTACCCCTATTTGGGGAATGTTTTAAATTCCATAATAAGATAATGAAGGTAACTTATACAGGTAAAGTTCATAAATGACATGGTTAGCTCTTAACGAGAAATTTTACATTGGTATATCTATTTATTTAAAAACTCTTCCCTAAGGCTTTCTGTTTCATATTTAACATGTAAATTTAACTATTTTAATAGACATATTTTCTGATAAAGATGAGTGATAACTTTTATTTTTTTTAAATTAGGTATAACTGACAAACAACATTAGAGTGAGATATTTTCTATTACCTGCATCTTTCTTGAACTAAATACATGGCTGTGACTGGAACACTATTGCCACCTATTGGCAGCATGACTTAATACAGTTTTTAAGGGTAAAGAATGCTTTGCAAAATGAATTCGACAAATATTAAGTATCTACCACGTGCCATATATTCCTACCAGATTTGAGGGCTCATCATTAATCACAACATAAACTATTAATAATTTTTTTCAGTGTCATTATGTATTATTAAAAATGTTCTCTTGAAATATATTATTTATAGAAATTATTCTATTAGTTCAGAAAGTGTTAAAGATAGTACCAAATTTAAATCAAAGGAATAATATATTTGTCCTTGGTCACTTGCTCATCACTCTACTAACAGATGAAATCATTACTTACTTTGTACCAAATGGCAAAAAAATTCCTTTAAAGTAATGTAGAAATATGTGAATTAAGCGACTATGCTCACTAACTGCCTACAATGAACATCTAAACTCTCATTCTGAACAAGTCTCCTATACCTGTTACGTGGTCTGATTCAGAAGAAGGCTGTGGGGGTGGGAAAACTTCAGGTTCTAAAGCAAGGGTTGTATCTAAGTTCCAAGTTCAGCTGTACTGCATTCTTCTGGCATGACTTTACTCCACTTTGGGTCTAAATTGTCTCTCATATGTAAAATAGAGGAAACAATATACCTACTTCCTGATGTTGTCGGGAGGACCAAATGAGGGAATCTGTGTAAAGTGCTGAATACAGTGCCTGGCACATGCTGAGAGCTCAAGAAATTAGGTGAGGGTCCAGGAGAAAGAGGTTCACTATTCATAGCCCTTATCCCCAACTCCAACCGATCTAACTTAAGGTTCTGAAAAAAAATTTACTGACTGGCTGAAGACTGAGAACTTCTCAGAAAATATTTTATTCGGAATATGGAAACTTCAATGACATATTTCCATGGATTTTTAAAATGACTACACAAAAACTGAAGCCTTGATTTTATATCCAAAGCCTGTTCTTTCCTGTGGCAGACCCTGGGGACTGACTACCCTAGGCCACTCACAGGCCCCTTCTCCCATGCCCTCCTCTACCATTGAGGCTGGACAGCTGTAAGCCATCAACTTGATAGCCTCCCTTTCAGCAATGACCCAGCACACAGCTTTCCCTTCGTTTCCATGGGCCCTTCCTCTGCCTGAAAGGCCCTTCCCCCTCCCCTGCTCACAGCATGCTCCATTTCCCCTTGAGGTCTCCGCTTAAATAATCAATCCTTTCCCAAAGAGGCCTTTCCTGATCCACCTCTTAAGTAGGAAACCAGATATTTTCTCTCTGGGGATCTGTTATATCTCCACGAAATTTGTCATAATTTGTATATATGCATTTAATTGTGTTTGCTTGTTGTCTGCTTCCCCATTAGACTGTGAGTTCCAAGAAGGCATGGAACTTGAGTCTTGAGTCTTGTTTATCATTTCCCTCAGGTCTACTACAGCACATGCTGGGCACACAGTAATTCCTCAATACATATTTAACGGGTGAACAAATGAATGAATAAAAATGGGTTCATTTACACTGAGGGTATATGTTATTTCTGTGGGTCTAATCTACCTTGAGGGATATTTGAGAGAATTGGGAGATAGTGTTTAGAATGCACCTAGTAAATGGTCTGCAACATAACAAGTATATAATTTTTTACAGCCCATTCAATTACATCTAGATGCCTCATCTTGAAATTCAAAACTTGCCTGTCAAGTAGCTTTACCATACCCATTCATTTTTCTTTCTCATTATTCAACTTAGAATCTTTCTTCCAGCCAGCCTGACCCCATCTCATGCTATGCCAGTTTCCAATTCTGTATCTCTTTTCATGTTCTTTCATTCATAAAATATTTCCCAACTCTTATAAATCCAAGATATATTATAGCTCTTTCAGGGCTAAATTTTACATTAAGATATTCCAGAAAATATTTCTTATTGACTTAACCCATAATTCTCCTGGTCAGTAAACATCACATAGTATTATACCTGAATCTATCACCTGGTATGTTTCAAGGACCCTATGTTTTGTTTTGTTTTTTTAACACATAAGGTATTATTTACTCCATGGTACAC
>CM052894.1:59471001-59520339 GCA_028534135.1 Potos flavus | reverse complement strand
CCTCTCAAATTCTACATATCAGAGAGATATGATAATTGTCTTTCTCTGATTGACTTATTTCGCTTAGCATAATACCCTCTAGTTCCATCCATGTCGTTGCAAATGGCAAGATTTCATTTCTCTTGATGGCTGCACAGTATTCCATTGTATATATACACCACATCTTCTTTATCCATTCATCTGTTGATGGACATCTAGGCTCTTTCCATAGTTTGGCTATTGTGGACATTGCTGCTATAAACATTCGGGTGCACGTGCCCCTTTGGATCACTACATTTGTATCTTTAGGGTAAATACCCAGTAGTGCGATTGCTGGGTCATAGGGTAGCTCTGTTTTCAACTTTTTGAGGAACCACCATACTGCTTTCCAGAGTGGCTGTACTAGCTTGCATTTCAAGGACCCTATCTTAATCTATCACCTGACACACTGGCTTATATTTTTCCCTAGTCATTCTAATTTCTTTTGAAACCCTGAGTTAATTTAGGTATTAGCCTTTAAAAAAATTTAGGTATTAGCCTGATTAGCCATTTAATTGAAATAATTCCTTGTGGATTCATTTTATAAATGTATATAGGCTTAAGAGCCCAACTGTAGGTTCTGTTCTTGGATCTAACATATATTCTACATAATGTCTCAATGTCCAGATTTGTCCATGTTCCCTCAAACTCAAATATTAATTTTCAACAGTTACCAGTATGGGAAATTAATTTTGTATTAGAGTGATAAGTAGGAAAAAACATCCAACTGTGACACAGATTCCTGCATTAACATATAGCACATTTTATCTATAGTTTCCTATAATCTGTTTCAGAACTATGACAAACTAAACTTAAAATTGTAACTCAAGTTAGTGTTTACTAAAAATGTTTCCAACCTCTGCCCAGAGATCCATATGGAGATTTTCCCATGGTTATTCTTTTTCCCTTGGGGCTGCTGTAAGTAGGTGAGGACTAAATGCTGCCATTTGCTTGGGATGAAAATATTCTCCTGTGATTCAACCTGTGCCAGTAAAACAGCTTTCGTATCATCATTTGAATCCATGCACATTCTATAAAAAAGAGACAAAGTACAGGTTGGAAACGTGGAATTTCTGATCTCAGCATTTAATAAATGTATAACAACTGTAATTCTAGATATTTAAATGAGATTAAAAAGCAGTTCTGTTTTTAAACTAACTTGAAAAGTCAGTAGGTCTTTGTTTTACATCCTAAAATCTACTTATTTTCTTATATTATTACCTCAATTAATGAGCAAAAATAGATGATGCTCATTTGCTGGTGTTAATAATTTAGGCATTAATTTTCAAAATTCGATTTGCAAAAAAAACTTTATTGTTACTATTTCTACAGTCATTGCCCTTTCAGAAATTACAATGTAATATTTTGTTCATACAAAAATTAATACATGTTGTACATAAATGTCTAAATGCCAGGATGCACTGGAGGTCTATCCTACTTGGAGGAACTACTGAGAGAATACAATGTCTATAAAGTACCAGGTAACATTTATAACAAAAAGCATATATCCCCTAAATAACATACTTTTATTTAGTTTTAAGTTTTGTAAAAATAGTGTCATACTATTCATACTCACTCAATACAAGTAAAAGATTTATATCTATACTAGTTAACAAAGGAGGTAGAAAAAAGACGAGGTTGCAAGAAGAACTGAACTTTATAAGATAACGGCTATTAAATTATATAATCTGCAGGGAAAACAGCTGTCTGATAATAACACTTTAGGGTGATTGCAATCTGATAGAATACTTCCATAGATAAGACTTCGGCAAGCATTTGGTCTAAAATCTAATTGAGAATTAACACAATCTACTTTAGAGTTTAGTTATAGATTTTTGGATAGAATAATATATTGTTACAGAGGTGGTATTAATAACTATTAGAATGTATCTTCTTTTTAAGTAATATTTTTTTAATTTGCTGTAATGATCTTTATTAGCATATAAATTATTTAAATACGTGATCTATTCATGGTGGGGTTAAGGATAATCAATACCGAAAGATAAAAGTGCCATTGTGGGGATCAGCCCACACTTGGATCATCAGAGCTTTGGATCCCAATGAAATCATATGGATACATCCTTCTCCTATGAGCCTTTCACCAGGATTTATGTACTCTGCTCCTTCCGGTCTGTTGTTCTCTATGAAAAAAAAGATGTTAGAATAATCAGTAACAGTTGATAAAAAGCTGAGTGGAAAAGTGAATTTGAAAGAACACAACGTGGTTGTTCATTTGTAGTAAATTATTTACCAGGATGTCTGAATCTGACCCATTCCAAACAATATTCCCAAAGTTGAGACGTTAACTCCAAAAAAGCACCAGTAACTGAGTGCGTTACACATTTCAAAATATATGATAACTGGCAGCAAATTGTGGGAATGAACAAACCACTGTGATGTCACTGCAGTGACCTATTACAGTCTGTGCCACAATCCTTTTATTGATTGGATTGGGCCACTCTGATGTTATGGACACACCACCATTGTCACGCGGCACTACCAAAATCATTTCATAATTATTGCAATAGCATGATTTAAAAAAATTGATTTTAGAAAAATTGCGGTGCTTAAATATATTCCAGTGTAGACTCCCTGATGAGTCATCTTTGAATATAATTGCTAAGTGATTCTGAAACTCTAAATTGTTCTCTAAGGCAAACTAACGTAATGCCGTATGCTTTGGACTATTGGGTTATTTGTCCTGACTTTAAGTGGCTTCTTACTATGCTAATTCTAGCACCATCTAAGTATGTATGATGATCTGAATCCTTGAGCCATCCACGCTGTAACTACGCTGCATGACTTTATGTAAAGCTATATTAATGAAGATGTACCAAAATACAAAATGCATGTCTAAGGGCTCAGACTTTCAGAGAAGATGAATACCACCAGTTGAGACTGTATATATATATTTGTTGCCATTTTTCAACAGGTATAAATACTACCAATTTTTCAGAATACTTCCCCTAAACAATAGTAGTCTTTAAAAGGAAGAGTTAAATTAATTGATTATTTTGAGGACTACTGCCCAAGATATGAGATGTATAGAGAATTCATGGCTGATACGATACTGTTTCCATATCAAATCTGACTTCGCACAAATAAAAGACTAGAACAAAAACCAGTGTGTATGCAGGTACTGTAAAGTAGAAATACGACAAATATTTCTTAATTTAATGGTCACCACAATCTTATGAGGTAAATTTTATTGTCCCCTTTTAGCGGGTGAGAGAATTGAGGTGCTGTGGGGTTCTATAACTTGCTCAATGTCACAAAGCTGGGTTAGTGGCAAAGGAAGTGTTATCAATGTAATATTTTCTTCATTGCTCCCTTCAAAATTTTGGCATATACACTATTTTTTAAATGTTCTTTTTAAGTGTTTATGCAGAGTTGTCTTTCTAAAATATATGTTTTCTATTTTTATAAAAAAAAAAATTTAAAAATTTCCCAATGCTGACTTTTCTCAGATCATTGAGACGATCATTGAGATGAGACTTATTTCATTTTATAAGAGCCTGTTTACATTGTGATTGCCCCCACTTAAATGAGAAAGCAATCTGCACTGTTTATAATGTCGTGGTGGCATTTAAGCTCTGGCATTGAATATAGGTGGGTTTAAATCCCTTTCCATCGCTTACCAGCTCTATAAATTGGTCCTGCTATTTAATTTCATCTGTAAATATGGACAGCATGAGCACTTACCTTACTGAATTGTTGTGAGGATTAAAAATGTAAAAACATAGAAAGAGCTGAGCAAAGTGACCCCCACACAGAGAGCTCTCAATGCACATGAGACAGCGTTGGCATCGACAAGATCACATGTGTGTTGCTTCGGAGCTATCGATTCTTAGGTGGCAAAACTCCGATTCACAAAAGAAATGCTCTAACTACCTAAGTTTTTAAAAAGTTTGGCTTCCTAGGCTACCCCAGAAAAGTACATAAGTATGCTGTGCTAATAACACGGAAATGTGTCTGGAGAAGTGGATGCAGAGCTCCAGCTGGGGACATCAGTGACCTTTCCTACTCCTCAGTCTTGAGAGTGCCAGTAAGGACTTTCCCTTCTATCTGTGAGTCAGCGGCAGAGGACCTGCCCTGAAGGCCTAGTGTTCTGAAGCAGGGCACCAGTGCGGGGTGTAAGCTCTGTGCAATGAAGAGCTCCAGAGGGACCTCCAGATAAGCATAAACCCCTAACCATTTGTCTCCTCTAGTCATTTCATTCAACCCATGGCCCCTAACAATCAGTCCTGCGTTGCTTCTCACCACCATAAACTTTTTTTTAACAAACAGGTTCTTCCTGCCCTAGTCATATGAGGAATGAGATACAGTTTCGAGGAAGCATAAAAGGGATTCCATCAGCTATAGAAAGCACTGGAATGGGAATGATTCTAACTCTGGAGAAAAGCTGACGCATCCAGACATTCTGTAACAGGAGCTAGGAGAGGGGCGCCGAGGTAAGATGCAGCACGAGGAAGAGAGCTGAGAGAAAAGAGATGAAATGGGGCTCACAGGGGCTGGGGCGTAGGGAGCAAAAGGTCAGAAAAGTGACTCTAGGGTTGCATCCTTTCCTTCTCTAACATCAGGAGTCACCCTAATCCAGTAACAGGACCAGGAAAGAGGAAGGAAACAAGGCTGGTGACCCCCAGGGCAGTTGGATATGTGGTGGTCCCACCGCCGCAGTACCCCCGTGCCCAGCCCCAAGGCGAAAATATACAAGAAAATGAAGTTTTCAAGGCTATCTGATAACCCAGGCTTCGGTAAGTCAGGACCTGCCATCACGAAGGGACTCAGGGTGAAGAACACGCTCAGAGCACACGAGGACGGCACTGTATTTCTTACAGCTCAACCAAACTTGCCGTCAGGAAAGGCTTGGTATAACAGGTAACAGGTAAAAGGTAACAGGAACATCATACCTGTTCTTTCCAAACTACTGTCCCGTAAAATTAACGATTTGTTTCTTTTCTTGATCTTCTTTCCTTTCTCCATTGTTCTCTCGGCTTCGTGAACGCACTCTACATTAAACCACAGCGAGATGCTGAAGCCTTCCGACAGGTGGGGCCAGCAGTTCTGCCCCAGCAAGGCCAAGTGGACCGGGGCTATGTGCCAAGAGGAGAGCAGCTGCTGGGGGAAACTTCCACTCTCAGCCTCTTTCCTGCTCCGGGAACTCCGTGCTCTTCTTAATAATCCCAGGGCCTTACTGTTTAGAATCCCAGGGCACTTTTGTGATGAAACGCCATTGCTTAAAGTTGGAGTATGCAGGAGAGGGAAGGTTAGGTACTGGAAAGGGCTCATCGTAATGTCGTTTTCAATAATTTTCAGAATACCCAGAAGAAGCACTTCCTGGAGAAAAAGAAAAATACATGCAAAATGTACGTTGAAATTCAGGTTATAAATGAAAGTACAAGCATACCCACACACGTAACAGCATTCCTAGTTAAACAGCTTCCTATCTAGCATACCATTAAAATGCTCATAAGATATACAGATTTTATTCTTCAAATATGTAATCTCCCACAGTTAATATTAGATTTAGGTGCTTTCTTTGGTACAAGCCTAAAAGTTAGGAATTGGTTTTAAGTATTAGATATTAACTATAATAATTATATCCAGAATAATTTCTACCAAACAAAGATGTTTACTTCCTAGTACTATAGTTGCTTCTCTCAATTATTTAAAAGTGAGGGATAGAACCAGAGACCTTACAAATTCTCCAGATTTATGATATTTATAGCCTGACTGACTTCATTAAATTGAGTGGCTCAGTTACTTTCCAACTTATTTTACATGACTTTTCCTTAATCAAATAAATTTTCTTTCATCTGTTTTTGGTAAACCAAAATAAGGGTTTTTAGGTTTTATTCAAAAATTACAAATTTTGGGTTAAATTGAAATGTAGAATTATAGAAAAGATAAGAGAGGAGATGAGCATTTAATTAAAGAAAAAAATAATGATTAAGGAGACAAGTAAAGTAGAGAAGAGCAACTTAGTCCAATACACTGCCTAGTATACACCCTATGCACAAAATAACAGCTAATCATGATGATGATAATGAGAACTGCACTCAGAGAAAGTAAAAGAAACATTTCATAAATACAATCAGTTATCAAGTGTCTACATTAATGTTTGTTAACCTTGTGTTCCACAGAGCCCCTCAGGGTCCACAAGCTGGAGTAAGGTGGTGAAATGGGCAGGGCTCAGGAGCATTCAACCTTGCTCCAAAGAAAGTAGCTCCAAGCTTTTCTATTTTATTTGCTTATGCTTTTAGTCAAGATTTCATTATGAAAATGAGTTTCTCAGCAAAGAACAGTTGAAAAGTCACTAAGCTACACCAATGGAAAGAAGTGATAGAAGATACCTGAAGGGTAGATAATAACTTTCTAAAAAGAGGATAATCCTTAAAATGGTAAAAACTAATCACAATTAAGTTCTCTTTAGTAATTAAAATTATTTAGCATTTCTTAAGCACAACGACTTGGGGTGGGATGAGGCAACGGGACTATGAGCCCAGTGATATGGCTGGTTAGCCAAAACAGAAGCGAAACAGTTAAAATAAGTGCAAATAATAAAATGATGGAGAACTTTACACATAATAACATGGAGTTGACTGCATAATAATTACCACATTAAAAGACAGAACTTAGTGATTTCCAAATCATTTTTTAAAATGTTCTATTAAGTATCAGTGAAAAAAATTTAAGTTATAGCATATTTACTGTACAAGGAGATTTCTCCAGAAATATTCTCAAAAGAAGGGTTAGCTCTTCTGAACATGTTCTTGAGCTCATCAAAGATACCAAAAGATCCACCAATACTCTCTGGCATGCTAAATTAAAGAAAGATAGGGGGAAAAAAATTAAAGCCAACACATAATTAAAGGTTCCAGACAAACAATTTCACTGAAACAGATCAAATACTACTGTCACATCTTCAATGGATTATAAACAACTAATAATTCAAAAATGTGCTGAAAAAATAGCAATACGATTAAATACAAACCAACCCACTGACAAAAAAAAAACAAAACCACTTTTCTTAAAGATGGGTTCATTCCCAGGAGGGGTATTATTTAAAGAAGCATAAATTAATACAATATTTGTTAAAGAAGTTGACACTGTCCGTTACCATAAAATAGTCTGCTACCTTCTCATCTTGAAACTGTTTAAATTGTAACTATTACTTTCTAAATTAGATGACATAAATAAAAGTGTAAATACTAAAGATTATAAAAATACTTAAATATCACAAACAATTATTTTGAACACTTTCCTTATTTCATTGTGAGGTTTAGAATAAAATATCATGGGTAGTACATAAATTCATAGAACTTTATAGAATAAAGTAACTAATACCTATAGCGCACATTATAGTGTTCGAAGTATATTTACATGCATTATCTCAGCGAATCTTCACCCAAAAAAGTCCTACTAGTGAAATCTTATCTCCATTTTAGACATGACAAAAATAATCCTGATGAGCAAGCTGAGGAAAGAAGCCCTGTTTCAGCACCATGTTTTGTAGAAGCGTGAGCTGAGGCGGTAGTGGAATAGTAGGTATGTCTGGAAAAAGACTTGCATCAAGACTATAAAATAGGGGTGCCTGGGTGGCTCAGTGGGTTAAAGCCTCTGCCTTCAGCTCAGGTCATGATAGCGTCCTGGGATCGAGCCCCGCATCGGGCTCTCTGCTCAGCATGGAGCCTGCTTCCCCCCCTCTCTCTGCTTGTCTCTTTGCCTATTTGTGATCTCTCTCTGTCAAATAAATAAATAAAATCTTTAAAAAAAAAAAAAAAGACTATAAAATAGCATGGACTTTATCCTGTAAGTAACACGAGCCCATGAAAGGTTTTAGAGTAAGAACTATGAAAACTAGAAAATAAAGGAAAATAATTTTTCTCTTGCCTTTCCTTTATGAATTATTAAGCCTGAGCATAACCAAACAGTTAATGAGAGCAAGTTTTCTTTAAGTATTCCAGCTTATCCAAGAACATGAAATGACAGCATGTTACCATTTTGCAAGTCCCTAGGCTATGACCATCCATGGCTCCTCGCATCCCCCAAAGAGAGACAATCAGACATTATGTGCCTCTAGTAGAGTCACAGACTCATGCCTGTAAAATATTCCAGTCAAAAAATGGTCAAAACCCAAATCTGATTAGGTTTCTAGATCTTACTGCCAATTGAAGGAAATGTAAGAGAGGATCATGTTAAACAATCTGCCAGGAACATAACTGCCAAAATTCAGAATGCAAATGCCTCATGATAGATGACCTGGCTTCTTCAACAAAAAAAATTGCAAGGGTGGGGGAGTAGACATCTACAGATTAAGATTTGAGATATATCTGCTAACTGTAGTGTATGAACAAAACTAGGATTCTGATTTTTTAAAAAACACTATAAAATAAAGTGTTAGATAATCACGAGTTGGGGGGGTGGGATAAAGTAGTATGATCGAAGTAAAGTATATGTATGTGCTCAGACTTCTTTTCAGTTCAAAACAATGGAATGAAGATATATATAAATTTATATATATTTGCCTTTGTCTAATACTGAAAACCCACTGAATTTAAAGTACAGAATTATAAAAAGAAAGAAACCCGTAACAGCAAAAAAGTAGGGAAGTCAGTGGGCACTGGGGGCACAGCAGATTTAAAAATATTTCTTGAAAATGGAAGGGCAGAGAGATAAAAGAGAAAGCTGCAGCTTAGAATCTCTTTGAATTACAAAGGGGCTCCGAGAAGTGGAGAGCCCATTGGTCTGTCTACATTCTGGAGAGGAAGTAAGGATAGGGCTACAAATGCAGGGATTAATACAAGGTCTGTCTGGAAACACCTATCTCTCTCTTAAATTCCGAATACAGAACACAGATAGCTCGGCTTTTACTTTTATGCCCCCAGCCTGATCACTGTTTAAAGAAACTCCCTGGATTGCCAGGCAAAGGCTGAGATGAACCGTGGGACATTAGCATCAGGCTACCAGGTAGACATGTACAGTCTTCAGACGGGCCGAGTTGCTTAGCCAAGGGAAAAAATATAAGCTAAAAGAAAACTGAAATGCTATTCACCAAGCCATGCATCCTGGCATTGGGCTGTGTTGCCCAGATGAAGGGATGACTTTTTCTTGCACAAAGACACTATTCACTAGCCAAGCCCTATGTGTGGAGGACATATTTTTCTAATGTACGCAAAATGCCATATGAGGTAACAGTAGCCCTAATGGCCCTCCCAAGTGAAGCTCTCTTCATACGGTATTTGGGGAGCCTCTATCATCCACTGGCTCATGCACACAGAGCTCTTCAACAGATTGCCCATTCAGGGAAGATGCCAAATAGGAAAGCAAATTCACAACATTAGCTCCAACAGCTTTCTTAAATAGAAATGGGCAAAATAGGTTCACAAAATATTTGAGAATCAGCAACATAAACAAGAAAAAACAAGATATAAAAGACAAACGATTTGATTAACTGACCCCAGAGAGAAAATAAATAATTTAGGGTAGAGAAGTTATCTTTCTAAAATGTTAATTACTAAATCCAGATACATTTAAGAAGGTATTTTATCGTTATATGAAAATGAAATAACCAGAAAACAAACAAAAAGAAGCTCTTAAATATTAAAAGATAACTGCTAAAATTAAAAATTGAACAAAAGGTTGGAATAGAATGGAAGAAATCTGCCAAAACATGGCACAAAAAGAGAGGAGGAGGTAATGTGAGAGGAAAGCTAAGACATATGCAAGATAAATCCAAGAAGGCCCAAGATTATGTTTAGGATGTAAAAAAGAAGAGAGCAGAAAATGAGGAGAGGAGAAAATTATTTTTTTCTTTGTGACTGTAAGTTAGACCTTCCTAGATATGACACCAAAAGCATTGTGACAAAAGTAAAAACAGATAAATTGGACTTCATCGAAATAAAAAATGTGTGCTTCAATTATACATCATCAAGAAAGTGAGAGGATAAGCCAAAGATTGGGAGAAAATATTACAAATCATACACGTTTGATAAGGGGCTTTTATCTAGAATATACTTAAAAATTCTTAAATTCAACGATTAAAACCACAAATTACCCAATTTAAAAATAGGTAAAGGGGGGCGCCTGGGTGGCTCAGTCAGTTAAGCGTCTGCCTTTGGCTCAGATCATGATCCCAGCTGGGATAGAGCCCCACGTCAGGCTCCCTGCGCAGTGGGAGCCTGCTTCTCCCTGTCCCTGCCATTCCCCCTGCTTGTGCTCTTTCTCTCTCTCTTTCCCTTGCTTGCTCTCACTCTATCTCAAATAAATGAATAAAATCTTTTAGAAAATGGGTAAACAATTGAATAGAAATTTCTCTAAAGAAATCCAAGGAAGATACACAGATGGCCAATGAGTACATGAAAATATGTGTAACAACATTACCCATTAGGAAAATACAAATCAAAAACACAATGAGAATAACATGGCAGGCCCACTAAGATGGATATAACCAAAAAGACAGTTGCTAACAAGTGTTAGCAAGGATGTGAAGAGATTAGAATCCTCATCTACCGCTGGTGGGAATGTAAAATAATGCAGCTACTTTGGAAAACACTCTGGCTGCTCCTCATCTGAAGAGTTACCATTGTATCCAAAAGAAATGAAAACACATGTCCATGTGGAAACTAGTACATGAGTGTTCATAGGATTATTCCTAAGAGCAAATAAGTGGTGATGTTTGCACAACTCTGCAAATATACTAAAAATCACAGAACTGTGTATTTTAAATGGGTGACCTGCATAATGTATAAATTCTCTCTCAGTAAAACTGTTATTAAAAGGTAACATAATAGAGTTTCTCAGAATTAAGCTAGAAATAAGTCTTCAGATCTAAAGGACCCACTGTCTACCACAATAAATATAAACATACCCATATACTAAATAAGTAAATGGAGAAGGAAAAGCTTTTCTTTATGGTATAATCTCAATTAATAAATATAAAAAGAATAATGGAAATAGAAAGTCACTATTTGGCAAATACCACAGTATTAACAATTTCAGTCAAGAATCATCAATGGGTGCTAAGGATTAGTGGGTTCAGGTATGATGAAAAGAAAATATTTACATAGTCTCAAGTTATCTACCCCACAAGATACTAATTATAAAGAGAAAACAGTAACTTTACAATGGAGAATCCTGGCAAAACACCACCTTAACCAAATGATCAAAGTCAACATCACAGTAATAAGATATGGACATCATGAATCACAATATGATGCACTGTGAAAGGCACAATGTCACTTACGAGGTCTGTTTGCCAAAAATGCATCACTTGAATTTAATCATGAAGAAACACCTGACAAACCTGAATTACTGTTTCATGTATGTTACACTTCTCCAACTAAAATAGAAGTTTCTATTATAATGTCGCCATAGTATATATTCATTATGAATTCCTCAAATGTCTGTGAAAGTACAGAGTGGAGAGTGGCACTCAATGTCTGATAAGGCAGGAACACAATATTTAAGACAGGGGAATAGTCCTTGCAAGGCCAAGTCTACGTACATGACCCTGAACAACTCACTCAATCCCTTGGAATCTAGACATTCCTCTCTATAAAATCAAGATATGATATGGTATGTCTATTGAACAAAAGAGATGATGCATATAAAGCAACTTTTGAAATCACAGGGCACTATGCCATTAGAAGTCATTATTATCAATTCTTCATTTTACATAACAACAAAATAATTTCAAAGCTATTGTGTAAAACTAACAGTTTCAACGCACCTTGAAAATCAGAATCAGCCTGTGTTAAAATACTCAAGAACCCTCCTAAAAGATTTTTCACAGTTCCCTGAAGATTAAAAAACAAAACATAAGAAATTAAATTTCTTACCTCATGAAAGCATGAAGTAACTGTAATGTCATGATAAATGATTTGATACTCTACTATATATACATATATAAATATTTTCAAATAACTGGGAAGAAAGCTATGTGTACAATTACACACTTTTCAGTTTCTTTTTTTTTTTTTTAGGTGGCTTATACGTTTATTTTTTTCATACTGTTTTTGGTTTTGGTTTTTCAAAAACAGTGACTATATATTAAATGTAATTTATAAAATATTACCCAGTCTCAGAAATAATACAAGGATTAGTTAGCCAATGACATTAATTTTTTATGCTGCTTTAGAGAACTATGGAATTAAAAGATTTTTAGAATACCATTTGTACATAAAAACATACCTAAGGTATTATAAAAGATAAATAATCATCTCAAATAATTTTCAGACAAGTTGGGTTCTAAATAAGGAGATGAGTGATTGGGGCATGCGTGTGATAAATATTCACCACACTTAACTATATCCATCTTTTACCTGTTGCATGAGTAGAAAAATATTCTTTTCCTTCTGTCTGATGATTTTCAAAAAACTCTCAAATACGTGGGCAAGTACATCAAGTTTGGCTTTACCAGTGGAAAGCAAATTTAATTCCAGCATACAAATCTCGGGATATATGATTTCCCCTTCAGTGAAGTTTTCAAGCAAGTCCTTTGGACTGCTTAACGCACTAAAACCTTCTGCTTCAGGCTTTAAGTCTACACCTGAAAGAGGAAAAGAAAAGATGATTTTTACTCCCTACACACTGAATAAACATTTCAAATCTCACTTAACATTTAGGAGATCTTGTGGCAAAGTGCTCTTTATAAGAAGATTCTCACACAGCCTTTTCCTACGAGGCAACTTTTGATTAGAATAAGTATCTTGGATAATCAAGTCTTGCATATATTTTGAAGATAAATGAGTAGCTTAAAACTAATTTTGATCTTTAATAGAATTACAAATGTCAACAGTAACTTTTATAAACATAAGGCACAGATTTAACATATTTTCTCTGACACAAGTGGGAAAAAAACACTATCTCAAACTTTCTAACCCCAAAATACCTAAATCACAGGCTAGTTCATTTGCCTGTTCAGATCTCCGTGAAAATAATAGGTTCGGCTATTGGTTGGATAAATTCTATACTTTGTCTTCTTCATAAGCGAGAAATGGACACTGTCACTGAATATTACATTTTGGAAAATTTGACTGATGTGCTCTTAAAAGTGACTGCTGTGCTGTTTAAAAAAATGTTCATGTAGTTAAGAAATGTATAAATGTCTACATAGACCAGAGTTCTTTAGATTAAGATCTAATCAGCAAACCTATAAAAAGGAGGAAGTCTGTCATTATAAAATGTCAGTATAAAATGTCAGTACACTGATAAAACCTACACCATCGAACTAATATTTTTTCCAAAAGTGCTTGCTCAGAAGGTAGGGGTGGGGGGAGATGGAGGAAGGTGGTCAAAAGGTAGAAACTTCCAATTACAAGATAAATAAGCACCAGGGATGTAATGGACAACATGATGGCTATAGTTAACACTGCTGAGTGACACATAAGAAAGTTGTCCGCAGAATAGAACGTATAAGGTCTCATCGCAGGGAGAAATTTTTTTCTTCTTTTCTTTTTACTGTACATATATAAGATGATGGATGTTAACTTATACTATCATGATCATTGTTTTATAATATATGTAAGTCAAACCATCATGCTGCATACCTTAAACTTCTACAGTGATGTATGTCAATTATTTCTTAATAACACTGGAAACAAGCAAGAATAGTTTAATAAATCAAGTAAGTTATATGAATATGTGTGTGTGTGTGGATATATACATATACATATATGTAGATTCTTTCAATTTGTGGCTGCTTTTGTTCTTTTCACTCTCTCTATTATATACAAACACTTGCCAAGGGTCCATCAGGATCTTTCTGTTAGGACATCCACGATTATTCCTTCACGCAATGCGAAAGAGAAAACAGACTGAGAAAGACAAGGTGCTGGAAACTTAGTGAAGACTAGCAGTCCTGGGACGGTCATAAGGCCAACATTAAAGAGATGGAGCCTTCCAGAAAGCTCTTGGCTCCAATAGACCCAACTATTTTGTTCTACCCAAGTTTTAAGCCCGGAGACAAAAGATCATGTTCAATCCTAGGGACAAGTTGGGTTGTGGTGAGTTAAGAAGAAATCTCTGCTGCAGCTTCCTTGGATGTCACAAAAAGATGTCTGTACTCCTTATATTAATTTATCTTTCTAACAAACTGCCTGAAATGCTCTTCCTGTCAGTGTCTGTCTGGATAGATTTTTTTTTTTTTTTAATTTAGGCCTCAATATAAACTGAACATCTTCAGTGAGACCTTCTCTGACCACCCAATCACTATCACATCACCTTGTTTTATTTCATCATATTGTTCACTTCTGACATCTAGTGTTTGTTTTTTCTACTGGAATATTGATGAAAGCAGGGACTCTCTCTACCCTGTATTCTCAGGCATTCAGTCAATGTTGGCAATAACAAAATATACCTGTATTACGTTGTCTATACAAATGACAGAATTTATTGTCAAGATCAAATAAAATGAAGCAATGCACTTTTTAAATTGCAAGGTAATACAAAATTCTACAGTGGTATTACTGTAGCACTTTGCTAATTAATAATCTGACTTGCAGATCCAATCACAAGTGCTTCAGTGATATTTTACCATCATCTCGGGTTTCACTGTCCTCAGGATTGCTCTCACTGTCTGCTTCATAGCCTTCTTCTTCAACCAAAAGTTTGAGACTGCAACACTGAGAGTCCTCAGCTTCTTCTGAAAAATCACCAGGTTGGGATGACAATTCCTCTTCAGATTGATGACTCTGTAAGATCAATGCAATTAGAAGGCAGAAGTTGTAATATTTGCTCATGTTTAGTAACAGAATGTTTATTACTCAAAAATCATTTTAAGGATAGCTTCAGTGTTTTCTTTAAGGAAAAAAAATCTCAGGAATCAATAAGAAGCACTATAAATTATGAAATTCATGCAGCAAAAATTTCCAGAATCTCTCAACTTTATTAACACTTCAGAAATGGGGGTCTCTAACAGATGAAGCTATAGGTCATTTCAGTTTTACTGAAAACGAAGTCTATGAAATTTCACTCTAGTTATGGAATAGGAAATGACTAAAAACCACAATGAGGAGGAATTACATTTCTTACAACTTAATGCTAGCAAAAACATATTATTTTTACAAATTTGTTCGGGGAAAAAGACTTTTCCATAGGATTTTTATAAATAAAATGTTTCATAAATTAGGTAACCAGAGTAGACATAAAAATTGTTCAAAGGGATTAATTTTAAGATTACAGAATCCAGTTGTCTATATACAAGCATTTGGGAAATTAAGAGTTTCAGCATTAACTTCCGGTGCAATATCCTGCAGCATGAAATCTTCCTTTTCTTACAAAAATGCTACCATATCTTCACTTTAGAACACATTTTCACTTGAAGCATCTCAGAGTACTTTATCACTGTAACATTAATAAAAGGTAGAATAAAGTAGTATTTTAACATTTTCCAGTAAGCCAATTGATTCAGGAATATGATAAAGGCATCAGTTGTTATTTCAGCAAGTTTTTTAAAGTTATGACAAACAGCAACATAAAATACTGTGGCAGAAGATTATAAAGTGTTATATACCTGGCTAGACTGCAAAATTAAAAGAGAAGTTACATAAAAATAAAGGACAGTATTATTAAGAAGTTACATAAAGATAAAGGACAATTAGTTAAAGGTAAAAGAAACATGAAAGAAGAAGGTAGTGAACTAAATACGTATCACAATTTCAGGAAAAAATTAAAATAGTTCTTTTAGAAAAAAATGTTAACAACTTAGAAGCTATGATTGCTAATTTCTATGCAAGTACGAGTCATTTTGTGTTGAGTGATTTAAAATTAAAGTGAATAGAGGGTTCTGGAAATATTAACTGTATATTAGGAAAGGATCAGAAGATAGGATCAGAAAAGACAGCTGAGTCATCACCATCCCTAAATTATCATTTAATAAACTATCAGTTATATGTAAGACTTATCAAATCATACATTTCTGTCTCCCTGAGAGTAAGTCTCAGTAAATTGCCACATTGCTCTCCTGTTTTTTATGAGATAGGGCACTGAGTAAATACTATCCACCCCACAAGATGGAGAAATGACCCCAGAACTCACCTGACCAAATCATGGCCCACGGGTTCTAACCACATTCATCAGGGCCCTAGTCCCATCCCATACCCAAACAACACACCTAAATCTTATCCATACCTTCTCAGTCATAGCATCGTGGTGTTCAAAATCTGCTGAATGATTCCCCAGTGCGACTCGAAGCAGGGCATCAAATAAAGGCTTTGCTAATTCTGTTTCAGTCACCTTTGACTGGGAAAGATGGTCCCTCATTTCAAACAATATGTTTTCCACAGACAAGTTCTAAGGTAAAATAAAGGATACTAAGAATATTAATAACATGCTTTAAAAAAATTAAACAGCGAGAAAATAAATAATATTTACTTAGTAAGTAGAAAGATAATCCATTTATTTGCAGTAGATATGAAAGTAAAAGGACTACAAATATCTAGTTCTTATACAAATACCTACTGTTACAATTAATAATAACATTTTTATTTATCAAATGCTTTACTCGTTTCATTCTGAATTTCAATGGATCACAAATTAACTGTATCATACACAAAAAAGATTAGTTGAAACTTTGGAGTTTTGATTAACTATCTCTACATTTTACAAATGCCTTATTCTTAGAGACTCTGTAAGACTCTAAGAAGTACTTATATTCCAATCCCTTCCTCTCTCTCCCTTCTCTACTCCTTCCCTTCTGTCTTTGAAGGAAACTCTTGCTGCTTGCCTATGTCCCTATATTAGGTGATGAGGCCATAAAGACAGATACGAAACTGACTTCTCCCTTAATGAATTCCCTCCATCCACCATAAGAAAAAGATACATGTAGGCAAGGTATGATGATGACCACACTGAGCTATAAACAACGTTCTAGGATAAACAAAAAGAGAGAAGGTGCCTGAGAGACCTGTCAAAAGTGTCCCAGGGGAGGTATTGTATGACATGGACAATGAAGAACAAATAGGAGAGGGCAGGCATCGAGGCAGAGGGAGTCTGCTAGTCAGAAGAACACGTCTGGATTAATAACAAGGAGTGGCATCTTGAGAAGCTGCCAGCTAGCTCAGTATGGTTGATGGCAGCATGGTGAAGGATGGTAGGATGTGAAGCTAGGCAAGGAAGTGAACACAAGACACTGAAGGGCTCTGTATGCTATCCTAAGGAGTTTGGATTTTTAACTTTGAGCAATGTGGACACATGAAGATTTTTTAGATAGGAGGAAATGGGGAGACAGGAACTGCAGTAGGGAGAGCCTGTTGGCTGACAGAACAGTTAGGGATGAGTTATTAACAGGGGATCTGCCATATTTGAAGTTTCTTTAGAAGCAGGGCCTAAAACTGAAGATTCCCTTTTCAGCTGAGGAATGTTCTCAGGAAAAATTTGTAGGGTCATGAGGGAAGCAGAATATTTTGGGGGGTGGGTGGGAGAGGGGAATCCAGGCAAAAATATGGTTTCAGAATAAATGCTTGGCTCCAGCCTAATTCCATGGGAAGCTCTGGAGCCTGAACTGCACCACAAAGATTGTCCCCACCCCACAGAGCTATATCCATCCATCACTGGCTATGAGCATCCTTCCCAGGCATCTATAGAAGGGGCGTCTCCCATGAGCCAAGGGCAACCCTTGGGAGATTACTCACATCCTTGTAGCAAATGGCAGATGGGTGCATCAGCTTGGTAAAGGGGAATCTGGGTAGGGCACCAAATAGCATCACACTGAGATTATAAAGTCTAAACTTTGAAACACAGTCCATTATTACTCATCTGACACATAATGCGTATCTAATGCCTTTCAGGGTTGGTAACTTCGATACATGTGGTTTTGCATTCCAAACTAAACTGTAAGCTTCTTGAGGGCAAGAACTGGGTCATGTACTTCTCTGTCCTCCACAGTACCTGATACTGTGCTAAGCATACAAGAGCTTCTCAAAACTTAGAATCTTTGGAAAAACAAAATGACAATAGTATTATGTTAGAACTTTGAAATAAGGAAAGTAAAGCACAAAAGCTGAACAAAGGACAAGTTATTACCTGATTAGGTAACTCTAATTCCATTTTCTGCTGACTAGCTCTGGTGCTATGAAGAAAAATGGCCAGAAGGGCTTCCAAAAGTCGTATGCTCTGAAGTGAAGTCTCACTTTCTCGACCCGTAAGTACCTTTGCTTCCTCAGGAGCAGCTTCAGTAGCTGAAATATGTCCCATATTTATGGAAGAAATATGCTGTGACTCTAATTTACTTACACTGTCAGCACTCTTGTTTAGACTACCCAGTTCTGATGGTGTGGGGTCTCTTTTTACAGTTAAAGATAATAAATCTTCCCTCATGGTGATCTCAGATTGAGAAGTTCTATTTATATCTTGGTTTTCATGTACATTTAGGTCTCCTTCCCTTTTCCCTTGCTCCTCTTCATGACTTCTGAACAGTTTCTGTATGATCATAAATATCAATTTATGGCAAGCCTGGAAACCACCAAGCCTATAAAACTGTTTCTGGAAAACTGGACTCAACATGTAGATCCAACGACACATGGACCAAATGTCTGCCACTTGGTGCATATGTTTGGGAGAAGGCAAGACGAGGCTCTCAGGAGATAAACATGGCGGCATATGATGTAAAGGCTCACTCGCTGTACTGTCATAGCCAGAAGTATCTTCTGAATCATTGGCTGACTCTCTATCAGATTCTGCTTCCTTACTTACACACAAGAATGCCATACAGAGGAAGAGGTTTATCATGTTGATATGAACATCTTGGTTAACAGACTTCCGTTTCTTTGGATAGGCTTCTTTGAGGCTGGCATAAAATTTACTAAGACTCTGAGGAGAATCTGAGTAAGCTTGCTGGTTATGAAAAGAAGTACCTACATTTAAAGATGACAAGTCCTTCTGTTCGACGTCTATCCCATCAATACCTGGAATTGAAGAATCTTCTTGTTGTTCCCCTAGGCTGATTATCAGAGTTTCAAACGCTTTTAGGGAATGACTTCGAATACCATCTAAGTAATTTAATTCAATTATTTGATTTACTCCATTACAACTTAAAAACAAGTCTCTTATTACCCTGTGAGAGAAAAAAAATACACAAGATTTTACATATAGAAACATCACTTATAAATAGGTACATATACTATTTAAATATGTCATTGCTGTATGTGGTATATATTAAACACTAATCTATTCAACAATTATCTGGCTGGTGTTCTTCATTAGAGCAGGATCTCAAATTATTTTCTAATTACTTTCACATACATCCTTCTTCCCATACACCACAAATATGACTCCAACATCATTTAGAAAGAATAGATTACACACATCCCAAGTAAAATGAAGCAATTCTGGGAAGAATACTTTTCCCCAAATGGCAGGTTCTGTATAAATTCTAAATGACACGACCACCTCCACACTTGAGATGGACAAACTCTGAAAACAGGCAAGTATGTGTGTGCCCATTTGTTTGTCTGCCTGATGGTTTACTCAGGAATTTTGTTTGTTTTACATCTGCACCTCATAAAGGGAAGGAACCAAACTGCAGATCTGAAGATTTTTCAGCTCTGTCTCAGATGAGACTCACGGGTCTGGATCACTGGAATCCTAGTAATAACTAACATAAGTCAGCTCAGTAAAGATCCAAGTTATCCACAAATACGCCAAAGAGTTACAAAACTTTTCAAATCAAAGTCGGTTCTATTAAACAATGCGAGAATGTCGGAAATTTAAAAAAAATTGTAAGGAAATCATGACAGATAGGTTATATTTTATTATGTTTTTGAAATGGTATACACATTAATTTGAAAGGCCAGACTATCAGAAGTGAGCTTTATTTATGTAATTATTTTTTAAGTGCCAGACTTGACAATCACAAAATCTGAAAACTCACTGGTAGAATTCTAAATAATTTTAACTTTCTTCTTTTTGCTTATCTGTATTTTCTGTTTTTTTCTATATACATTGTGTATATAATAAATGTAAATGTGGTATTTAAGAAATCATAATCCCCTTAAGGCTACTGCCTTGACAAATAATTATCATTTTAGGTATGTGTGTATTTTACAAAGCTGTAAATAAGTGGGGATATTTTTAATTTTGTATGTTTTATTGATAAAACATTAGCACTTTCTCATGTCACAGCATGGTCTTTGTAAACATTATTTTTAATGGCTAATAACATTCTGTCAAGTGAACATAAATTAATTAATTTAACCTTGCCCCTGCTATTGGATATCTGTGTTGTGTCCATCCTTCCCCTCAGAGGTGTATTTAAAACTTTTCTCCACTGAGAAATTAAAGTCAATGGCTCTATGCTCTTTCCTATAACCACTCCAGGAAACTAAAATAAATAAATAGATTAATAGATCGATCAATCAATAAATACAAGTAAAGCAAACTCTGACATGGGATGGGAACATTTTTTGTTGTTAAAATAAATTAAATCCTAGGAAAGAATAATGGGTAAAGACATTCAAAAAAGCACACAATAAGAAAACGATATCTGCACATGTGCACACATACAAACCTTGACTTAAGCAGAATAGGCAGGGTTTTTAAATAAATCTGAAGCACTTCCTGAGGCAAACACTGGTCATGATGGCAACATACGTGAGTCTGAGTTGACGTGACACTAAGGTGTTGACAATGATGTGCTAATTCAACGCCTTGCTGGAGCACAGGATTAAAGACGGAATTATACAGTTTCCACTGGACAATGACATTGCCTTTCTGGATTAGACTGCAAATGTGATTTGCAATCTGTACACTACGTAACCTGTCTCCTTCAAAAACAAACTTCTGATAAGCCTCCAAGGCGTCCCATTTCCACAGTAAGTCTTCAGATCCACTGCTGGGCAGGATCCCTTGAAATCTGTAGGCAGGGCTGGCCCGACTTGGGCAAGGTGCGGCCTCACATGAGTTTCCCTGCAGTATCTCCTCTAATTTGGCCAGTTGATCAGGGTCAATGGTACAAATATTGCAAGCCGCTTGTTTAATTTTTTGTGGTGTCTCGGCTCCTCCTAACTGATCCAAAATAAGCTTGTTAAGGATATTCAATATATGCTGCTGAAAATGCTTCAGTGCGGGCAACTGGAAAGCATGGAGCAAAGGGACGATCACGGATTTGGGGTCCATGCAACAGCAGATCCCGACGTTCTGGATGCCCGACAGGATCTGGACACAGGTGCTGCTCAAGGAAGCCTGCCGCAGTAAGCGTAAGCACTGATGAGCACACACTGCGATACAGCAGCAGCGCTCGGGGTAATGAATGTCTCCGTCCGCGGTCTCTTCAAATGGGTTTTTGGAAACCTGGTTTTTAAAAGCCGAAACCAGGAGACCTGAGAGGTCTCTGTGGTGGTGCATAAAGTGAGAATACTCACAGCGTCGGTGCCTTTTCCTTGTACACATTGAATGATGAAGTTGCTCTGATTTCACTTTTTTGACAGTGCTCATGATCCTCATCACACTGTTTATGAGGGCTTTCAGATGTTCTGAGGCCTCGGTGGGAACTCCATCTCTTAAAACCAGCCATTCCATTTGAAGAACGGCTGTTTCAAATAAATTGAATCCGTGGTGCTGAATGAATTCTTGAACCAAATCCATGGCTTGACTGAAGAAGAAGGGATTTGAAGCTGCACTTTGAAGACAACAGATCAGGATCTGCAGAACCCCTTCCAGAAGCTCTGGTAAAAGAAGGGCTCTATGACGATACTTTGAAAACACAAAACCTTCTCGAACCTCCTGTAGTGTTCTCTTTTGTCTTGGTGCAAAGGGGTCAGGCTGCTTCTCTAGGCAAGTTCTAATTTTTAAAGCTGCTCTCAGCAATTCCGTTAAGTTTTTCCTAAGATTTTCTGGCATCATCTCTGCGGTACTAATATCTACTGACATAAGATGCAACACTGTTCGAAAAAGCATCCGTTGAACCAAAGCCACTGGTTCTTCAGTCCAACCAGTAGAAAGCGTCTGACTCTCCAAGTTGTCGCTTAGATTACAGCAGTCCCCAAAGCCTGCTAGAAATTCAGTCAGTGTGGGTACTACAGTGGCTGCCAGAGCAGAATTATGATTCAAGGTCATGTCAAACTTACAAACTTTCTCTAATAAAGATAACAAAACATGACATAAGTCAAAAGGAGAATTATTCATGTGACTGATAATAGACAAGGCAGCGGGCTCACTCAAAATGTCACTGTTTGACTCCTGTCTTGGAATAATCTCCTTGGAATGTTCCAAAGCCATGGTGTCAGGAGCAGTCTGTTCTTTGGTTGATAAGTGGTCAAGTTTAGCTGTAAGGTGGTCATCTTTAGGAGACTGGGTTACAAAATGCTGTAGCAGACGGGGCCTTCGATGCTTATTCATGGCTACGCCCTTGTCATCTGAATTGGCTTCTGAGTCTGAGGTGGAGAGCCGTGTCTTTCTTGCATCTCTTATCGAATAGCGGTGGGTAGTTTTACGCTGCCGTCTGCTTTTTCGTAAAATGTTTACTTTCGCAGAAACCTGACCAGATGGGGCACTTCCTTCTAAATATAATTTTTCCTGAGTAGATCTTTGTGAACTTGAGTTTTTTTCTTTGGTCAGGATTATATTAGCTGAGAATGGTAGATTAAAATCTGTTAAGATAAAGAATGAAAGTTTACACCACCTTAATATGTTTTCAAACTCAGTTTGTATAAGTGATTACTCTCTTATTTTATCTTCCATTTTAGGAGCTTTTCCTCAGTTTCTTTTTCCTGGGGCTGATTTCCTTTAGCTATCCGTCGTGTCTCTGGATCACTTCCCCCTACACTTACTCTTTTCATGCTATGTACCGGGTAGCATTGGTTCAAAGGACACAAATTGATTTTGAAAACAACAAAGAAGAACAAAATTAGGGATGTAAATCTGATTTAAAACCATACATTGCATTCTGACATCAACATAAGAGACTCTAGATTATCTGGGATTTAGCATTACTGTTCACACCATCTTACAAATCTCCTCTAACAGTGCCATTAATTAAGAAACAGGAGTATAGGGGTGCCTGGGTGGCTCAGTGGGTTAAGCCTCTGCCTTCAGCTCAGGTCATGATCTCAGGATCCTGGGATCGAGCCCCGCATCGGGCTCTCTGTTCAGCAGGGAGCCTGCTTCCCCCCCCACCCCCTGCCTGCCTCTCTGCCTACTTGTGATCTCTCTCTCTTTGTCAAATAAATAAATAAAATCTTAAAACGAAACAAAACAAAAGAAACAGGAGTATATTATATTCTCAAAAATAGCATTTAGCTTATATCCCTGATATAACTTAAAAACTTTAAGATGTTCCAAAATTATTTTAAAATCATATAATAGATACCAACTGTTCTCTAAGATTGAGGTTAAAAGTTCTTCATTCAAAATATTTACTGAATGCGCCATACACTGAACTAGGTACAGGCATCCCTGTTTCATCCTCAGTGCCTAGAACCTAGGGCTTGGCACGTGAACCACACGCAATACCTATTTCTTGGGGAAATGAATAAATCCTTCTTACTAATTAAAAAGTTAATAAAATCAGTCTTTCCCTTTACAATTTACATAGTAAGATCCATGTGAAAAATATAGTTCTAATTTAGAATGAATAAATAACAATCTATAAATAAAAGGTCTGTGTCTCAAGAGAGGAAGGGGAGAAATTAAGAAGAGTCTGACAAATTCTACCTATACAAAGGATGCAGGCAATAGAGACAACTTTCCTAAAAGAACACTAATAGGATAGCTTAAGTGATAAACAATTTGTGAATTCCACAAATTCAGAAGAAAATGAGAGCGGAGTTAGTGAATCAACAAAATAAGCAGGATAACAATATTACAAGACCTTAGATAATCCCCTAAAAAGAGAGCTCCGTATCAGGAATGTATTAAAAGTGCATATATGGCATTGAAATACCAGATAGAGGGATTTATGTTTAACCTGATAGATCATTAAACATCTCACAATTCACATATCCCAGAAATGGTCAAGGCGAAACTGTTGTAATTCCTCTACTAAACATTCAAACTAAGTTTCAGATACTTAATATGATATAGATATATATGTGTGTGTGTAATTTAAATTTTTTTTTTCAAAATCAGATACTAAAAATAAATGTTGACCTTAAGTGTAGTAATTCTATCCAGCCTTGAAACAAAATATTACTTCACATTAATCTCTTCAAAGAACAGTAAAAAAACTAAACCGAACTGCAAAAGTCACCACTAGAGAACTGATAATAAAAAGCAGTCTTTAAGATAAGTGACGGAGGGGCACTTGGGTGCCTCTCGTGGGGCCGATTGTCTGCCTTCGGCTCAGGTCATGATCCCAGGGTCCTGGGATCAAGACCCACATGCCGAGCAGGGAGCCTGCTACTCCCTCTCCCTTTGCCTCTCTCTCTCTCTCTCTCTCGAATAAAAATAAAATAAAATAAAATAGGCAAAGGAGCTTTCATTTCTCTCTTCAAACTTTCCACTATCCATTTCTCTGATGGGGTTGCACACCTAGACTGACTCCTTCTGCTAAGTGTTCTGCTTCTTCATATACTTCCTGATCATTGTTACATTTGAGTAATCCCCTAAGAAGCACCATGGTTTTTGTATTAGCAGAAATAAAAATGCGTCTACCTAAAGAATTTCTCTTGTCTAGTATCATGCTAATATATACTATTCTGAATTTGAACTGCATCAACTATTGAGGCAGAAGGAACTTTTCCATGGGACTTCTTTCCCCTGTGGAATTTTGATAATACAAGTGATGTGATAAAAGAAACATACCTGCTGCCTTTTCTTCTTGAACAGGTATCTTCCATACCAGTGGAAGGAGTGATAGAAGTAGAGTAAGGAGTTCTTCTCTACATGTCAATGCCTGTATTAGAAACAAAGCAATCCTTCATGTCCTGGGGTCACAAGACACATAATTTCTAGTACCTTGTCTTAAACTGAACCAAAAAATCCTTTTTCTTGAAAGGGTGTATTTGAGAAGCTAAGGATCAAATTAATCTATCTTAAATCCAATGAAAGCTGTGGTACTTTTCAATTTATAAACCCTTCCAAGGACAGAAGAATGTAAGAGTATTTGACGGTATTTAGCACATTCTTGCTGATATTTCCCAAAACAGCTGTTATTACCACCATGCACATGGCAAGAATTTCTCACCTCTGAAAAAACAAATTTGCTAGGTGAAAATGAAAAGTTAAGCCCTATTAATTAGCAAACCAATAACATGAAGTTACTAGAAAAACATGGTCTTCATGCAGTTAAATGTAAAACTCAGAGAACACAATTTTAAAGAGAGAAATTGACATTATTAATAAATGATATATATAAAGAGAGAAAGACTTATTAGTGAAGGTAATCTAATAAATATGTATTGACTGCACACTACGTCCATAGCACTTACTGTCTTACCCTTTCTGGAGGATATGGTCCTGGAGAAGGTCCCCTCATTTGGTCCATAAAATACATACACACAAACAGTTAAAGAACAATAGAAGGCATGTAGTATAAGTAAGTAGCTGGGTGTGGTACAGATACTCAGTTTAGGAGTTCAGAAAAAGGAGTGATCATTTCCAGTTAGAAGTGCGGAAGTGGGACTGGAGCTAGAGAGCTAGACTGGGACACTGGGAACATGGGTGGTCAGGGAATTAATGACAAATCAAGTTTAAGTTCCTCACTTCAGCCAATGGGGAAGGAGTCACAGTAATATATTCAGATTTGCTTGTTAGAAAGACCACTCTAGCCACTGTATAGAGACAGAATTGGGGTGGGAAGGGAAAGGGATTGACCAGTGTTAGAGGCAGGGAAAAATAACCTAGATGAGAGAGAAGGATAAACAGAAGTGCTCCACAGTAAAATTGAAAAGGAGACATATTTGAGAAACTGCAAAGAAGAACTGAAATGACTTGCAGTTAATTATGGAGTGTAAGGGGGAAAAAGAAAGATCCGAACTAGAATAATTCTGGTTTAGGCAAAAAGGTGACTGATAAAGTCCTCACTAAGATAGGAAATTCAGCAGTGGTACTAGGTTGGGCTAGAGATGATGGATCCATTGTTTAGACATACTAAGTTTGATGTGTCTGTGGGATACTGAAATGGAGAGAGCTTTTTAGTCAACAGTTGGATATATAGATCCGGAGCTTAAGAAAAAGACATGAAGTACATAAAAAGACTTGGGAGTCACTGGGGCAGAAGTCAAGGACACAGGAGATTTCCTAAGGAGAGAATGCAGAATGGCAAGAGAGGACGGATGGGAATGGAGCTCTGGAGAGCAACGCTTCAAGAATGAAGAATGGTAGTGCTGGAGAGAGGCCTGCCAAGGAGGCCGAGAAGTAGCTCCCCCAAAGAGATGTAGAGCAAGAGAAATCAAGGGAAGAGAGCAGTTCAGGAAAGAAAGTCAACCAAATCAAGAGCTGTTGTTCTTTAGTTGTATAAGATGATGACAGAAAAGCATTTGGCAAGTAGAGGGTCACTGGCCACCTTAACAAACTCAGTTTTAAGGTAATGATAAGGGTACAAGTCAGATGGCAGTAGGCTGAAGGGCTGAAAAGGAATGAAAAAGCAGGGACACAGCATTCAGACTATTCCTTCTAGTGCCCTGGTTATGAAAAGGCTGAAAATACTTCAAAAGTAAAATCTGAACTTCTTTTCAGGCTTAGAAGACCCTTCATGATGTGATTCCTACTGACTTGACCAGTTTCAACTTCCACCACCACCCCTGACCCATCCCCGCATGTCCAGCTCTGAAGGGTTTCCTGAACACCACGGGTAGGGTCTGTACTCCCCAGTACGTCTTCTTCACACGCATTGCTCTTGCAATTCTCCACCACCATCCTCCTAAATGCCAAATGCCAACTCATTCTTCAGGCAAGTCTTAGTTCCTATGTGGACAGACTTCTCTAATCCCCCCTCAGGCAAGTTAGATATCATATTCCTGATGGACTTCTGGTACAGCAAACAACTTACTGAGCTGTTCCTGTCTGAACGCCAGTTTTCCTCCATGATTCAGCAAATATTTATTGAGCCCCTACCGTGTGCCAGACACTCTCTGGAGGGAGTGGCGAACAAGGAATACACTACTTGCCTTCTCACGAAGCTGACATTTCTAGCAGGGGAGATGGAAAATAATGGGTAGAAATAAGAAGATTTCATACATAATGCTGTGCTATGAAGAAAATTAAACAGGACAGGGATTATACAGTGACTAAAAGGAGGACATTTAGATAGCCTGTTCAGGATGGGCCACCTGAGCAGATACTCAAAAAGAAGGAATCCATGCGAAGATTTGGAGGAAAAGGGCTCCTAGAAGTATACAAAGGGTCAGTAATGGGCTTGGCTATTTCACAGAACAACAAGCAGGCCAGTGTGGCTGGAATAGCAATGGGGGAGTGCTAGGAGATGAGAGCAGAGGGCAGAGGTTGGCGAGGTGGAGAGTGCCTAGTACAGAGTTGGATGTTAAATGTTATCTGCATGAATGACTTTAAATTCTGGATGCACAGTCAAAATTATTCCCAAGGGGCCTAGTTCCAGGTGCGTTACCTCAAAATTAGAAAGACTAACGATGTCTGGATAACATTTCCATGTACAGCTCATACTTCGTATGTACCTTGGTATTTTTAAAGATGCCAGCAAAATGCCCATGGTCTTTCAAAAAATGTAAACCAATTTTGGGCATGCCATTCCTGTAGAGTCCTCCCAATCTGAGTCTTTATCTTTATCTTTGGCAGATAACTAACATTCTAACAGAGCTTGCAGAAACCTTATGAGTGTGTGAAGTGCCCCAGCCCTTGCTCCCTAACAGTACACTGGCAAACTGTCATTGCCATGCGAACAGACATTCCTGCCTCCCAGCCTCTGCACGACACATGTCTGCAACCTCTCTCACTCCTGCCCCCTTAGCTCGGGGGCCCTCACTACTTTCAAGGCCCAGCCCCAGCAAAACCTCTTTTGTGAAGCTTTTTCTCCCACACCAACCCACATTTACTGTTCCTCACCCCTCAGGACTTCATGCCTGTTTTCCCATGTCACCAAGTGGATTAGCTCTGGGAAACCATGGGCCTTTCCAAAGAATGAGACTGAAGCAAGTGCAGGATTTTGGTTTTTGCCACCTCTGCTGGAATTGCAGTCCTCAGGAGGACACCACTCGCCTCCCCGTGGCTCAATATGGCAGTGAGTGCACAACTCTTGACTTCATTCAATCACGGTAATTTCTAACACAATTTAGCATTGGGGAAACTCTTGCTATTCCTCTAGATCTACTACTTTTTTAGGTATTGCATGTTTCCAGATTTATTTATCCTTTCAAGTTCCAAAGAAACCACACAGATCATTCTATCCCTTTGCAAGTCAGAAAATCCTTTTCTCTTATTTGTGGGCATCCTGGCAAACTAGAATTTGTAGTCCTCTATTTCCACCCCCGCTCTGGTTCTTCTCTCCCAAGGTCCTAATTATAATTGTCACAGTGGCCAGAGGAATGGGGTGCTACCTCATGTCAACAAGGAGGAACTTCTCAATATGCCATATTTGGCAATATATGCCATAAACGGATTCCTGGCTATTCTTAGACTGTCTAATCTATAGAAATCATACCACTCTTTGTTTAAAACTTACATTTTAATGTTTCCCCTTCTGCAGGGAAAAGGACAGCAACATGCTTTTTTAAATTCCCCACAGCAATAATAAACAGTAAAATCACTCTCATTCAGGTGGCAATTTTTTAGCTCGACTCAACAAACATATTTTAGGTACTACCAGGTGTCAGGCACTGTTCCTTTCACAGTTCAAGTAATGGTGGCAGGGTGGGAGAGGAAGGGCAAATGAGTCAGGGGAACAGTTGAGACACAAGGAAGATGGATGGCCAGGAAGCTACAAAGGCAGGTGGGAACCAGACGATGGAGTTCAAGGACCTCAGGATAACAGGCTAAACTTAGCGCTTGGACTGGATTCAGATAACTGAAGTTCCTTTAATTGGTATTAATGATATTACTTTAAATCCACATTTTGACACACTAATTAAATTTAATGTTCCAGACATAAGCAGAAATATATGTGTTAAGTCCTTTATTTCTTTTTTCAAAATTTTATAATTATTTCTAATGTAAGTGTGTATACACACACACACACACACACACATATATATAAGAACATTTCTTCATTAGTATTGTAAAAAGAATCCTTTTTATTTTATTTTCTAGCTATATAGCTGTGGCTAAAGGAAACAATGATCTTTTGGATTTTTCTGTATATATCACTTTAAGAATGGTTATTTTTATTTCTCCATCTTTCTCACATTTTAGCTGTCATTACTTTCATGATCCACTTTACTATTGTGTGTTTTTAAAACATGGTAACAAACAGAAATAGTCGTAAAGAGTTACTATGTTGATTCTCTTATAGAGCTTATTCCTAAAAAATATTATTGGTTTTTCTCCTCTTCGTATATGGCATCCTCTATTCTTAATCTGTTTTTTGAGTTTTTGTTAAGAATGGATTAATTTCATCAAACGTTTTTGATGTCTCGGTAGAGCTCAAATGTACTGCTTTTTCCCATTGATGTCAAACATTATGCTCGGAGTTCTTCTTGAATTATAACAGGGGTGGCAATCTTTGTTTGTAAACATCTCTGCCTTTTTGAATCATATATGGCCCCTGCTATATATGCTTCTGTTTCTTTTAACAACCCTTTAGAAATGCAAAAACCATTCTTAGCTTGTGGGCTGTCCAGAAACAGATCACCGGCAGCAGGATTTGGGTCTGCAGGCCCCAGTATGCCCAACCAGTCCCTGTTGCCTTTCCTCCTCCCCTCCCAGCAAAGCAGGGTTATAAACTGGCTGTATTACTCTTTGTTAGGATTCCAGAAAGACTTTAGGTGGTATCTAGTAAATCCTATCAGCTAGACAAAAGTACTACAAAGAATCTTGCAGGCATTATTCCACACAAGCTTTATATGCCTGAAGTAGAGAGGTCTCAAAAGCAATTATAGATGTGGCTTTTGGGGGATGTGGTGGATTCCATTAAAATTCAGAGGAAATCCATAATGTTTTTAAAGAAAGCTGTATTATTAAAAAAATACCAACAGCCTGGACGAAAAGGAAGAGACAGTTCAAAATGAATAGACACCACTGGGCCCCCACTTTTCTACAAGTGTGAAGCAGGGTGAGAATGCTACACATTATAAGCTGTCTCTTATGGAAAAGAGAAGACGCCTTGGAGGATGGATCCCAGAGCCCTGGAGAACCATGGATTAGGGAAGCACTCCCACAGAAGAAAACATTCCTTGCCCCAAGAACAGGGGGCACCGACATGCCCGCTAGGGACCTCACTGGGTCAGTGACTACTACGTGCCTCCGGTCACTCTCCATTTTGAACACAAGTATCTAGTGTGGTTAACTTGTCCCTGCTCATCACTGTATATGGGTGAATGTGGCTTTTGTGTTCACAAGTCTCTCAATCAAGAAGAGTTGTAACCAAAGCACTGTACCTGGAAGCCTCGTCTGCATCCAGAACTGATAAACATCATGAGATCAGAAACTTCAAGCCTGATGCCGTGATGGGATGATACTTTGAGAGTCCTGTGGGAGAGGGAGTGTGGGAGGAATGCTAATAACTGTGGCCAGAGAGGAGACGATGGTAGATAAAATATGGCCACAAATTATCTTCTCCTGAAACGATGGGAGTCTATGTTCCTATCCCTTCATTCTGTGACTTGCTTTGAGCAACAGAATGTGGCAGAAGTGATGTTATGTGACATCTTGCAGCTTTTCTGCTCCCCTCTTGGAATAATGCTTCCACAACCACATAAAGAAGCTGGGCCTCACCTACTGACATCGGAGAAGCCACGTGGATGAGAACTGAGGCAGCCTAGTAGACATCCAACAGCCCCCAGTCTTCTGCCAACAGACTGCACAGTCAGAGATCAGCCCAGCTGATCCCACAATTAGCGGAGGCCGTGATCCTGGCTGGGTCTACAGGAGCTGCCAACTCACAGACACATGAGCAAAGGAATCCTTGTTGTTTCATGCTAGTAAGTTCTTGGAATGTGCTCTGTTATGCAGCAATCACCTGATATACTCATTGCTCTGATCTATTAGCCTGGGTGTAAAGGGAGATAACTCACCAGATTACCTGCTCTCTGTGGGTAGCACCACCGTCTAGTGGCCAAGCAGATACTCTCACTACTCCAAGAAGTAGGAATACCAGCATCCCCCCTACTCCCTCATTCCTGCCAAACTAATCATGCACAGATAGATCCTGGCATGTCTGTGAACAGAATCTGTAGAACTAGAGTAAATTAAAGTTCACTTATTATAATTATCTCTACTAATTTTAAAAGTTTGCATTATTTTCCTACTGAAATAATTCTCGTTAATAATATTTCCAATGACTTACTTGTCAAATCTGAAGAATAATTTTCATTGCCTATTTTCTTGCTTCAAAACCTCCTCCATGTAAAAAACAAAACAAAGAAAAACCTCCCCAGTGTTTTCAGAAAAAACTTACGCCTCCTTAATATGGTATACGGGGTTTGCCATCACATGGCCTCTGCCTTCCAGTCCTTTCAGCAGCCCCAAAACTGCACATACGGGCTTTGCTCTAACCCCACTAAACTACTGCTAGGTCACTGAATGTTCTTCCTTCTCTAGCCTCCAAGGTCCGCATTTGCAGTTCCCCTGGTCTAATGCTTCCTCTCTTTCTACATTCCTAATCCCTACTTAGAGATGCCAATTTCTCTAAGAAGCATTTCCTCATTGCCCTCTCCTTTACATGCCCCAAATACTTCTACACTGTTTTGTCATCATTGCCTTTTTTCAATCTGTCCGCCTCTTCAAAAGCTAGAGCTCCCAGTAAGGACAGTCTCTGTTCTTTTAACTCTGCATCTAGCAGAGCTGCTGGTATTATAGGTACTTCATGGCCTGCTGAATAAACCAGTGAATGAATTGTGTAGCCCTACTTCTAAAGGTCTGATATTTTTCTATTACGCTTATTTTATATATTACAGTGATAGGCCATTTCTGTAGTACTATATATTAAAGGGATAATACCACAAAAATGTAGGGAGAAAAAAGTACTCTCTTACACAGAAAACAGCTGAAAAAGACACCTATTATAATTTTTAAATAATGTTTTGTTCATAAATATATAAGTACCTTCTCCAGTAAAACTTCACATTTTACTCAGCAAAATAAGTAACAACATTATAGAGCATTCATAAAGTGTGAACAGGTATGGAAATTTATATGCTGAGGTTTTAAAAAGTAGTATTTATCACACTTGAGTTGGTAATAAATTATTGTGATTTTCTATTCACTACATCAGAATTAAGCTGTATATATTTATAACCAGGGTATAGAAAAAAATTAGAAACTGTTATGTTATATGAAAATAAATACTTTTTATGTTGGAAGACATCTTTTAAATCATCCAATTTAATGTATTTAAATTGTTCCTGATGAGGACACAGAGATCTGAAGCAGCTGGTCATGAACTGAAGTCACCCATCTCATTGATGCTGGTGCCAAGATTAAAATCTAAGACAACTCTTCTTTTTTGGGCTGGACAAATTTTCTTTAAAAAAACCTGTAAAGATCTGCATATAAACTTCAACCATGGTACCTTTAACCATTGAAAAGAACATATTTTTTCTTTTTAAGGAGACTATTTTTTTCTGAAGAATAAACAGATTAATGTGTCTGTATATAATAAATCATGACCAAATAGGGTTTATCCCAGGAATGCAAATGATGGTTTCAACATTTAGAAACCATCGATATAATTCACCCATCTTAACAGAATAAAAAAAATAATATGATAGTCTCAGTGGATTCAGCAAAGGCATTTGACAAAATCCAATATCCATTCAGGATAAAAATT
The DNA here is from genome assembly GCA_028534135.1 of Potos flavus. Taxonomy (NCBI): domain Eukaryota; kingdom Metazoa; phylum Chordata; class Mammalia; order Carnivora; family Procyonidae; genus Potos; species Potos flavus. The sequence continues at coordinate 59,487,491 of CM052894.1, read as the reverse complement.
CTAACAGGTTAGGAACAGACGAGAAATCCCTCATTCCGATAAAAGGCTTCTAAGAAAAACCCAGAGCTAACATGATGGTTAATGGAAATACTGAATGCTTTCTCTCTAAAGTCAGGCACTAGGCAGGATGTTCACTCTCATCACTTCCACCTACCTTTGCACTAAGAGCCAATGCAAAAGGCAAGAAAATGAAGTAATAGGTACAAAACTTGGAAAAGAAGTGAAATTATTATTCACAGATGATTTGATCGTGTACACAGAAAACCCTAAGGAATCTGCAGAAAAATTTCAAAATAAATACAAATAAATGAATTTAGCAAAGGCAAAGGAGGCAAGGTCAATGTACAAAAATCAATTATATTTCTATGAGCAACAAATGACAGAAAATAAAAATTTTAAATGCCATTTATAAGAGCATCAAAAATAATAAAATATTCAGAATAAATTTAACCAAAAATATGCAAGACTTCTACACTGAAAATCAAAGAAATATGGCAGAGAAATTAGAGAAGACTCAAACAGATATTTACACCATGCTGATAGACTGAGAAACTCAACATTGTTGTCAATTTTCTCCAAATTGATTTTTGGATTCAATGCCATCACAAGTAAAATCCTAGGAAGCATTTCTATAGAAATAATAAGCTCCTTCTAAAATTTATACGGAAATGCAAAGGACTTAGAATAGTCAAACATTCTTGAAATGAATGAACTGAATGAAAAATGAACACTTTGAAGAACTTATACCACCTAATTTCTAGACACACTATAAAGGCCACAGTAACCCAAACAGATGATAGATAGTAGAACAGAAGAGTCTAGAAATTCGTCTGTTGAAGGGCATCTTGGCTCTTTCCACAGTTTGGCGATTGTGGCCATTGCTGCTATGAACATTGGGGGTACATATCGCCCTTCTTTTCACTACATCTGTATCTTTGGGGTAAATATCCAGTAGTGCAATTGCAGGGTCATAGGGTAGGTCTATTTTTAATTTCTTAAGGAATCTCCACACTGTTTGGAAAACAGTGGCCGCATAAACAATGAATCTTGGAACACTGAAAAAATGAAATTAAATTAAAAAAGAAAAAAGAAGAAGAGTCTAGAAATAAAGTCCAAGTATATGGAGAATTGATTTTCCACAAAGGTGCCAAGGTTATCCATGGGGAAAGGGCAGACTCTCAAGAAGAAATGTAGCTGGAATAACTGGGTAACTGCACGGGGAGGAGGGGGAGAAAGGAACCATAGCTGCAGCCTCACACTCTACACAAATATTAATTCCACATGGATCACAGACCTAAAAATAAAAATACTAATTAAAAAGCTTCTAGAAAAAAAAATAGAGTATCTTTGCAACTTTGGTATGCAAGATAAGGATTTCTTAGGATATAAAACACACTATTTACATAAAAAATCTGCTCTTCTAAAGGCACTGTTAAGAAATGAAAAGGCAAGCCACAAAGAACATATTTGCAATTCAACAAAGACATGTATCCAGAATATATTTTAAAAAAAAAAAACTACAACTGGATACTAAGCAAATAACATGACTTTTAAAACGGGCACAAAACTTAAATAGACAATCACTAAAGAAAATGTACAAACGGCCAATGAACACATAAAATAGCACTCAGCATCATTACTTTTTAGAGAAATGCAAATTAAAATCACAACGAGATACTACTTCATATTCACTTACGACGGCTAATATTAAAATGGCTGGCAATGTGAAATATCAGAGAGGATGCAGAACAACTAGAATTCTCATACATTGCTGGTGAGAATGAAAAGTGGCACAGCCGCTCTGAAAAAAAAAGTCTGGCACTTTCTTATGAACACCTACCCCTTGACACAGCAATTGTATGCCTAGGTAGTTACTCAGAAAAAATGAAAATATATTCACACAAAGACTTTTTTAAGAATGTTCACAGCTGTTTCATTTTTAATAGCCAAATGGAAACGAAAGCCAAATGGTTAAGCAACAGGTGAATGGTCAAATTGTGGTGTATCCATACAACAAAATACCAGAAACAAAATGTGGTGAGTTACTGATTCATGCATAACGGATAGAGCTCTGGGATACAAGAGTACATACTGCATGATTCCATTTATATGAAGTTCTAGGACAAGCAACACTACACTTAGATGCTGGAAATTAGAATTGTGGTTGTGTTGCAGCGGGGGAAGGGGAGGGGCTGCCTGAAAAGGGGCATAAAAACCTTTTTCTAGAGTGGTAGAAATGTCCTGAACTTTGAGCTAGGCTGTGGTTACACAGGTGTTTGTATTTGTCAAAACTCATTCAACTATACACTTTACATCTGTGCATTCACTATATGTAAATTATATGGCAATAAAAAGTCTGTTTAATTATTTATACCAAATATCTGTTAATAAAGTTCTTGCACAAAAGTGGAAGGGTAGCTACAGACTTCATTTGCCTCTTGCTTGGAGTACCCAAGAAGTGCTCCTATTCATGAGAAGCACAGACACAAAGGTGAAGTTCCTCCTGAAATGCACAGCTTTGAATCTACTGTTTTGATTCCACCCTAAGTTATTAAACTTGTACAATTAAATTCGACTTAAGGATCCAAATTATCATTCTCCATTTGCTGGTTTAAATAATTAAATCTTGATAAGCCCAATTTTTTAAATGGCTATTTGCTCTCTACTTCTACTGTTCCTACTGGTTCCTATTATCATTGCTACAGATATTCCAAAGGTGAATGACTGGGGATGAGGGAACACAAGATATTACCTTAGGAAAAAATATTGTTGCAATTATGACTTGAATGATTTCACTCATTTGATAATACATTAAAAGATATTTCATGACTTAAAAGAGAAAGCATACAATCTATAGAAACAGAAAGTAGATTAGTGTTTGCTTAGGGCTGAAGGTGATGGGAGGGATAGGGGAGTTACAGCTAAAAGGTGCCAGGTCCCTGTTTGAGGTGATGAAAGTGTTCTAAAATTGACTATGTAACAGCTGCACACATCTGTGATTATGCTAAAAACCACTGACTTGACCTATTTTACTTAGCATAATCTCCTCCAGTCCCATCCATGTTGATGCAAAAGTTGGATATTCATCCTTTCTGATGGTTTCACTTATTTGTGGACCATAAGGAATAGCATAGAGGACATTAAGAGAAGGGAAAAATAAACGGGGAGAAATCAGAGTGGGAGACGAACCATGAGAGACTATGGACTCTGGGAAACAAACTGAGCGTTTTAGAAGGAAGGGGGTTGGAGGGATGGGTGAGCGTGGATGGGTATTAAGGAGGGCAAGTATTGCATGGCGCACTGGGTGTTATACGCAAACAATGAATCATGGAACATTACATCAAAAACTAATGACGTACTGTATGGTGACTAACATAGCACAGTTAAAAAAAGGGGGGAAATAAAGTAATATGTCTCATAAAAAATAGATCTATAAAGAAAAAAATAAAGATCATCTAGAAAATGCAAAAAAAAAACCCCACTGAGTTGTACATATGAAATGGATAAATTCTATGATATGGGTTATATCTTAACATCTACAGCTTTCATTAAAACACCTACTGAGATTCTCATTAGGATTGCACTGGAATCTACACATCAATTTAGAGAAAACAAGTATCCTTACAATACTGATTTTTCTAATACATGAAAATTATGTAGTACTACATTTATTTGGCTTGTCTTTAGTTTCTCTCAACAATGTTTTATAGAATTATGTACAGAAATCTGTACATATTAGATTTATTCCTGTGCATTCGATATTTCTGATGCTACTTATAGGATATCCTAAAAAGAGAAAAAGCACTGAAATGTTCTAATGTGGGGTAAGAAAACGAACAGAGCAAGATATGCTTATTAAATCATCAAAATTTTGAAATAAAAATCACTACACATGATCTAACAAATAATCTTTTCTAATTTTAGAATTTATTTATGGAAAAGTCATACAAAATATAAAAATTAAGTTACATGTAGTCATGCATTTAATAAATAACATTCATGAAAGGAGTAAAAATACATAATATATTGGAAAATACTCTGGAAAATTTCATGACAGGTGGATACCACAGTGAACAAATACTCCCTGATATTTGTTACGTTCCTTAGTGTATAGTGAAAACAGAGTCATGTTTAATTTTAGTCTTTGTATTTACACAATATATGTATTTATTAGCAAAATGCTTTGATAGCAAAAAATTTCAACAGTAGTTAAGTTTCTATCTAAACCCAATAACATTTATAAGTGTTGAAAAAAGTCTGTCATATTGGTGCTACAGAGACCTTATTATCTTTTCAAGTTAATTGAAATACTATCTAACTACATTAATTAGCCCCCTGAAAGCAGACAGTAAATTTTTCTTCCATAAAATACATATTTGTTTTTTACTAAAATGAAGTAAAGACATAAATCATGTTTGAGCTGTGAGTTAAGCCTGTCTGAGTTACTTAATGTACTGCATTTCAGTTTTTCGTCCACAAAAGAAGGTTGGATGACATCTCTATTTCCCAACTAGCTTTAGAGTTCTGTTAATTCCATAATAAGGAAACAGCAAAATACTATATGTTCAGACCACACTTTGAGCAAACACAGTGAGGTATAAAAAAACTGGATGTATACAAGCTAAAGGACTCAATAATTATTGGTTTAAGGATTCTCTACTTTCACCCCAGAATTAGTAAACTCTCTAAATAGAATTCACACTAAACCTTTCAAAAACATATCTGACATTTATTGAAAGTGCAAATGTTTTTCTGAATCAAAATCTTAGGTCTCTACTAATAATCATAGTTATCTCACACTGATATTAGGATAAAAAGCTTAATATATATGAGGTCATTTTAGAAGAAAGGCCATTTATAATCCTAAGACATTTCAGACATTTTGAAAAGTATTCAAATAAACAGTATGTTCATAAACGGGGCTACTTTTCTTTGTTGGAGTGATGTGAGAAATTAGGACTTTATCTCAAAGAGACTCTCAGAAACTACGCAACCCAGAAATTATGTATCTGTAATCAACTATAATATACTGGTGAAAAATTATTTGATATGAAAATGTTACCTGATCAATGATAGAATTTAGCTTGGTAAGTAACAGAAATCCTCGGCCATGGACAAGGTATTGGCCAAGGGTAGCCATGTGTGTCTCCTCCTCTTCTTCCTCCCTGGCCTCCACCCTCTGGACCACCGCATTGCAAAGCCGGTTGACATCCGTCAGAAATTCACGTGCCAATGAGTTACTGTCGATGCTCATGACCGAGCTATCAAATAAATATTACCAAAAAAGATCATTAGAGAAATAAAAATTTATGTTTAAAACTAAGTGTGTTTAAGGTTGGTTGTTTTTAACCAAAGACTGACTTTACATTACCGGGCATTGGTATTTAACCCAATAATATTTTCAGACATAGTTCTGATCAGTTAGGTGCTCCTTAAATATTCTTACATGGCAGAAATAGTAGTGGGTGTGATAATCCCTGAGCATAACCAAGAACAGGAAGTGAAAGCACCTAGATAGAAGATACACGAGTGAGTGGTGGCAGTTAAGGTAGATTCTGACCTTCTTAAATAAGTAGCCTCATCATAGAATAAAAATAAACCCATTACTTATACACTGTTCTTGCTCTACATGGTTTAAAAATATGAATGGATCTTTTAAAAATATAAACATGTTTTAAACATGATGGAACTGACAATCAGTGATACACCCTCCCCCCAACAACTGGGGTTCAGTTAATGGCGGGAAAAGGATTTCTCATCAGGTAAATAAAAATTGAAGAATTCTAGCATCTGAAGTTATGCCACTTCGCTTCTTACTATACATTTAAATCAAAGGGCAATGTGACATTTTGAGATAAAGGAAAATAATAAGGTAAAGCAGACAGAAGAGAGGAAAAACACCAATATAAAGGGGAAAAAAAGTGTAACTATTTAGAAAGGAAAAATCATGAACAATAAAATTCCCAAAGAATTTCAGAACAGTTTCATCTTAGGACGAAAAGTAATTTTGAGACATCCAGTAACCTTTAAAAACGTTTTAACCTGGAGAGATTAAATAAGAAGTATATTGTGGAGTCTTTCTTCACCCATTGGCGGGGGGGGGTGTAGGGTGGGGGGGGAGGGGTGGGCACCTCCTGGCCCCTGTGGAGAAGGCAGTGGACCATAGCACTGTGCCTATTACCAAGGGGCAAGGCCAGCCTCTGAGCCCTAATCAACCGAAGCACACCTGATTCAGAAGCAGCCAACAAACATCTGGCTGCAAGACAGGACTTGTATGATGCAGCTTGCAAAGAGGCATCCGGCCAATCAGGCTCCTTTTGTCTGATGGGAATTTGAATTAAGGGACATAGTTGATGAGCTGAAAAGTCACATAAAGATGGGCCTGTGGTAGTTATTATGAGGTAGCTAAGACTCATAAGAAGACAACTGGATGAAAATGAACTACTAGGATGCAAAGGGAACCAGATAAACATGAAAGGGAGAGACCAAAGAAATTCCTAATACTACTTTGGTTCCTGTTCATTTTTGGGCCTGATGATTTAAGTCCTGGATTCCCATCAGAATTCTAGGTATTATTATAGTAACAATCCCCTCTGTAGCATAACAAAGGTCATTATTTTTAATATTGTTGATTACTAGGGAAAAAGTATAAAAAATAAAACGTACATTACTCCTTATCTCAAAATATCCTTCCTTATATAAATATTGGCTTTTTATAAAGCTTTCATAAGGTAAAATTATTCAATAAATCAAATAATTTATAATATAAACTAATTACATATTATAATATGTACATAATGTATAAACTTATTTATATTCTGTCCATAGTTACCAATTTTATTACTTTATTTCACCTACTTTGTCACAGATTTTAAGGTACATAAATATGTAGTGTACCACTAAAACAAATAACACTGCCAATTAAAGTATAACACAATACCTTCTTATCTCACCTTCTAGGCCATCAAGACTACCCACCATGTACCATTTCTTTTTTTTTTTTTTTATTTAATTTTATTTTTTCAGTGTTCCAAGATTCACTGATTATGCACCACACCCAGTGCTCCATGCAATACGTGCCCTCCTCCACCAGCCTCACCTAACCCCCTACCCTGCTCCCCTCCAAAACCCTCAGTTTGATTCTCAAAGTCCACAGTCTCTCATGCTTCGTCTCCCCCTCCAGTTTTCCCCAATTCACTTTTCCTTTCCTTCTCCCAATGTCCTCCATGTTATTCCTTATGCTCTACAAGTGAAACTATATGATAATTGACTCTCTCTGCTTGCCTTATTTCTTAGGAGTGCTACACTACCGTTCTTGGGATTTTCTTCCAAAGATGCTGACATCATTCTGTAAGTTTCGATGCTGGTACCTGATCTTACCAGATAGCATCAGCAGAAAGTTTCCAAAAACATTTAAACACAGAAACATTTAAAACTCATCAGATATAGTACAACAATGCACGTAACTCAACTAAAGTGCTGATATGAACCACTAATGACGAAGTTCCTTCCTGAGCAGGCAAGAACAACCCCTTCACCAAGTGCAGCCGGCTCCCAGTGCGTACTAGACACCACTGATTACAAGGCACACTGCAACTTTAGCAATTTCACATTTAAAAATGTGAATAACTTAAAAATTATGGTAATAATTAGGGCCTATTTTCTGGAAATGAAGATAATGAAAATTAACGTGAATATTTAGGTATGACAACTACTGCGGAAATCATTTCAATGCTACTTCCTAAAAGCACAAGATGCCAGGTTTGCAAAAAATATTACAATATATGCAGAAATGTATGTTATTCCTGATTTTTAAATGTACATAAAATACAGACATAGTTACATAAATAGGGTATTATATATAAATGATCTGACATGTTTTGATTCACATAGATATTTTGGAAATCTTTTCACATGAGCTCTCTCTTACACTTTCTGCTAGCTTCCTGGCATGTTGCTGCATGTATATATAACATGTTTTTCATTATATAGAGTACTATTAACTATGCAGCCAACCTCTTATTGAATATTTAGGCTATTTCTAGCTTTAATTATCATAGAGCTGCAATGAACATCCTTACACTACTTGCACATTTATCCTTTATGTCCTTGTGATAGAAACTGCTGTTACTTCTTCATATAATAGGTTTTATGCACTTCTTGTTAGTTCCCTTCCAGGGTGTTTTGTAGTTTTTGCTGTTATTCTGAGTGGGATTTTGTTTCCATTATATAATCTAATTAGGAAAGAAAACTGGTATGTAGGAGGCAAATAGGAAGTATATTTATGTTGATATAGTAATCATATATCCAAACTTCTTACTGAACTTTCATTAATTTTTTTTTTAATTTCCAGACATAAAACCCTATCATCTACAAATAAAATTCTGAATTCTCCTACCCAGTATTCACACACTTTCCACTCTTCAAAGTGCATTAGTTAGCACAAACAGAACAACATCGATAGGGGTAATGGGGGACACTTTTGCCTTGCACATTAATAAATATTCATTTCTTCTTGCTCATCTAATAGGAATGTTGAATTTCAATGAATGCCTTTCAGCCATTCTGAATGCCAACTGAAAAGATGATTGCATGGTATATTTTAAAGATTTTTAAAAATATTTCGAATATACAGAAAAGTACAAAGAATATATAAGAAGCAGATATAGCAAAAGCTCAGATTTAGCAAATATTAACATTATGCAGTGCTCAGATCAGTGTGTGTGTATGTGTGTGTGGTGTGGTATGTGTGTGTAAAGAAATCAAACCTTATAGTACAGGAAAGCCACACCCCCACCTCTCTTTAGTTGATGTTTATCATTTCTATACATGTTTTTATAATTTTTTACATGTTTATAGCCATAAAAATATTCAGTATTGTTTTAACTATTTTAAAAACATATATAAATAGTAAAAAAAATATATATATATATATATAAATAGTATACTATATGTATCCTTTTATAACTTTATTTTTTCTCTCAACATTATATTTGTTCCTTTAAACCATTATGCAATATGCCATTGTATGGATACGCCACAATTTATATATCCATCTCTACTAATAGAAAGTTTAGTTGTTTGTACTTTGGGGTTTAATTAATGTCACATAACTATGCAGTTTCAAAGGCTTAGACTGAAACAAGTATTTTAACTGCTTATATCTATTACATTAAATACTTACCAATCTCTCAACACTTCTGTAACATTTAGAGTCTTTGTAATTTGAGCTCATGAACCAGATGAAACAAATATTCCTAGAATAAATCTTCACCTATTTAAAGAAAAGACAAATGTATTAATAGTAATAGTACAACACAAGTAATTTTAAATAAAGTTCTGACAAAAAAACCAATGGCCAGTCTTCATATTTGTTGTAAAAGAAGCCAAAGAAGTTTTTGAACCTCAAGAACACACTAAAAAATTTCTAAAGCTCCAAGAATGGAATCTTGAGACAGGAAGTATTGGAACATACTTGATCTGAACAAGGCAACTTGATCACAAACCCCTACTCCTCCCTTCCTTCCAACTCCTTACAATCTCCAGGTAAACCACCAGTTAACTATAAAGGAGAATCAGCGCAGTATCAGTCTTCTTAACACTGAATCTAGGAGGCAGTGGAATACCATTGACATTCATACTATGGGTAGCCAAGTTATTACTCTCCTGTGGGAGTGAAAGGCATCTGAGGATATATGAAAACTCAAAAAAAATACTAAAACCAAACAATGAATAAACTACCACCAAATTTTATATCCTTGTTGAAGTTTTAAAAATGAATTAACCTTTCCATATTTTGTTAGTACATAAGAAAGCAATGGATTTCTGTACATCGATTTTGTATCCTGCCATATTACTGAATTGCTGTATGAGTTCTAGTAGTTTGGGGGTGGAGTCTTTTGGGTTTTCCATATAAAGTATCATGTCATCTGTGAAGAGAGAGAGTTTGACTTCTTCTTTGCCAATTTGAATACCTTTTATTTCTTTTTGTTGTCTGATTGCTGTCGCTAGGACTTCTAGTACTATGTTGAACAACAGTGGCGAGAGTGGGCAACCTTGTCGTGTTCCTGATCTCAAAAGGAAGGCTGTCAGCTCTTCCCCATTGAGAATGATATTTGCTGTGGGTTTTTCTTGGTAGATTTTATGAAGCTGAGGAATGTTCCCTCTATCCCTATACTTTGAAGACTTTTAATCAGGAATGGAGGCTGTATTTTGTCAAATGCTTTTTCTGCTTCAATTGAAAGGACCATGTGGTTCTTCTCTCTTCTCTTATTGATTTGTTCTATCACATTGATTGACTTGTGAATGTTGAAGCACCCTTGCATCCCAGGGATAAATCCCACCTGGTCATGGTGGATAATCTTTTTAATGCACTGTTGGATTCTATTAGCTAGGATCTTATTGAGAATCTTGGCATCCATATTCATCAGGGATACTGGTCTGAAATTCTCCTTTTTGATGGGGTCTTTGCCTGGTTTGGGGAAATTAGAGAATCGATTCCATTTACTATAGCACCAAGAGCCATAAGATACCTTGGAATAAACCTAACCAAAGGGGTAAAAGATCTGTACTCGAGGAACTACAGAACACTCATAAAAGAAATTGAAGAAGACACAAAAAGGTGGAAAAGCATTCCATGCTCATGGATCGGAAGAATAAACATTGTTAAAATGTCTATACTGCCCAGAGCAATCTACACTGTCAATGCCGTCCCGATCAAAATTCCACTGGCATTTTTCAAAGTGCTGGAACGAACAATCCTAAAATTTGTATGGAACCAGAAAAGACCCCAAATTGCTAAAGCAATGTTGAAAAAGAAAAACAAAGGTGGAAGCATCATGTTGCCTGATTTCAAGCTATACTACAAAGCTGTGATCACCAAGACAGCTTGGTACTGGCACAAAAACAGACACACAGACCAGTGGAACAGAGTAGAGAGCCCGGATATGGACCTGCAACTCTATGGTCAAATAATCTTCAACAAAGCAGGAAAAAATATCCAGTGGAAAAAAGACAGTCTCTTCAATAAATGGTGCTGGGAAAATTGGACAGCTATGTATAGAAGAATGAAACATGACCATTCTCTTACACCATACACAAAGATAAATTCGAAATGGATAAAAGACCTCAACATGAGTCAGGAATCTACAAAAATCCTAGAGGAGAACATAGGCAGTAAGCTCTTCGACATCGGCCACAGCAACTTCTTTCAAGACATGTCTCCAAAGGCAAAGGAAACAAAAGCGAAAATGAACTTTTGGGACTTCATCAAGATAAAAAGCTTCTGCACAGCAAAGGAAACAGTCAACAAAACAAACAGGCAACCCATGGAATGGGAGAAGATATTCGCAAGTGACACTACAGACAAAGGGCTGATATCTGAGATCTATAAAGAACTCCTCAAACTCAACACTCAAAAAACAGATAATCACATCAAAAAATGGGCAGAAGACATGAACAGACCCTTCTCCAAAGAAGACATAAAAATGGCTAACAGACACATGAAAAAATGTTCATCATTATTAGCCATCAGGGAGATTCAAATCAAAATCACATTGAGATACCACTTTACACCAGTAAGAATGGCCAAAATTAATAAGACAAGAAACAACAAATGTTGGAGAGGCTGTGGAGAAAGGGGAACACTCTTCCACTGTTGGTGGGAATGCATGTTGGTGCAGCCACTTTGGAAAACAGTGAGGAGATTCCTTAAGAAATTAAAAATAGACCTACCCTATGACCCTGCCATTGCACTACTGGGTATTTACCCCAAAGATACAGATGCAGTGAGAAGGGCCATATGTACCCCAATGTTCAGCAATGGCCACAATCGCCAAACCGTGGAAAGAGCCAAAATGCCTTTCAACAGATGAATGGATAAAGAAGATATGGTTTGTATATACAATGGAATATTACGCCTCCATCAGAAAGGATGAATATCCAACTTTTACATCAGCATGGATGGGTCTGGAGGAGATTATGCTGAGTGAAATAAGTCAAGCAGAGAAAATCAATTATCATATGGTTTCACTTACTTGTGGAGCATAAGGAATAACATGGAGGACATTAGGAGAAGGAAAGGAAAAGTGAATTGGGGAAAATCAGAGGGGGAGACGAAGCATGAGAGACTGTGCACTCTGAGCAACACACTGAGGGTTTTGGAAAGGAGCGGGGTGAGGGTATGGGTGAGCCTGGTGGTGGCTATTAAGGAGGGCATGTATTGCATGGAGCACTGGGTGTGGTGCATAAACAATGAATCTTGGAATATTGAAAAAATAAAATAAAATTAACAAAAAATGAATTAACCTTTTGTGTACAATACAATGAAGGCTATTTTTGAACACTAAAGGATAAATTCCTAATTCTAAGGTAGCAATAATTTAGTTACCTGTTTTCCCCTTCTCTATAGTTGTGCCTAGGCAGAGGCATAAAAAATATTTTATTACAGGTACAAGGCAACTATGAATGTTTAGTTTGAAACACAAGTGTTTAAATCAGAGTGATCTTTAGTTCCTTCGAAATGCCCAAATCTAGAGAACTTTCTTGAATTCCCCTCAGCTTGGCAAACAGTACTTGTACCACATTATTCTAGGTACTTGAGGATAAAGGAGGCAGGAAATGGATTAGCTGCTGTTAAGACTACACAGGCCTTTGTGTGATGCAGGAAAGACACCTTTTCCCAGGCTGGTCAGCCCCACATCAGGCACACAGCTACCCAAGCATAGGCTAAGTTTCAGTCCCGCTACCGCACTCGGAGCACCAGTGGCCAGTGCATCACTGCCCAACCAAATGAGAAAGCCCTGGAATGAAGTCTTAATACACCCTCCATACCTGCTCCTGCTGCATCCTCAGCTAATACAAATCACCCACCTACTTTCAACTCTAAAATTATAGAAAGGGAAACTATCAATCAAATTATGAACATAAAGATGGTATTTTTTTAACTGCTGGGACTCCGACTACCCTCTAGTTTGGACTACTACAAGGTGGAGCCGTCCATCTTGAGATGCTCCAGTGACTCCAGGTAACTCGGCATGGCCATTAGAAGTGGAAGCTGACAGACAACTGGATCCGTCTGTTTTTCTTTGTTATTGGGGGACATTTCTAGGCCATGCTAAAGGATTTCTCTAATGCTCTTAAACAGAGATGGCTTCTTTATCTGTATTTTGCACAGCCCAGCTTGGATGTCCATGGAGTTTCACTCTATCCAAGATCGTAACTCTATCAGCCAGTACAGTCAGTTGTGACCTCCTTTACTCTGCCACCGCCCTCGATAAACACAGCTGCATTCTAACTTTTATCATCCTGTATTATGCTGGGTGTCCATGAAGTCTGCAAACAGAGTTTTAAAAAATAGACTGAAGATGTCCTTAGGGCATTATATGTATTGCCTCTGTTTCTAAACTACATAAACACCCTGTAGGTACTTATGACTGTCTTACCCCCGAGGTCATGAATTCCTTAAGGACAGGGACCCAAAACAAAAAGCAAAACCCTGACAGTGTATTAGTTATACCTCTTAGTTTTATTTCATCAGAAATTTCATTAATATGGCATTTAATTCAACAAATATTTATGGGACATTTATTATCTGCCGGCTACTATTTTTGGCACTGGGAATAGAGCAAAAACAAAATCCCCACCCTCATGGATTCCAGTGAGGTAGAGACAGATGAAAACAAACATATTGTAATGCCAGGCAGTGCTAAGTGCTATAAAAAATAAAACAGAGTAAGGATACAGAGTGACTGGAATGCTACTTCAGATAGGGCAACAAGGACTGTCTAAAGAGGTGGTATCTGAGCAGAAGCCTGAATGAAGTAAGAAAATGGGTCACGTGAGCATCTGGGAAAAGTATTCCAGGACTTTGAGATTAGTTTATGTTTGATCCATTGGATACTGAGTGCAAGAGAAGTTCAAAAGTATTACAAAGAGTGAGAAAAGTCACTCATTCCCACTTGCCAGGGACTGAAGTAAGGTGTGGAAAGATGAAACAGAAGTGTTCCCCCGGAACTGTTTCTCCCTAAGAATGGAAGTCTCCTGCCTGCCTGCCTCCCACTCCAGAGGGTCTGCAAGGTATTTTAAGCCTGTGTGAAGAACAGCACTGTTTAGTGACAGACAAGACTGAGAGAAGAACAGGATGAGAGGGAAAATAAAGTTCGATGTAAGCTATGTTAGGTTTGACAGGTGTTGTGGAAACCAGGCAAAGGACACCAAGGATCTGCCAAACTGGAGTTCGGGTGGGGAGGCTGGAACTGGTGAACCAATCTGGGAGTTATCAGCATATAGATGTGTTTCAATAGGACTAGAGGAATGACATAACCCAGAGCAGTGCTGTCCAACAGAACTTTCTGCAACGACAGGACTGTCGCCAGTGGCTATCGTAGTGATCTGTGGGGACCTAGAAAATGCATATAAATGAAGCAGAGAAGAGATTCTAGGATGGAGCCCTGGGGTTAGCATCCCCGCGTCGGGGAGAAGAGGAAGATCCAACACAGGAGACTGAGAAGGAGCAGCAAGTAGGGCAGGAGAAGAATCAGGAGAGTGGTGCCTCTGAAAGACCAGGTAAAGAAAGCTTAAAACGGGAAAGGCTGACCAACCATGTCAAATATTGCTGAAAGGTTGAGTAAAATGAGGACTGGGACTGACCACTGGACTTAGCGACATGGAAGTTACTGACAACCTTGTCAGAGTGGTCTCAGTGGAGTGGCAAAGGGGGTGAAGAAGAGGGCCAAGTAGTTTAAGACAGCTCTTTTGAGAAGTTCTGCCATAAAGGGTGGCTAGGAGGTGGGGGGTAGCTGAAGAGAACAAGGGATGGGGGAGGTGGTGCTTTTTTTTTTTAACAAGTGACATTACAGCATATTTGTAACCTGAGATACTATTATAGCATGTTTATATAGCATGTTTCTCCAATGAAGAAAGGAAAATAGATGAAAAACTAGAATGAGAGAAGGTAACTGCAGGAGCAGTGAGTGGGCAGTATGAAGAGGATCCGATGTACGAGTGCTAGGCATTTCATGTAATGGAACAAAAAGGATGACAGACCATGTGAGCATATGTAGGAAAGTTGGTATATCTGGCAGTGAATGGGCCAAGATTTTGGTGCTTCTCTTTTCTTGGTGAAATAAACTGCAAGGCTGAGAGTGAGAAGTAGGAGGAGGTGTTAAGTGATGAGTGGAATGGGGTCGAAAACAGCTGCCTGTAAGACTTCTTATCGTAAGATAAGGCTGCCATTAGTAATTAAGATTGATTCAGCTGTTCAATCCCTGGGCCCGTACCTCAGTCCAATTCCCCAACATGTTTGCAAGCACAGAATGACAGAATGGAGGATGTCAAATCCCTTATGGGAGTCTAGATAGATTACAGGCACAGCATTCTCCCATCTGTGCATGCAGTGTCCCTGCCAAAAGTGGAAACTGGGTTATCTGGAAGGAATTATTGTTAGAAAACCCCTGTAACCCTTACTGTTCATCTTTTCCTTCTGTAAATATTTGAGAATCTTTTAAATCAATCTCTAGAATCTTTTGTTGAGGTAACATCAAGCTCACTAAAGTCTATGGAATCTATGTTCTTGTTTTATAATTTCGGAACTTTGGTCCTCCACTGTTTTCTAATAGTGTTCAAATTGCCCGGAATTGCTCAAGGATTACCCACTCATCAATGACATTAACACATTTTCTCAGAATCTGAACCTGAGAAGTGAGCATTTAGAGCAGCCAGAGGTTCTGGTACAATCTCCTCTCTAATCATGGGCTTAAAGTTTCTATTATTATTCTTACATCCATCTTTATTAACCTGTGTGGAGAGCATTCTTCATGTCAGAGAAGTCAGAAACACAACAGAAGCTGAGAAGTTTCCTTTACTCTCTGTATCCAATTATAGGGTCAGGGTTTTTTGGTTATTTTTTTTTGTTTTGTTTTTAATCTTTAAATCTGAGTAGAGTTGACACACAATGTTACATTAGTTTCAGATGTACAACGCAGTGAGGCAACTTCTCTAAACTATGCCATACTCACCACAAGTGTGGCTACCATCGGGACCAGTTTGTTTAAAACAAAAATCTATTATTTGCTTCTGTTTTCATCATCTGTACATACACTGTAAAAGGTCAGCCTTAACCTTTTTCAAAATCTCACCGCGTTATTCTCTTAGGGTTGTATTCCTCTCTTATATGAGATATTTGTATCTACATCTATATATTTTTGTTTCATATCCTTCTTTCCTTCTTCCGCACATGTTATTTTAAAACATGAGTTCATTTGGCCACTTGACCTTGCTCTTTTCTTCACATACTATTTCCAGTTGTTTAATAAAAACTCTGCCTTCGGCCAGCTTACACACACTTTCCCTTCTGGAAACTATATCCATGGCATCATATCTTTACTTTGAAATTTAGGAACTCTGTATTTCTTTTTTTTTTTTCCCAAATACTTTTACTTTGTTTTTTCAGTGTTACAAGACTCATTGTTTATGTACCACACCCAGTGCTC
>CM052894.1:59421561-59470901 GCA_028534135.1 Potos flavus | reverse complement strand
GGTCACAGTCTCTCATGGTTCTTCACCCCTCCGATTTCCTCCAATTCATCCCTCCCTTCCCTCTCACAATGTCCTCCATGTTTTTCCTTATGCTCCACACCTAAGTGAGACCATATGATAATTGACTTTCTCCGCTTGACTTATTTCACTCAACATAATCTCTTCCAGTCCAGTCCATGTTAAAATAAAAGTTGGGTATTCATCCTTTCTGATGGAGACATAATATTCCATTGTATATATGGACCATATCTTCTTGATACATTCATCTGTTGAAGAGCATTGTATTTCTTTTTTTTTCTTTTTTTTTTAGAACTCTGTATTTCTAATTCTCTATATTCCAGTTTTCCTCCATATTCCTCTTACTGCTTCTTACTTATTCATTTACCATTTACTAAAACACCCACTCTGTGCTAGGTACTAAGAACACAAAATGTGAAAGTAATTTCAGTCTCTGCCTCTAAGAAGGTCTCATTATGATGGCAAAGGCAAACCAATACACAGGGTGTTGTGTACTGATAAGAGGACACTGAATCCAATTTGAGTAGTCAGGGAAGCTTCATGAAGGATGTAATCTTTCACTAAAAGTTGAACATGTAGAGGAAGAGAGAAAAGGGGGGAATAAAGGCATACAGATGGAAAGAGCAGCTCAAGTCAAGTCCCTGACAGAATTATGGTAAGTTTGGTATCAAAATGCTAAATGAGAAGCAGACAAATAAGGATGGAGAGAGTTTTGACTAAGGATAAATAAAAAGAACTTCTGGTGGGCTGAGAGCTCGGCAGAGGTTGAAAACCATGAATTTCAGGTAGAATCACTTTTCTCAGATGGTAAGGCTCAGCTGCTTGGATCTAGTAGTAGATAGCACAGACTGATGTAGAAGTGGGAGTTTTGGTGGGTGGAGGAAGGGAAAGAGAACTAAGGTACAAGTGGGAGAACAATCCATATGGTAAAAACTGGGATATAGACTGGCTAGGAAAGAGAAAGAGGCCAGGCAGATGTTGATACACAAGTTGAAATACAGGAAGGCAATCAATCTCTCTAAGATTGAAGAACAAAAAATGAGGGAATATTAAAAAGAAAAACCACGAGGGAATAAAGGATACTGGAATTTTTAGATTTCTGAAACAAGCAGTTCAGATGATAACACCCAGAGTGTAACCGTGCAAGAAGGTGTCTGAAATGCAAGTTAAGGTCACTGCAGTTGAGTAAACCACGAGGCTAGTTTTTTGGACAACAGGTCATCATTAGCTCTTAAAACGAAAGCTCCTTGACGACAGGGATTTTGACTGTTGTATTTACTGCAAAATCTACAGCATCTAGAACACTACGTGGCACAACAATTTGCTGAATTTGTTAAATGAATGACATGAGTTTCTCTCAGGGTTCCCATTATGTTCAGCTGTCTAACCAAGCCCTCATAGTGAGTCAAAATTAGGCTCAGAGTTATCAGCTCTTCTCATTATCTCCTTAACCTTCTGGAAATGAAATGGTCAATAAAATTAGTCAGTAGCAGCTCTGCATTTATTGAGTGAGACTCCCCACAGACATTTGGGTAGTTGACTATTTTATCTTAGCTCTGTTCTGGTTCTGTGATTAATTGCCACAATGCATTATCCAAAAGATCACGGAATTAAGCTCTCACCCTCAGTCTTGTGGATTTTGACACAGTCATTTCCTTGACATGCAGTATAAAACTACTACACCTCCCCCTACACCAAGTCATCACTGCCTATGTTCTTCAGTTTTAGGCATTTTTAAATACCTTGTCGTTTCTGTGTTCTAATCAGTGCTACCAAAAACATTACAGTGACCACTAAAAATAAAATCTCAAGCTCAACAGCAGGACAATAAGGGCCCCTACATCACCAAGTTTCCTCTCTAAGAACTATCAAATCTATCATTCATTCATTCATTCATAACAACCAAAATTTATTATTCAATAAATATTTTAATAAATATTTACTAATCTGCTTACTCATTCTATTTTCCTAGGTTTTGAATCTGTTGTGACTAGTCAGCATTGTGACAGTGGTGAAAATAAAGGCAGAAGAGTGTGAATCTAGCAATTACTAGCCACCACACAAAGTGAAGTTTGGCTTCCTTTTCCATGAAATGTCTATCCCACAGTTACTAGGTAGATCTATGAAGATTATATAACACCGGTAAACATTCTTGGTAAATATAGTTCCCTTTAGGTGCCCAGCACTAGGTGATGGTAGAGAGTGCCATCTGGAGGAGGAAAGAGATCATTACAACCTCTCCTTAGAGCAGTGTGTGTGGAAATGTCGAAGTTAGGCTTTATGACCACACAGTTTTCAAGGAAGCACTGAAAATAAAAGTGGGGAATACCAGTATATTTTGTTGTTTCCATGTCTTGTGACTTCTACAGAAAAGGAGCAGAGGAAAAATACAATAAAAAAGTTTATAATAATGAACTTTACTCTTGGACCCTGATTAGAAATCATACATTTTCCTCATAAAATGGTAATATCTGAAGGGCTCAACTCCTAATTTTCATCAAATGCCCAAAATCCTGGAAAATTCATTTTTAAAATAATATTAGGTACTTGCCTAAATTTCTTAATTAATATGATATTAGAGAAATTACCACTGGAAAGAATATTTTTTTTTAGAAATGTATTATATACCAAAAAGGAAGAGACTGCTATCAACTGCAGGATTATTGAGAGGATCAAACACAATACTACACAGAATAATAAATATTCAATGAATTCTTTTGAATCAGAACCTGCGGTGATTTGAAGCAGCCTTTCTGAAAATAAGGGCTGGTCGTTATGGACTATTAATTATGCTAAATCCCATCTCTCCAGAGTTCAAAATATATGGAATATAGACTGATTAATGACTTTACCAAAGATCTCATATATTCTTTGCAACACATCACTAAAAATTAAAAACTCTTCAGGGAAAACAATGATAACACGATTTATGCCATTTCATAAGTGATATAAATAAAGGTATGAATGTGAATAAGTTAGAATCACACATTTTCACAATGGCAGAAACTTTAGACATCATATTCTCCATCCCCACATTCTACAGATGACAAAAACTGAAGCCCACAGGTCCACCCTCCCATGGTTAAGTCTCATGACAGT
The DNA here is from genome assembly GCA_028534135.1 of Potos flavus. Classification (NCBI taxonomy): domain Eukaryota; kingdom Metazoa; phylum Chordata; class Mammalia; order Carnivora; family Procyonidae; genus Potos; species Potos flavus. The sequence goes on along the minus strand of CM052894.1, from coordinate 59,467,784 downwards.
TGTCTTAGGAGTTACATGATATTTTTAGAGCTAATTAACTAGAACTAAAATAGCCAAGTTTAGAAGACGCAGCTTTTCTTCTTTGGTCAGGTCAATTAAAAATTAGACAATGGGCAAAGAAGTTTCCTTAACACTAAATACTATCTCTAAATGTTATCCAGAACCTTTACTCAAATCCGCTAGATTGCAATCTGTACACACCTGGAAACAAGTTTCAAAACCTCTCTCTACAAACTTGCCTATTGCACTAAGTGCAACTGCAATTAGGCAATAATCCTGTCTCTCTGTCCTACACTGTTTCACTCCTCCAGGCTAACATCCTGCCACCCCAAACTTCTCAAGGTGTTCTAAAGTTTCATGCTATCTTTCCCCATGTGTTTCCACATTTTCCATTTACATCAAGAAGCAAATGAACGGGAAAAAAACAAAAACCAAGAAACAAAACACTCTGCTCCTCTTAGAAAGAAGTATTTACATTTTAACAAGAAGCAAGATCTTCAGTTCTAACTGGAATTACAACATAAGAGGGGTAGAAGTTGGCTCTGATGTAGATGTTCCATATTAAAAATGTAGGACTACAGGGGTGCCTGGGTGGCTCAGTCAGTTAAGCATCTGCTTTGGGCTCAGGTCATGATCCCGGGGTCCTGGGATCAACCTGGGATCCTGGGATCAAGCCCCACATCAGGCTCCCTGCTTGGCGGGGAGCCTGTGTTTCCCTCTCCTGCTCCCCCTGCTTATGCTCTCTCTCTTTGTCAAATAAATAGATAGATAGATAGATAGATAGATAGATAGATAAATAAATAAATAAATAAATAAATAAAATCTTTAAAAGAAAAATGCAGGACTACAATAATCCTTAACCAGTAAATGTGGGGTGGGGGGTAAACAGTTGTACTGTTCCTACTTTTATTCTGTATTATGCCTTTAGGCTAAGTTAAAGTACAAAAATGTGCTGAATGAAATATTTTCAATTTATGTAGAATAGCATAGGCTGATAAAGAAAACTCAATAAAATGAAAAGGGCAGTGGTTCAGGGCAAAGGGTAGAAATCTAAGAAAGCAGTAGCCCCAGGAAAGTGAACATACTATTTTTTTTCATATCTCAGGGAGTCAACAAACAATACTGCCTGCTCCCCTCCCCCTCTCTAAGCCCATGACGTTTTGGTTAACACTCTCTATTCTCTCTATGATGCTTGCCTGGACACCTGTGATTGGCCCAGAGAGAAGTCATCGTGGCTCCTCATTTGACACAGCTGGCCCAGGCACGGTGTAGCAAGGCAGAATTTTAAAATAAATTCAGAGGAAGTGACACCAAAATGTAGCAAAGTTAAGCCCTTCAACAAGCAGTTCATTTTCCCTAAAACAAACAGATTGGGCAACTAGGTATCTCCAAAGAACCTGCATTTGATCCTGAGTACCATAAAAGAATGGAAATTGAGACACCTGTGGTTATAGTGAGGCGGCAATAAACGGAACTATGAAGGCTCATCCAGGTAGATCATCCCCCGCCCCCGCTTTACATCCCTGCTAGAAGGAATGTGCTAAAAATTTTATACTGAATAGCTCGTACATCCTCAAAACAGATCTCCGGATTTCTACAGAATAATGGTAACGTAGCTGCCATCTACAAATGACTACTACCCATCAGGCACTCCTAAAAGCACTCCACTACAGCTGTTGGCTTAATCCTCATAAAAAACTCATAAGTATAATTATATCCCTACCTGTCATATATTAAAAGCTGAAGCACAGTAAGGTTAAGCAACTGCTTCAGGTCACAGAGCTACTAAGTGTCAGAAGCAAGATTCAGACTCAGGCAATCTGTCTGTATTCTGCATACAAATTTCTATTCTCCCAGGCAATCATTAACTCCTCCCTCCAACAAACCAGCTCTTCCTTCCTCACTCCTATTTCAGTTGATGGCCTCTGCCCAGTTAATCAGGGAGAAACCAGAATAGCACTTCATCTGGGGCCCAGTCAGTTCTTCAGCTTGACAGCAGCCACTTGCTAACTCTATGACCTTGGCTTCTTGGCTTCCTCTCTCTAAGCCTCAGTCTTATCTAAGAACACGTCAAGTTGTTGTGGATATTTAAATTAATTACATGAGACAATGCTCATAAAATGCATTGCACAGTGCGTGGCACACTGTAGAAAGATCAATACTTATTAGCGATTATGATCATTACCTTGAATCTGGTTCTCCCCCTCTAACCTGAGGCCTAAGCATCTTCAGGCCCTCAACCCCTCTCTCTCTTTCAATACTGCCAACCTCTTAACTGGTCACATTGCCTAGTCTACTTTCCATCCAACCCAAATTCTACAACTGCTAAAACTGTCATTCACGTTTCTTAAAATAGTAAGCGACACTCCAATTCTTAGGGAGTAAGTTTCCAAGTCATTATTACTATTACTATTATGGTGCTCTGTACTTCTCTAACCTTCCTAAACTCTTGGTACATCTCAGGATACACTCTACCATTCCATAATTCCTCCTAAGAGTACTCACTTTCTCAACACTATTTCTCTAATGTTTTTTGTCATGTTGCTGCTGCTACAGAAATTCCTTTTAATTCCCAGTTAATTACTTACTATATGCCTCTTAGGACTCACCACATTGTGTTACAGTATTGTACTGTTTCTTTCCAAACTAGATTATACTTCCCTTAAGAAGGGGAATCAGGTCTCATTTGTTAAAAAAACAAAAAACAAAAAACAAAAACAACTTTTTTTTTGCATAACACAGTGCCATGAATAGTAAGAGCTCAACAAATAAACACCAATTCACTTAATACTAACTTCTATAGAAAACGTTTTAATATTCAAATTCCTTTAGGAAATCTTCCCGCAGCTAAAGCTCTCAGAAATAGCCACATTTACAAAAGCCCTTTTCCATTCTTTAGCAAGCATTTAAGGTACTGAGGAAAGCGCTATAGAAAAATGTAGAAACTTCACGAAAAATTTTTTATATTAAAAACAAAAAACTTCAGCAATAAAATCTTGGATGTTTATTCTTCCTATGCTAAAGATTATAATGCAGAGTATACAGTTTAAGAGTTCTTTAAAATCAATTCTAGAAATAATGGTTTTCCATATCTCTTAAGGAGACACTATAAATAGAGCTTGGCGTCTTATCCTAAATGTGAAATGAAAATAATAAAAATAATATCTACAGCACCATCATAATGATCAGTAGTTTCTAATATATATTTTGTATAAGGTAAAAGATTTTGTAAAATAAGTTTCTGAAATACTGAACACAGATATGTGCAAGCTTTGAAGACACCACATAACTGTACACAGCAAGTTTCCTCTTATTCCTTCATAATTTTTATAGACACAGTGAAAATTAGCTTTATTTAGTTGAGGCAGTCAAGTACAGACAAATGCATTCGCTACTCTAAAACATTTCACATCAAGAAAGATTAACAGTGAGATCAAATTCAGATCCAGCTGCTTAATCTACTGCTCTCTAACCATCCATGAAGATGGACAGATAGTAGGAGAGAAGGGCATAGGGAGTGATAGAGAACAGAAATACAGAAATAAAAAAAGGAATATAAATATTAAGCAAATGCATTTCAGATTCAACTTACACTTAATATTTTTTCTGCCTCATTGAGTATCATCACAGTTTAGTTTCTACCACTATGGTATAAATGTAGACACGTGGAAAGACAAAGGGTTAAAGTTATAAATGAATTACATTCTAGAAACCAAACACTATCGCTTTGCATAGTGTATAAAGCATCTTTTGGCTATGAGATTACTTTCTTAAAATGCACTAGAATGGTTCAAGAGGTTGGTGGCACAAAGAATACTACACTAAAAGTCAACAGACTTTCGGTTTTCTGTTTTGGCTCAAACACTCTTTAGGTTCTCAGGCAAAATGTTTAACCTTTCTGATCCCAATTCTTCTTACACATATTAAAACAAAAACAAAACCAGATGATCTCTATCTTTAAGGCTGTGAACTTTCATGATAGTACAGATTTCAGAAAATAGTAATACAGTAACAGTAAACATCGAAGTTCATTTAAGATTAAAATTACATATTCTAGGGGCACCTGGGTGGCTCTGACGGTTAGGCATCCAACTCTTGGTTTCTGCTCAGGTCATGATCTCATCAGGGTCCTGAGATAGAGCCCTACCGGGCTCTACCTGGTGCAGAGTCTGCTTGAGATTCTTTCCCTCTCCCTTTGCCCCCTCCCCACTCTCTCTCTCAAGTAAATAAATAAAAACTTTTTAAAAAATTATACATTCTAAATGTTTCCTTAAATTGTGCATAATCAAGTTTTGTCAAAACTACCTTACTGGGATTCTATTTTTTAGAAATAATGTGTAGAGAAAATAAATATGTTTCAGCTGTATGGAATATATGATTTCAGAAATAGTCTCCAAAATATTCAAATACAGAAAAAAACCTCAAGAACAGTTACCAGCATTACCACCTTTGGAAGCATTATTAAAGAGGCAATCCAGAGAACAGTAAAGGATTTTAATCTTTAATAAACTCTAAGTTATAATGCAGTAAAGATCTAATAAAGTCTAGATAAGCAAATATTAATAAGTAGCATAAAAGTAAGCTGATAGGTATAAGCAGCTGTTCTACAAGTTACACCAGTAAAACCTCCTTTTGGCATTGGCCAGGATACACTGAACTGTGCACTTCAATGAATCAATACCCAGAAGCAGTAACAATGAATGCTTTTTATGAACTGATAAATGTTTTGTTGCCCTTTCAAATAAGCCACATTAATGTAATAAAAGAGGAAATCATTCTTAGTATTGTTTTAATTTCACACTCATCCAAATTCAATATAATAATTACACTGCTGAAATAATATGTATGCAATTATGATTATTCTTCCACCTAAAGAACTCAGACAAGTGAACTACAGAACTAATAAGAATTCTATTATTGCAAATCACATTTTGATCAGAGCAATCTTAAAGATGGAAGAGAAAGGAAAAATTAATATACTATTACTGCCCTTTAAAAGTTCATAATACTCAAATGAGCATGTAGAATTGGTTTCATTTATGCTAAATAAATTACTAAAAACACATTCGGCCAAAAACCAAATGCTACAACAAAAAAATTTAAATATACTTAACTAAAATATATTTCCAATAAGCAAAGATACAATTAACTTTCAAATAGTTAAGCATAAGCACAAGTTCCTAAAAAAATAGCAAATCCATCCCAACAACAATCTTAGGGGCGGGACATGGTTAAGCCACGTCAAAAAACAGGCTTAAAAGTAGAGAAAAAATAACCAATAATATTATTCACAAAACTAGAACAAATAATACTAAAATTTATATGGAACTACAAAAGAACCCAAATAGCCAAAGTGATCTTTTGTTTTAGTGTTTTTTAAATTTTTAATTTCAGTATAGTTAACATTTAGTGTTATATTATTTTCAGGTGTATAATACAGTGACTCAACACTTCTGTACATCACCCTGTGCTCATCACCACAAGGGCACTCCTTAATCCCCGTCACCTATTTTACCCAACCCCCTGCCCACCTCTCCTCTAGTGACCATCAGTTTGGTCTCTATAGTTAAGAGTCTGTTTCTTGGTTTGTCTCTTTCTCTTTTTTTCCCCTTTGCTTATTTGTTTTTTTTCTTAAATTCCACATACGAATGAAATTATATAGTATTTGTCTTTGATTCATCCCACTTAGCATTATACTCTCTAGCTCCAGCCATGTCATTGCAAATGGCAAGATTTCATTCCCTTTTATGGTACAGTAATAGTCCATTTTATTTATTTATACACACACACACACACACACACACACACATACACACACACACACGCACATCTTTTTTATCCATGGTTATGGTTGCTTCCATAATTTGGCTATTGTAAATAATGCTGATATACACATGGGGTACATGAATCCCTTTAAATAAGTGTTAGGCAAAGCAATCTTGAGAAAGAACAAAGCTAGCGGTATCACAATCTCAGATTTCAATATATACTACAAAGCTGTACTAACCAAAACAATAGGGTACTGGAACAAAAACAGAAACATATACCAATAAAACAGAATACACTGGAAAACAGTGTGAAGGTTCCTCAGAATGTTAAAAACAGAACTACCCTATGGTCCAGTTATTCCACTACTGGGTGTTTAACCAAAGAAAGTGAAAACACTAATCAAAAAGATATATGCACCCCTATGTTTATCGCAGCATTATTTACAATAGCTAAGACGTGGAAACAACCTAAGTGTCCATCAACAGATGAATGGATAAAGAAGATGTGGTATATATACACAATGGAATATTATTCAGTCATTAAAAAGAATGCAATCTTGCCATTTGCAATGACAAGGTTGGAGCTAGAGAGTATAATGCTAAGTGAAATAAGTCAGTCAGAGAAAGACAAATGTTATGATTTCACTCATATGTGGAGTTTAAGAAACAAAATAAATGAACAAAGAAAAAAAGAGAAACAAACAAAAACCCCAGACTCTTAAATACAGAGAACAAACTGCTGGTTGCCAGAGGGGTGGTAGGTGGGGGGATGGGCAAAATAGATAAAGGGGCTTAAGAGTATCCTTAGCGTGATGAGCACTGAGCCATATTCAGAACTGCTGAATCATTATAGCACCTGAAACTAATATAACACTATGTTAATTATATTTCAAAAATAAATAAATAAGAAATAGCGTGTCAAAGAAACAAAAATCCAAAAAGAAGAGGAAAGAAAATTAATATATATCAATATTTATCAAATGTATAACTAGGCTTCAAGCATTGTCCCATATATGACATACAATATATAATATATATGTTATAGAATTATATCAAGTATAATTATATATAACTTAATATCGAAAGTACCACACAACAGAAATATTAAACTGTTATGATTTTAGACAGTTGAAATATCCAGAAATAGTCAAGAACGCTAGCCAGTAAATTCGATAAGCTGCTCCTAGAAACCACATTTCTCTGGTCTAGAAGCCTATATTCTTTTCGGCTTCTTAAGAGAGAAGAGACTTTTTTTTTTTTTAATTTTAATTTTTGAAAAAACTTTTAAAGATTTATTTACCCATTTGAGAGAAAGAAAGCGCACAAGCCTGTGTGGAGCTCCATGGGGGTGGCTCCCATGACCCTGAGATTAGGACCTGAGCAGAAACCAAGAGTCACATGCTTAACCAACTGAGCCACCCAGGCACGGGAGAGAAGAGACTTTTTTTTTTTTTTTTAATTTTATTTATTTATTTGACAGAGAGAGAGAGAAAGAGAGAGAGAGAAAGATCACAAGCAGGCAGAGAGACAGGCAGAGAGAGGGGGAACAGGCTCCCTGCTGAGCAGAGAGCCTAATGTGGGGCTCAATCCCAGGACCCTGAGATCATGACCTGAGCCGAAGGCAGAGGCTTTCACCCACTGAGCCACCCAGGCACCCCGAGAAGAGACTTCTTAAAAGAGACATGAACAATGACTCTTGGAACACTGAAAAAATAAAATAAAATTAATTAGAAAAATTTTTTTAAAAATTTAAAAAATAAAATAAAAATAAAAATAAAAACAAATAAACATTTAAAATAAAAAAGAGAGAGACTTTGCAAAAGAGACACCTTAAAAGAAAGTTCAACTTTTCTAAGCCCTTCATTTACATTAATAATAAAAATAACTTTATAATATTTTACAATTTTTAAGTAAGATCTCAAGAGCATTTTGTTCATCTATCACAAGAAGTCCATATGTTAGGACCTCTATTTTGTTTATTTAAAAAGTTGGTCTTCTGTAATCTGTCAAAGAATGAAAGGAGAAGATGCCTTAGCAACAAGAAAGTAGCTGGAATAAAAATTTAGCAGGTTGTAGGAGTTACAATTCTGAAATACGAGTCAGGGTGAGGCTCTGCCTCAATCCGTGCTCCAGCATCCCTAGATCTTTGATTTTCCATGTAGAGAATGAGAAGATGGAATTTATCTCTTGTTACTTTTTAAGCTCTAAAATGTGCTGGCAGTATTCCTGAGATGTGTTAATGTTGCGATATGGAGAAAGAAACTTTGGTCAAAGCTATTTGATAAAAACTAATCAACAACACAAATTATTTAAAAAATCAGTGTTATGGGATCAGGAATCCTGAACTAATAAGCCTTACGCTTATGTGTACACACCTCCCTCCCCCCCAAAAAAAATGTAGGGGGAAAAAATGGAATACTAGAGTTAGTCCACAACCTAAATGTCACTTTTCAGTATTTCACCAAATTAGGAATTCTCTCTCTTCAATAAACATTTTCTACCTATTTCAGCTTCTGATAAGTTGTAGTTATTACAAAGTTTGTCATATTTGATTTAAAATGTATCTTCCTCTTACTTTTACTCTTTCCATTACAACAAAATTACTAACTAGACCTTACCAGGAGGCATTGGTTGGAAATCCAGCTCCCTCCTAGTTTTTAACCCCTCATCTCCACTGGCTTCTTTACTGTCTAAAGTAAATATATATATATGTATATCCTGTTAATACCTCCTTCTTTCAAGATTTGTCAAGGGTGGTCTCCACTCGAAGTGGTCTTCCTGCCTCACCTCACCTCTCTATGCACTTCAGTCTGACTTTTTCCCACACTCCTCTATCAAAACTAATCAGGCAAAGATCAACGACAACTTTCTAATTGCCAATGGACACATTCCAGTCCTTATCATATTTGACCTCTGAGGAACCATAAGGCGTATGAGACTACTAATCATTCCTTGAATCTCTCTTCTTTCTGGATTTGTGAGATACCAAATCTCTTTTGGCTTTCCTTCTAACCTGCTGACCACTCCTTCTCAGTCTCCTTAGCTGGAATCTTCTTTGCCAGCGCCTTCATGTTGGTGAGCCTCTGGATTCTATCCCCCATCTCATTTCTCCTTCTTTGTGCTTTCTTTTGATGATCTCATCCACTCCTAAGGTTTCTAGTACGACCTATGTGTTAATGGATTCCAAATTTTCATATAGAGATGAATCCAGAACTTCTTTCAAATCTCCACACTCTTATAGAACAAAACGTACCTAGAACATTTTAGGGCAGTATTATAGAGCTAGAGAGAATAATCTTAGCCTAGTAAGCTAAGGGACACTTATGTCCCTCTAATTTAGGGCTCCATTCATTCTCAACATCCACAGCCCCTTTCCAAGGTGATAGCTCCTCTAGTTACCTGTCACTAATAAGACTAAACATCTTGATTTGCCTACAACAGTCCTGGTTTGTGCCTGCTGTCCCAGAGTAACTATTAATGACATTTTTTTCACTTTCAAAATAACGCCTGTTTGGTCAATAAATTATATGATCACCCTACTTGCCCACCCATCCTTCCTGATTTTTTACACACAACTAGATGAGTCTTTCTTCCTCCCTGGATTCCTTACTCCCTAGCTTTAGGAACCCTAGTTCCATTGCTAAGAAATATCCCTATATCCTTCAACTTTACATAAGGTGATCATTTCATCTCCTCCTCTTAATACTTCACTACATACACCCAGATCCCAAATCAGGAAGACAAGTTAGCATTATTCTGGTTATCACCTGGTTCCCAAGGGGACTTGTGCATAATTATTATATCATTTTATCCACTTTCAAGGCTACATTAGAGCTATATCGATAGTTGTCAACTACTGACTTTGAGTCTTTCATCTCCATTTACTGAGAACTTCATCATACAACTCTTGTCTTCCTCTCCATACAAGATCTGCTATTCTGACGGCTGCATTATTATAAGAACAAATAATCCCAATATACTAGGATTCAGAGCTCTTTGATTTCCTCTTCTTCAATGACCTCTACTTTGTAGAGGGTAAGCATGGTTTAGTAGATAGTTGTGAAAAATAAGTATGATAACCTATGGAAAGCATGTAGTATGGTGACTGGTATATAGTACTCAATAAATAGTAGCTTTTATTAATATTACAGTTGCTGTAATTAGCACTATTACTCTTGGCTACCTTATCATCACCCGCAACTGTTTCAACTCCAGAATCTTAAAGTTAGGACCTCACATCATGCGCTTATTTCACCATCCCTAGTACTCCTTTACTTCCATGAATCCTATAGCTTACTCATTGAGATTCTTCACCCTCTTTGTTCTGCACATTCATCAGACCCATCTTGGCTTGGCTGTCTTCCTTAATCAAGCAGGATACCTCAGGTTCAGCCCTTCCATTAGCAACCTCATTATCACTCTCAGTCCCTTGACTTTATACCATCCCCCAACCCAAGTTCTACATCATACTCTCCCTTCCGATCCCCATCCAGATTCAGTCTAACTATATGCTTTCTGCACTGTTACGTAGAGCTACTGGAGAAAACTGCTTAACCATTCTGATTGGCTACTTTCATTTGTGATTTCAAGGGTGTTTATCGCTATCCAGCAATTAGGTCAGTGATCCTTGGTTAAGCCCCTTTCCCAATCACAACAGTAACTTTTCCATGAACATACCCCAAACCATGCTCTTCTGCCTCAATTTCGGCAAACTGGCTCCACAGAGACAAGAGATGCCATCCTAGACATGTACCTATATTATATCGGTACCTACTGTCTATTTCCTTTTCTTCTTTTAAATAGGAAGCTACATCACTGCTCTTCTTCAGGGTAATCCTTTCTTTCACCTGCACTCTTGTTCCCAACCCTTCCATTTCCTCTGAGGTTATGTCTGATTATCCTCTTTCTCTTGAGATTTCAGTTTGTGTGACTTCAATTTTCTTTCCTCTTCAATGGACCCTTCTCATCAGTCCACTAAAGTTCCTTGACTCTTTCATCTTTAAAGAAAAACAAATCTTCCCCAATCACACCTCCCCACTCAAGCTTCTACCCACTGTCCTCTCTTCCTTACCAAAAGTATTTGAAAGGATGTGTTTGCTGAATGAATGAAGACTTTTTTATTTGGTTTAGACTTTTCTGAGTTCCAGACTGACCTATATATTTTGAAAATTTTAATTACATGTGACTTGGTTCTGATAAAAAAAAAATAACTATTTTCACCAAACTGATGTGAATTGATGAATTTCACATCTCCAAATCTGTTCCTCCACCTATATTTTCAAATTTAAAATCAATTACCAGCATCACCATTCACCCAGTCAGACAATCTAGAATCCTTAAAGCCCACTTTGATTCCTCCTTTTCTTTTATCCTGTATCTAAGTAAGTCCTTTCTAAAATCTCCCACATCTGTCCCCTTCGTGTCTTCCCCAGGCTCCTACCATTGAGGCCTCCTCCTCTGATGATACTTCACAGGGATGTTGTGAGAGTTAAATACAATAATAAATGAGAATGCACTCTGTAAGATGTGAGGTACTTAAAAAGATTATTAATATTACCACACCTTTGGCAAAGTGAGCAAGGGGTTAATATGACTTGTTCTTAAAAAAACAATTCTGGGTCTTAATAATCAGCGCCTTGTTTTCTAATCACAAATTACAAAGCATCTGCTTGGCAATCTGATCTATAATTTTTCTAGGAATCACTTAGTGTCAAGATGTTCAATGTATAGTTTCTAGGCTTCACTACCCCCCCCAACTCCATTTTAAAATTTAAAATACGATATTCTTCAGGTTTCTGGAAAAAATCCTCTATCCTCTTCACTTTGTAAAGATGAGTGGTTACAGTTGTATAAACATTTCTAAGTATGTGCAGTACTCTCCCTTATCGTTCATCTATTTCTTCCACTCATTTAAAGTGGCTAGAAGTTCTCTTATTTCCTCATGCATTTGGAGTTTCAATTTCAAGAAATCACATTTGGATGCAACAATGACTAGCCTTTTGGAAAACTATTTAATTTCTTTCTTGATGAATTAAGAGGATCACACTTTAAGCATTACTTTTTCATATTATTAAATAAGATTTTTCTCCTCCCCCCATTATTAGATCTGAAAAGCATTCAAAGTTTCCAAATGTATCAGGTCTCTCTCAATTACTATAAATTGAGGCCAAGAGAATTAAGAGAAACAAGAACAACTACTGGTGAGAAACAATAGCAAAAGAAAGTAGGATCCAAGAGGTGTTCCCACTGACTCCAAGTTCATCTTATAACTAGTTATTAATCTGACAGTTTTTTAAATATACTCTCAGAATATATTTAGGTTGAAAATCCATTTAAAAACATTAGTTTATAACCTGGGTTCTTAATGTGAGGGTTAGACCTTAAATTCTAGGAGCCTGATAATATTTTTGATACATGTTTTACAGGCCAAATTCTATTGTTCCGAATACTGCATAATTTGATGAAAAGATCTCCATTTAACATGTGATGGCCCATTTATTTCAAGCCATCTTTAATGAAACTAAAGAATTAGAATAATCCCTCTATATTACTGACTCATTAATAAAGTATTAAAAATACAGGTCATTTCCATTGTAATTTCACAAATGGCCAAGTGAAGCCACGTTTGATAACAAGATTTCTGAGGCTTAAAAAAAATTCTTGAACTTAAGCCAGCCATCTAAACATAATTTGGGAAAAGATTAATCATTCGAGGTGTTCAATTTAAATATAGGAACAAACTACAAAGGTATTCTGAAATTCTGGATCATATGGCCTTCTCTACAACTGAAACTAACAAACAGATGCTCTGAGTGCAAGCAAATAAGAACAAAACTGCCCTTGATGAAATGAAATGACTAAGTTGATCCAAAAGAACTAAAAGGAAAATGAGTATGAAAAAAAGTTGGCAGTTTATGGGTGAAAATATTAAGCCCCTGGTGAAGTCCAGGTAATGTAACATCTTCAGTACAAAGTCACTGCAATCTACTGCTAATAATCTCTACTTGGACATCTCCTTTTACTGTTTTCTAACCAACCTCTCATAAATCTCATCTCAGTGCACGTGTACTTCATCTTTATACTCACTTAGGAAAAAAATTGTGGTGACTGTAAATCTCCTCCTGAGTCTACCCTCAATTCACCCGGAAATCAACCACTCCATCAGTTCCACTCTGGTCCAAATTATTACCATCTCTGGCCTGAATTATGGCAAGGGTCCCTGAGCTGACATCCCTGCTTCCACTCCTGCCCACTCCCTCCCCCTGGCCCAAATTGCCTATTCTCCTGGCCAAATTGCCTATTCTCCACTCCAGCCAGGAGGGTGACCCTTTAAAAAGTCTGATTGTATCTCTTCTCTATTCAAAGGGATGACTCCCCCTCTCACTCAGAGTGTTAGACCAAGTCCATACAAAGGCCTACAAGGCCTCACCAAACCTGCTTTCCCATTCCCACTCAACTGACTTCAATTCTACTACTCTTACTTTACTCACTCCACCATAGCCAAATCAGCCTTTGAGCTGTCCTCAAACATGCCCTGTACACTCCTGCCTCAAAGCTCTTACAAGTGCCTTTCCCTCTGCTTCAACAGTCTTCCCCTAGAGAGGGGTATGGAGTACCTTCCCACTTCCTTCTGATCTTGGACTCAAATGCCATGTTCTCCAGGAAGTCTTCCCAGGCTACCTCTAGTTAAAATTGCCACCCTCTCCCCTTATCCTCCCTCTTTCCTGCCTTTTCCTCTATAGTCCTTAACACTAAATGACATAGCACATACTTTATTATCTGAGATCCCCCACTAGAATGTAAGCTCCATGAAGGAGGGGATATTTATCTTGTTCAGAAAACTGTTTGACACACAGTACATGCTCAATTAATATTTACTAAATTTATATATCATTTTATAGTTTACAAACCGCTTTCATGTGAGTTAAATTATATAATAACTCATTTTCTCCTAATTCCTCTTCTCCAAATTATCCAGTCTTTAGGCAGTAACAATATGGAGGACAGCAAAGAGCTATTAGAAAAAAAGTTGCTGACTAGTTGTAAAGCTCTTTAAAACAGATACCCCAGATTAATAACTACATCTATAAAATGAAAGCTCAGAGTCAACATCTTTATTAGCATAAGGTTTCTGGGTGTGGAAGTTTAAAGTAGCAGAACACCAGCCAAGAATCATCAGGAAGAAAAGCCCAATTCAGTTTGTCCTATCAATCTGTTAAACAAACCCTAGGAAAAATGAGAGTTGAATTCAATGTTCAAGGAAACGTTGGTCCGCATTCAACACAAGATGCAACTCCCTTAAAATTTTCTATCTGCTTAAAACAAACCTCATCAATTACCAAGTGCTGTCGCTGGGTGTGTATAGTCTGTTGAGCATATAGGGAATGTTTTGTTTTGTTTAGCCCGATAAGAATTAAGGCTAGGGAGCGGTTCTTAAAGCCTCTGACCATAGCCCCTCCACTACTAAACAACCCGTTGACCTCCACACTGTGGGATCGGGGTGGGGGCTCTCTGGGTTATTTCTCAAACAGTTTAATCCTACCAGAGGCGAAGGGGCATCTCAGCCAAGGCTCTAGTGATGCCCCGGGAAAGACGGCAGCTGTCTCAGAGGATCCTCTGGAGAGTCTCTCTCCCCGGCAAAGGGTGTCACAGGCATGAGAAAAGCAGCAGACCAAGGCACAAGGGGGAGATGACAGATGGGTGAGCACCGCGGGACAGGAGCACAAGGAGCGACTGCAAGGGTGGTGGCGCGGAAACTGTCAACTCCTGTCGTCGACCTGCCAGTCTGGGCCCGGTCGGGGTGGAGGTAGTGCCACCGCACAGGACAATAAATACAACCAAGCTAGCAGCAAATCGCCGCCAGCCTACTCGACCTCCGCTCCTCCCGCCCCTCCCCGCCCCCGCGCGCGCCGGGAAATAAAGTTGGTGGCGGGTGGCCGCCGCGAGGGTCCAGAGGGGCAGGGAGGAGCTCCCGCCCGCCGCTCGGCGGCTGTCAAAGGCTGCCCGGGCGCCGTGGGGAGACATCTCGGGGACCCGGAGCCGGGGAGGACGCCCAAGAACAGGCTTGGGGCCGAGTCCCCCGCTCCCTCAGCCGGGTGGCCGCGACCCCCTAGCCCGGGCTAACCACCCAAATCCCCTTCCCTCCAGGCTATGGATGGTGTCCGGGACCCCAAGCCCTCCGCCGGCGTCATCGGCGCCCAGAGGCCACCTTTACCTGCTGTGTAGCTGCCGCCGCGCGCTTCCACTCACCGGGAGAATCCCCAGTCGTCGTCGCTGTCGCAGCGGCTGCCGCCGCCGCCGCCGCGAACTCCCCACCCCCGCCCCCTCAGGTAACCCAGGAAACCGGGAACACCACCCCCTCCCTTCCCCCGTCCGGACCCAGACCCATTCGCCTGCGCGTGCGCGCTTGCCCCGCCTCGCGCGTCCCGAGCCCCGCCCCTCGCTAGTAGGGCAGCGTCGACGTCGCAGGCGTGACGCGTGGGATGTCCGAGCCAATGGGGCAGGGAAGGGGGCGGGCCGAACCTCAGGGTTGGTGGGCGGGGGGGCTTCGGGGGTTTCTCCCAGGGCTGGTGAGGCTTGCCTCGGATCCTCGCCCTGTCTGTGCCCTCCGTGGCTGGCTATGTCAGACCCAGGAGGGAGCGCCCATCGTTTGAAAAGCATCAAGCACTTGGCGCAGCGTCCGCTTCCTCCATTCAACATAGACACTCGTCCTGTCTGTCCTCCTTGTGTGGGTCCAGAGGATGGGGGTACAAGAAATATGGGTTGGGGTTGGGAGAGGGAGGAAGGGTTACTCACGAGGAAGCCTAGCCAGCGTTCCTTTGGGGCCTGGAAAAAGCCATTTTTCAAAGGTAATGGTACGCTTCTTTCAGAAACGAAGCCACTGTAGAAGTAATTCAGCGCAAATGTATATTTTTCAATTTAGCTCTCTTCAAACACGTTTGTATACAGTGCGCACTGTCAACGTTATGTACCTTAAAATAGCAGTGCCTCCAGCAGGTGGGAGCCGTAGGTTTAATACAAGGATGTTTGGGCTGCATCACTGAGTGCCTGGCCCAGCACATGGCTGATACGCTGCTGCCGCCGGCAGTTTGGCATTTTGGAGGACACCCCTGCTCACCACCCAGTCTCTGTGACACTCCGTGTGCGGCATGTCAGAGGTATCGGGAAGATCTTGAACCGGGTTCAAGCCCTACCTAGTAATACAAACTATAAGCAAATGGCCTACAAATTGACAGGAATTGCGTTAGATTCAACAATTAATGTATTTTTTGCACAGGAATCAAGAAATAGAAATAATTCAGGATGTTATGTCTTAAGGCAGTATACCAAATGCAACTCTCATCTGACCCAGTGACAAGCAAAGTAAATATTTGACCAGGGATGTGACCAGGGATGTGACCAGTGTTGCTCTTGGGGGAAAATTCTGCACTTTGAAATACTCCCCACTGACACCTGAAGTTCAACCATTAGTTCATAACTTTGGGCAGAGGTTGCCCACTTCCTCTGGCAATCTGTTAGAATGCAAATACTCCAAGGATGCACAACAACCGAAATCACTAACAAATTAGTGAAACAGATGTCTTAGGGAAATCACTACTCATTAAACAAACATATAATGAGCGCCTACTAGGTGCAAGGTACCCTGCTAGGTGCTGGAGATACTTTGATGAATTTCCCTGAGCTAAAAGAGGAAGAGGAAGCCAAACTTGACCTGTTTCACGGTTTTACCTAACAGTGAACCTACTGTTATTTTCGCATCAACTTTTACCCTATCTTAAAAACACCTTTTTTTTTTTATGGCAAAGAAGTCATAGAAATGATAAGTAACAATCCAGTTTCTGTTTCTCCTGAATGCAAGATAATCAATGATCATGATTTTGTTAAAGCCAAACAGAATGAAATAGACTTTGTATTACAACGGCACACAATTAGCCCTCAAAGTATTATTTATTTGTAAAAGGCACGAAGTAATGTCATTTCTGACTATTCTTTTCTCCGTATATCTGTATAACCAAGCTACCACAGAATGAACTTTGTTCAAAAGTATCTTAGAACATGGATATTAAGTATACATAATTAGATAAAACTTAATTCAAAAGATTTCAAATGAACACAGGAAATGTGTAACCACATACATTCGACAGAAGAAAAAAGAAAAAGTAATAGATATGTAGAAGGAAGGCTTACTTATGTGTATGTATCACACTTTGGAAAACTTTGTAAGTGGGAAGTTCTTCAGATAATTTGACTCTAAATTTAGACTTGAATCAAGGTTATAAAAGATGCAGTTACTCTACAGTTGACTCTTGAACAACACAGGGGTTAGGTAGGGGTGATGACCCCTGCACAAGGAACTTCTGACTTCCCCAAAACTCAACTATTGATAGCCTACTGTTGACTGAAAGCCTTACCTATAACATAAACAGTTAATTAACATGTATGTCCACTCAAAACCCTGCAGTGGGGGCGGCTTGGTGGCTCAGTGGGTTAAGTGTTTTTCTTTGGCTAAGGTCATGATCCCAGGTTCTTGGATCGAGCTCCACATTGGGATCCCTGCTCAGCGGGGCGTCTGCTTCTCCCTCTGCCCCTCACTCCCCTTATGCTCATTCTCTCTCAAATAAATAAATAATCTTAAAACAAAAACAAAAACCCTACAGTGGTTCTCCCATTTAACCCAGGTAAACACCAAATTCCTTAGAAGGGCCTACAGAGCTCTACATCACCTAGATCCCCATAACCTCCTCTCTTCCTACTCTCCCATCCCTGCAGACCTACTGTTTACCAAACATCCCAGACACCATCCTGCCTTCAGAACCTCTGCACTGGCTATTCCCTCAATCTGAAATGACTTTTCTCCAGATAACCACGTATATAACTCTCTTACCTCCTGTGTCTTTGCTCAGATTTCACCTTCCCTGTGAAGTCTATCTCAACATCGTCCTTAACCTTGATAAGAAGAGGCTCTGCCCTGGGCCCCACACTTGAGCGTCTTTCATATCACAAATCATATCACAATTCATATCACAAATATCCTTCATATCACAAATGCCATATGTTATGGATGGAATTTTTCCTGCTCCTCCCTCCCCAAATGCATATGTTAAAGTCAAAACCCACAATGGGACTCTGTTTGGAAATAGAGCCTTTAAAGAAGTAATTAAGGTTAAATAAGGTCATAAAGGGTGGGGCCCTCATCCAATAGGACTGGTATCCTTATAAGAAGGGGAAGAGACACCAGAGCTTCCCACATATGCACAGAGGAAAGGCCACGTGAGGGCACAGCGAGAAGGCAGCTATCTGCAAACCAGGAAGAGATCTCACCAGACATCAACCCTACTGGCACTTTGATCCTGAACTTTCAGCCTCCAGATTGTGAGACAATATATCTCTGTTGTTTTAAGTCACCCAGTCTGTAGTATTTTGTTAAGGCAACCCTAGTAGACTAATAACCCCCCCAAATAATTTTCATAAGAACATACTTCATAACTTACACATCTATTATGTTCATTTCTATTCTTTCCCACATAAAAACTTCATGAAGGCAGCCCCCTCTGTTCTCTTTATGATGTATTCCAAGTACCAGGACAGGACCTGGCACATAGCAAACATTTAGCAAAGATTTATGGAACGAACAATTTAATTGAGACAAGTTGGTTTCAAGTCAAATAAATATCCAAATAGTTAATCATAATTTTAGATGAAGTTTGAAACTTTAATGCCCACTGAACTGCACTGGAACAGAAATGGATTTTTGAAGACGTGATAGAGGAGGCAGGACTTCCATTTTTGTAACAGTAACATGGTGGAAATTACACAGATTTCCACATTTAACTACAGACAGAGCAATTGCTATATTAAAAAAAATTATAGGGGCACCTGGGTGGCTCAGTCAGTTAAGCATCTGCTTTCGCCTCAGGTCATGATGCCGAGGTCCTGGGATCGAGTCCCGCATCAGGCTCCTTGCTCAGAAGGGAGTCTGCTTCTTCCTCTTGCTCTCCCTCTGTGCTCTCACTCTCTCTCTCAAGTGGATAAATAAAATATTTTTTAAAAAATAATAGGGGTGCCTGGGTGGCTCAGTTGGTTGAGCATCCAACTCTCTGTTTTGGCTCAGGTCATGATCTCAGAGTCGTTAGATGGAGCCCACGTAGGGCTCTGCACTCAGCAGGGAGTCTCCTTCTCTCCCTCGCCCTCTTACGCACTTGCTATCTCAAATAAATAAATAAAGAAAATGTTTTTTAAAAATTATAGATATACAAATTCAGTTTTGGAGTGCTTTATGTTATTAGGATGTATATGACTCTTTTAAAAATTTGCTTTTTCGTAGGCACCTTAAAACTTATTGAAGAAGTCAGTTCTTAATGTCTCCATTAAGTGGCTTAACATTTGCTCCTTCTCTTTGCAAAACTGACCAGATTAGGTTTTAATAAGATTTTTAAATTTAATTTTCTCTATTAAATCACTGCTAACTTTTTAAATTTCCCAAAGTATGTATATTTTACTTTAAAAACTCTTATGTTGTTACATTACGAGATTTGTAAACATCAAAAATACTTTATGAGGTGCTTTTTAAAGCCAATTAAAAGTGTTAAAACAACCCAAATCTCTCTTCTTTGTTGTGGAAACTTGATGCTGAGTGTGTTTTAGTGTCCCACTTTCGTGTGTAGGAAAGACTGTACTTGTAGGCAGCAATGTAACTCTCGTAAAAGTTTCTTTTTTCTTTTTAAATTCTGAATTGTCTTTCTGCTTAGAACGGAAAATACTCACTATAGTAATAAATGCAAATGTTAAGACAAATATACCATATGGAAAATGAAAGTCTTCTGTGATCTCACCCCAGAAACAGTCAGTAGTAAGTGATGTACACATCCACAGATACACACACACACACAGAGCTATAAAGTTGTCACCATCATTGAAAAAGAATTTGAGTCTATTATTGAGCATGATTCTTATCCAAGTGATTTACTTTCCATTTATTTTAACAGTTGATATTTGTCTGTCTTAATCCCCAATATATTCCTGTGCTCAACAAATTTATGATGAACTTTGAGTTGTAACCCGCATGAGCTGTTTATTTTGAAAGAGCAAACTAAGTCCGTCCTACACAATAGACAGGCTAACAAGTGGGAAGAAATTAAGAAATGTTATAAGAATTGCATGTTTGCTATCCATTGTCAAGAGCCCAGGGGATCATAGCAGATTCAAAAATCACAAGAACCCTCTAAAGCTCACGGTAGCTCATTTAGAAGACCAGAAAAACGTATCTGCAAGTTCACAGAGCAGAATATCACTTCACCAGTTCAAAGCAAGTGTTGGAAAGGGCTGGTCAGGTTCAAGGTGAAGAACAGGTGACAATCTACATGTTTCACTGCCCACTCAAAACACCTGCTACATGAAAAGATTCTTAATGTGTACACGTTGTCTGTAATTTCATACACACCAGGATTTTGGACCATTTCAAAAAAATGTCTCTAACTCTACCTAATAACAGACACAGAATTCACCAGTAATATTGTTAGATTGACCCATTATTTCAGGCCTTGATTCAACTACTTGCAATGTCTGAGGTACAAAGGTAGAGGAAAGACCTGGGACTGCCGGGGACCGCAAAGAGGAAGACAAGCAGTGACCATGGAGGGTGATGAGGGTGAGGATGGCGTCATGCATGATGATTCCTAGGACATGGTGGAGGGATATCCAACCCCACATCTGCGACTGGAATAGCCTTCTTGGACAAGCTGACTCTAGACCTGAGATTTAGAGACACAGCAGGCTTCAGGCAGGCCAATTTTTCCTACATACGCCGTTAGTGCTCCCAGTCTAGATGGACCAAATTTTAAAAATGAAAGGAATGTCATGAGTTTTTCACAAAGTTAAGTTTATTCAATTCAAAAAGTCCCCTTCTGAAACTATGGCCTTCCTATTTCTTTGGAGTTGAAATAACCTTCTTTTAAGCCATGGCGATCATAGCCACACAAATATTCAATGTCTTATCTTGATGAAGCCATTGGCAATGAAGAGTTGGCAGGCTGATTGGTCCCTGAGAGGGCTTGTTGCTCTGTTCTTTTTGTTGATGTGGTGGCTGTTACTATTATTATTGTTGTTGTGGCTGTCTATAAAATCCACATGTCTGGAAGCCACTGACAGCGAGGCCAACACCGGCAGAGTGTTCTGGGGCCATGCCTCTCCTCGGACTGCCAGCACCACCTGGGAACTTGTGAGAAATCCAGAATCTCGGTCCACAACCCCAGACTTCCTGAGTCATACTTGGCATTTCACAAGATACTCAGGTGATTTATATGCCCGTGAAAGTTTAAAAAGCTCCGCTCCAGGAGAGGGAACAGCATGTGTGCAAACCTATGAGGAAGATCATGGTGGTGGGAAGATCCTTCCCAAAGTTGAAAGAGTAAAGGCCACATTTCAAGAAGGGTGAGGGTGATGTTGGCAGGGTAGGCAGGAGAGTGGGTGATGACCGATATTTTCCCTCTGCATCAACTCTACCCAGATAGATAAGTGCTCCATATTTTATCCTGGTCATCTTATTTTTATTCTAATTTTTTTAGGTGGGTAGGAGCAGAGGGAGAGGGAGACAGAGAATCTTAAGTGGACTCCACGCCCAGTGCAGAGCCGCATGCTGGGCTCCATCTCACAACCCCAAGATCATGGCATGAGCCAAAATCAAAAGTCTAACACTTAACCGACTGAGCCACCCAGGCACCCCCATCCTGGTCATTTTTAAACTAAGCCATGTTCCATATTGTTTACATTGCTCAATCACTTGTTGCAGGACCTCAAAACATAGGTTAAACTCTTGTGGGGCAAAGAAATATCTTGGGCCTATTGGGTGGCAGTTAGTGGGGTGCTTTATAACTATAATAACAGGTCTTGCTGACTCTCCAGAGTGGCTGGTGGAAAGTCTGTTTTAATGAGGACCAGACACCAAAGGATAAAGGCTTACCCTAAGCCAGGGTGGACAGAATGAGCTCTGTCCCACCTAACAGCTTTGCTCTCTCAGTTAAACTTCACCCTTTGCTGGCATAAGGCTGCATTGACTGTGCAAGAGGCACTTGGTAACTACAAGTTAAGGTATAAATTAAAGTATACATTTTCTCTCTTTTATCTACCAAAAGAGAAAGTATATCCCAAGTAAGTGTGGCAGACAAGTGAGAACACAATCTCAGATAGTCTTCCTTGATTTCCCTACCTCCCAATAACTATTCTTATTCTTGTTACTTGTCAGTCTTCTCAAATACACTTTGAGTTTATTATGTCGTGAGGACTCTAGTTTATCTTTTTTTAAAGATTTTATTTTATTTATTTGACACAGAGAGAGACAGCGAGAGAGGGAACACAAGCAGCAGGAGAGGGAGAGGGAGAAGCAGACTCCCCGATGCGGGGCTCGATTCCAGGACTCTGGGATCACGACCTGAGCCGAAGGCAGACACTTAACGAACGACTGAGCCACCCAGGCGCCCCTCTAGTTTATCTTTTTGTGTTCATTTTGAGCAGATAGAGGCTGCTCAATAAGTTTTTTGAGTAAACGAGGAAAATAACGATACAGAGGAATACAAGTAGCTGGAAGAATTTTCTATGACCGATAGTCAGTCATGGTGAACAGTTTTTAGAGGTGACGTGTGTTTTATACTTAAGGAGATTTTATTTAAATCCTTATTTTCGTGCCTGGAATATCCAAATATTTTATATCTGTGAGCATTCCCATGTGACATCCTATTTGTCAGCAAAGCACTGTTTTATGCAAAGGGAAACCAAACTTATAAAAATTACATAATCATTTCCCCAATTCACCATGTAAACTAATCTGTCATATATTTGGAACCAGAACAGGGTATTAATGCAGTGTGGACTCCCCTTGAGCCTAAGCTATGTTTACCTATAGAATCTGGATAGTGGGAGTTGTAGGGGTCCTGGTGGGACCCTCCAGGAATAGGTCTGCATGAGTGAGGGAGGAGTATTCTGGGGGAGTGGGTACACAAGCTCCTCTAATAATAAAACTTGGGTTGCAGAGGGAAGGGATGATTGTACATACTGCACAGGGTCTGATATTCAAATTTGTTCCCCACCAGCATCCTAGATCTAGCTCTAAGTCTTGAGAGTCAAAGATATTTGAAAGGCATCTGAGATTAAAAATGGAAAAGCCTGTTTGTGTAGAATCCCTGGTCCCAGGCAGCCATGCATTAGAATCCGTGCAAACAAGCAGTCATATCAGAGAGCAAAGAGAGGCCCCATGGGAGCGGGGGAGGGGCTGCAGTGTGTCAGCCGCAGCAAAGGGAGGTCACTTCATCAGATGTCTGCCTGGAGTCTTGGATCATAGCAAAAACCCTTCTCCCTGACCAGGTGTGCTGGCATCCGGGCAATGCAGGAAACACCAGGCTCCGCAGGAACCTATAATTCATTTTGGAAAACCTTGACTTGGGGCCGACTTTTGTGTTTTTGATGCAGCTATTCTGCGAGCAGAGTTCTGAGAAATCTGTATCACTTAGCAGAATAGATGCAGCCCAGGTGTGCCATCTTATTGAAAATAAAATGTAGAATCTGTTTGGAAGTATACCGTCTGACACAGAAAAGTGGTCCAAAACACGCAATAGTATTGGGAAGAAATCGCAGACCTTATGTTGGAAAATCAATCACTGAAATAGGAAGTGAAGACTGGGTGTTTCTAGATTCTAGGACTTGAACTGAGAAAATAGTTTATCAGATACAACATATTAAAGCATCATTGTGAACTGCAAAGGACCTTAGATAAGCAAGTATCTAAAAATATCTGGGCCCGTTTAATAACATAATCTTCTCGATTTTTATCCATAAATTAAAAAAAATAGATATCATCCTGTCACTTCCCACGTATAATGTGGCAGAATAGTCGAATCAGCAAAACCCCAAGGCAACATCCCAGGAGCAGGTAAGCTCCGCCTTCAGTGGGATGAGGACTCCTGACCGGGAGATGGTCTCACCAAAATGCATTGCCTCCCTGGGCAAGGGGGAAGTGACTCTGTGGCAAGCAACCTTGCCCCTATGGATGGACTTTGTGGTCATTGTGCGAGCTGCCACTTGACTCCGATTCTTCCGAATTCTGTGATTTCTGAAAGATACTCCCCTTTCCATCTTACCCTCCCTGCCCCCAACATCAGGCACACTCTTGCAAAGAATCAGACACCAGCAACTGGAAATAAAAAGAATGATTATAGCTCTGCTTCTGCGATTGCTGTTCATACAGCCAAAGTGTGTTCTCTGGACACTAAAAGCACCCTCCAAGAATGTGAGGTCACCAAATCAGGATAATAGATGACCAGGAAATGTCACGTAAAGCACCCCTCTCAAGGTCACGCACCCCTCAGGATAACCTCCCCTGACTTGTTTCCTGCCCAGCCTATAGTGCCATTTCTGGAACTCCACTGCTAACTGATAATTAGGTCTACTACAGAGCAAGGGGTTCCTGATGGGATACAGACAACATGGATTTACTGACAGGTGTACCACCCCTCGTGGTTGGAAGCCCAGCTGGGAATGCTACAGTTGCGATCCTCAATTGCCAACTTAGGCAGTCTAGTGGCCTGGGTCCTTTACACATTGAAGCAGCTATCAGGTGAGCAGCTATCCTACCCACCATGGCTGATTCTTAACAAAGAGAAATGGAATTAGAACATTCACCCCTGGGGAGGATGCGCTGGTGGGTGTGGGGGATTTCCCGAAATCTGATAGATTCAAGTCAGATATATAAGAGAGGTCCTCGAAAATAAGCTGACTCCGTGGCCACTGGGGACTGGGTTAGCCAAGGAGGTGGGAAACAGTTGAGTGCCAACAATATTCACCTCAAGTGCCTCTGAATGGCACCCTCCATGGCTGCCTAACCAGATGCCTGAGAATTAGTGTGACAGATACCACTTAAAGGGAAAGAGAACAGGGAAAGTATATTTGCTTCCAAATGGATAGTCTCTTGTCTTAGCACCATGCATTGCCCTCATCTTTTCCCCTTTACTTTGAAACACGACTCTTATTTCACACTAAATTCCCTTCTATTTTCCAGGCTGTTTCTGAACTTTCTAGAATAGAGAAATACAGAGCCATAAACCGAAAGCCCTGAAAAGGGGTCTTAGTTGTCAGAAGAAGTGCTGTCTCATTTTTTCCCCCTTTCATTTAACAATTACATGTGCAGCACTGGGCCTGCTCTCTTGCACACACAGGTGATTGATTATATCACCGAATCCCATAATTTTTCCAAACAGGTATTCTTTTTCCTGATCGCTTCTTCAGTTGCAGGGAGTAAAGAGGGAGGAACGGAGGAAGGGAGAAAACATCCCACCCAATGTTAATTTATCAATCCATGTGGAAAAAAGAAAATCAGTAGTCTTGCCTTATACTCCCTTCCCTTCTGGAGAAGTCCTTCTGAAAACGTGGAGGAGAGGAATGTCATTTGTAAGATCTGAAAGTAACTTTATTGGTCAGTCCTTTGAAGGCAAGGAAGCTATGCTGATTTATGACACAGTAAAAGTGTCATAATTTGGCACCAATATCCTAACAGTGACTATGAAGACATCTTTGGCACACTGGTACTATAGGCCAGAAATAACCACGTGGAGTAGGCTAGAATATTCTACCTGCAGGTTTTCATAAAAACTCATGCCAATACTGCTCAGATGGAATGCACACATAAAGCATAGGACTTACCATCTATTTTTACCAACAGTATTTTTTTTAGAATTTTTTTATCATCTGGCTCAGGGCTTTCTTTCTTTGTGCCTATTCCTTATTTACAAAAAACACTCTCTTCAACTGTCACATTTTAAAGTCCCGCCAGCTACCTTCCTATCAGATATTCCTCCAATGTCCCTGGAATTCTGCTTTCTACTCAAAGATTTTTTTTTATCTGAGTAGGAATGATCAAGTATTGCTATACTCCACCCTTTAAAGAATTCCATTTAGCTTCCTTTGAGAGATGAATACGAATCCTACTGACTGCTAAAAATGCTCCAGTGTTGCCTGGGATGCCACTCGCTATGACAATTCAGATGATCTCTGTTTGTGTGTTTGTTTATTTTGAGCATTTGGATCGGTCTTTTCTCATGAGTGTACAGGAACATTTGTTATTTTGCTGATGGTAGAATCAGAGCCTAGAGAACTAGTAACTCCCTGAAGGGGAGGAGCAGGGCTGGAACTGGGGATTCTTGTCTCTACACTCCCAAGCAGGTCCTAACCAAGTACTCACTGCCAAACTCTCTAACTGGATTTCTTGAAAGGATTTTCTCAGAAGCATCTTGCCAGAGTCTAATTTTAGAGTTCAAGTGTTATTAGCACTTACACGTTTCAAGGGGTTTGCAACTTCTCTGTGTGGGAAACATATTTTACTGCAGGGTAGAGTCAACTATTCTTTGCAGGGTCTTTGCTGTGCTTTAATTTTCTAGCATTACTGCAAGGGAATGTATATACGGCTACATTCCCATATTGAAGGTGAACACTTACCATGCTCAATTACCTTGGAGGGAAAAAGATATGAGTCAGGATGATTATATGACCCAGCAATTCTACTCTTAGGTATATTCCCCAGGAACTGAGAGCAGGGACTTGAGTAGATGTTTGTAATGCTAATGCTCGCAGCAGCAGTACTCACTCACAGTAACTACTAGGTGGAACAACCCAAGTATCCGTAGATGAATGAATGGATAAACAAAACGTGGTAGGTCCGTACAATGGCATGTCATTCAGTCTTGAAGAGGAAGTTCTGACATAGGCTACCACATGGATGGACCTCGAGGACATCAAGCAAAGTGAAACAAGCTAGTTATAAAGGGAGCTATACTGTATGATTCCACTAATAGGAGGCACCTAGTTTAGTGGAATTCATGGAGATAGAAAGCAGAATTCTGCTTTCTAGGAGCTAGGGGGGATGGAGAGTTAGTATTTAATGAGGATGATTTTAGTTGGGAATGACAAGAAAGTTCAGAGATGGCTGTTGGCGATGGTCACCTGCCAACGTGAATGTTTATGTTATGTTTACTTAATGCCACAGAACTGTACACTTCAAATGGTAAAAATGGTAAGGATTTGTGTTATATATAGTTTATCTCACACACACACACACACACACACACACACACACACACACACACTGACCAGGGGACAGATGATTAACCTTGATCTGGAAGGAGGAGGATAGAGAAGTCTTCTCAGAGGACATGGTTTTGTCTTGAAAGATGAGGAGAGGTATGGTAGGTAGGACAGAAGAAAAAGGTATTCGGGGCTAAGGGAATAATGTCAGAAAGTCGTAAGGCAATTGCAAGGTCATACTCCAGGAACAGCAACTAGTGCAGGTGCCTGGGTACTTGCAGATAAGTTACAGCAAATGAAGCCACAATGGCAGGGTGTGGGGGCAGATCTCGAATGCCCCTGCGTGCCCTGCAAGATGTTTGGGCTTTATTCTGCAGGCAATGGGAAGCCATTGGAATCCTTTAAGCTTGGAGACATGACCAAGGTTGCATTTTGGAAAGATGACGTTTGGCAGTTGCGTGAGGAATAGATTGGAGGGGGAAGAGATGAGAAGCAGGGACTCTAATAGTAAGACCACTGCAATAGCCCAAGGGAGAGATCACTAGGGCCCAGCTGAGAGGATGTGGGAGGGGAGGGGCAGTTCAAGGGGATGTGGGAAACACTGAGAAGTAGGGAGAGAGGAGGCTCATGGAGTAGAAGATAGCTCCCAGGCTTCAGGCTTGGCTTCATCCGTACCCCCAGCCAGGCTGACCCATCCACAGGCTCTCCAGGTCCGTTGGCTCAGAACAATTGCTCAAGACCCACACAACCTGGATCCCAGCTAGGACTCGTTCTTGCCTCCCAATCTCTAAAATCGGGTCTTCCACACTGTCCTCAACTGCCTCCCAATTGGGTGGGCATTCCTTCGAATCTCATCCAGACTTCCCCTCCCCCCACAACTCCAGCCGTGGAATTTCTTACTTGTCCCCTTCATAATTCCGCACTCCAGTCCTTAGCTCTGTGCTCACTCCCTCTTCCTCACAGACCAGTGTCTGGCCTCCAAGATAGGGGAGCAGGGAGGGACTTGAAATCTCCTTAGCACAGATTAGGGATATAATAGAGGCTGAAGGTTAGACAGGACTAGCAGCAGGGGTGAGAGAGAGAGAATGAGTGCACTTGGGGTCTGTTGGGTTTCAGGCACCCGGGAGTCCATCTGCACTCATTTATTAAACTAGTCCTTGGAACTACGATGTGCCCCAGACAAACCATGTCAGTTTCCTGCCACCCAAGAACCAGAGCTGCAGTCTTTCTAGCAAGGGTCTTTGGCTCAGCCCACTCCAGAGGCGTATCTTCATTCTCTTCCTCTTTCTGCACAGTATCCGGCCACTCTCCGAGCAAGCAGCCTGTCGGAACCAGCTCCCGGGAGCCCCAGCGCTGCCAGGACCCCATCTGCTAATCACCTTCCTCAGTGATTCTCAAGTTCTCAGCCTGTCCCCAGCCGGCCCACAAAAGCAGTGCACACGCTTTGCTGGCGACCGGGAAGTCTTAGAAACACGGTAACCTACCTCACAGTGATTCCCTTCCCCAGGTGAGTGAAGAACTCTTCCCTTTGGGAGCCCCAATGCAGGCTAGCAACCAGCTACTGGGTCAGCTGCAGGGAAACGGGTCTCCTCCATGCTGCGAAGCAAGCTTCGTCGCTCGTTTGCAGTTAACTTCTGTCTTCCGTTCAGCTGACTTACGGGAGGATCATTCTCCTGGCATCATAAGAACATGCACAGTTGAGTCAAACAGCCTGAGAGATGGTAGAGGCAAAGCCTGCGGCACTGTCTGATGTCACCGGAGGAAGATACGGGAGCAGATGGGGAAGGTAGTAGCTCCATGGACCACAAGCACCTCAGAACACAGCCTCCCCATAGAAGAATGGGTGAGCTGCCAAAAGAGGCAATGCACCAAACACTGGCACTGTAACTACTCTCATCCAAGCCACATTGTCATTGGAAATGGCTGCTTGTCTGCCCGAGGCTGCTTTTGCATTTGGTGATGGAGCTAGGCAATGTCTGTGTTTGCCAGGAAGGCGAGTGGCCCTCTCTCCCCCTGGCTCTTTGGCAGCTGGCCACACTTGTATCACATGGGGCATCTGGCAAATCAAATCCAATTCTTTCTCAGTGGGGCTGCAGCAAGGATTTCCAGTTAGTGATTTCGTGGTGGCTCCTGTGAGTCACAGCGCCCTGATTCTCCTGCAGAGGGGGAGGGCCCAAGTTTGTCCCTGAGAGGATCATCATTACTCTCGGTTTGAGAATTCTGCAGCCTTTAGAGGACAGAGAACAAAGCTAACCATGAGAGTGAGAATCCTGAGCCTAGCCACTGCCACCAACCACCTGGTTGCAAACTTTCACCCAACTCATAGTGCAGATTTTCGGCCTTCCTTTGTGCTGACATCTGGCTCTCTCCTTTTTAAAGCTGCTAGGATTTCTTGTTTAAAATTTGGATTAAAAACAAATAAATCATAAAATGAAACGACATTTTGATTAAGAACTGCTGCCATCTTTTAAATCCCACACCTATTACGGATTTCGGAATTTATAGTTTTATTTCCAAACCCATGCGCAGGTATATATAAAAACAGTCAGTCGTTCCCCTTTATTGAGTATTTAAGCCAGAGCCTGGGCTAGCACTTTACAAGCATTGTTGTATTTAATCTTCACAACAGTTCTGCCCCGGACGTATTTTGTTCTCATTTTACGGATGAGGAACCTGAGACTTGCCCAATGTCACACTGCTTTTAAATAGTGGTACCAGCACTTGAATCCAGCCCTGTTTCACTTCCAATATCATGGTCTTAACTACAGACGACTGCTCTGTGTGTGTGTGTGTGTGTGTGTGTGTGTGTGTGTGATATGTATATGTATCCACAGACATCATAGTAGATTGAGTCACTATTATATATTATCTGTATTTGCTCAGAACTCTTAGAGTTGTTACTGTACCTGGAAATTGATGCTAAGCATATTATTTTTCGGGTGAGAGCTAAAGAAATTCATATTATAACATCATGGTGGAGCCTAGAACAATGGCTATTAAAGTAGAAGCTTATGATAGATGTTACCACTGTCACTTACGTTTCTCAATTTCCACGCCTGGCTGAGCACTGAAGCACCTGGCACAGTCTTCATAATCAGTTTCTAAACAAAGAGCTGTCAATGTATTCTGAGAAGTGATGTGCCCTGTGTGTTAGGTCCTTGATAACGAACAGTGATTGTGACTCCGCCCTGACTGTATTTGCCATCCTTGTATCACGTCTAGTATAACTCAGGGACACACACCCAACAGAGATGTAAGGGTCAAAGGGGCCAAAAGAAAGTTCTTTATCTTTCCAACATGAAAACCATCTGAAAGCTATGGAAATAAAGTCTCTAGGAAAATTTTTCTTTCCCTTGAGAAGTTTGTTGGCTTGTTTCACATTGTGACACATAAAAAAAAAAGTCCCGAAGTATTTTGATACATTAAAGACATCTCTTGGGTCACCTGGGCGGCTCAGTCAGTTAAGCATCTGACTTCGACTCAGATCATGATCCCAGGGTCCTGGGATCTGGGCCCCGCTTCAGGCTCCCTGCTCGGCAAGGAGTCTGCTTGCTCCTCTCCCTCTGACCCTCCCCTGTTCATTCTCTCTCTTTCTTTTTTACAAATAAATAAATAAAATTTAAAAGAAAATAAAGACATCCCTCTCCAACTGTGCCTTGCATTTATGATGATGTTCATGCCTCATTTAATCCTACCACAACTTGATGAACTGAATTAATGTTTTCCTCCTAAAAGCTTTCTGGAGGAAAATATATCTTGGTCCTGTTAGGAACTTAGAGACCTTTGTTAATGAATAGGATGCAAATGATTCATTTGGAAGACAGAGTACCTTTACGGGTTGCTACCATTTAGTTAAACATTTTTCTGATGCACAGACTGACATCAATGGCTTGGAAAAGTGGCTGCAGTGTCCAAAATGCCTGATTTACATTTTCGGTAACAGTGATCCTTTCTGAGAGGTCCTGATTTTGCCAGATAAACAGGTCAGTAAAGCCAGAAACAGGAAGTTAGATTTACCCTAAGATGCTTCTAACTCAAAAAGTCTGTGCCTCGGTGGCTCAGTCAGTTGAGCATTTGACTCTTGGTTTCGGCTCAGGTCATGATCGAGTGGGGGATCGAGCCCCGAACTGGACTCTGCTCAGCATGGGGTCTGCTTGAGATTCTCTCTCCCTCTGCCCCTCCCCCTCTGCAGGTGCACGTGTGCTCTCTCTCTCTCTCTCTCTCTCTCTCTCTCTCTCTCAGAAAGGTGGGGGGACTTGGTAGTTTCTCAAAAATTTAAACCATACCATCCAGCAATTCTATTTCTGGGTATATGCCCTGAAGAATTGAAAGCAGGGATTCAAACAGCTATTTATATACCCATTTTCATAGTAACATTATTTACAATAGTCGAAAGTGGAAATAGCCCAAGTGTCCACTGATGGATAAATGAATAAATAGAATGTGGTTTATCTACATGATGGAATATTATTCAGCTTTAAAAAGAAAAAAAATTCTGGTGGATCTTGAAGACATTATGCTAAGTGAAATAAGCCAGACACAAAGGGACAAATACTGTATGATTCCACTTCTATGAGGCACTGGAATAGACACATTCATACAGGCGGAAAGTAGAAAGGTGGTTTCTAGGAGCTAGAGTTGGGGAGAATGGGGGAGTTATTGTTTAATGGATACAGAGTTCCTTTTGGGAAGATGAGAAAGTTCTGGAGATGGATGGTAGTGATGGTTGCACAACACTGTGAACATACTTAGTGCCACTGAAATATGCACTTAAAATGATTAAACTAAAAAAGAAAGAGGGGAAGCCTCAATGTCCGAGGATGAAAGCTAACCATAGACACTGCCCAAGCTGTGTTCCAGTTAGTAAGTGTCCTGGAATTTCCAGTTCAGCCCTGGGGAAGAAAAGTTCCTCCAGGCTTCCACACTACACATGCTGTTGGGAAGAACCGTGCAGAGAGCTCTTTCTTTGCATCTTGACCCACTCATCCATGCCCCTCTCTCTCGTGCTGGGACCCGCCATGCTCTTACAGTATCATCCCTTGCTCTGAAAAATGCAGCTTCCTCAATCCCCACACATCCTGTGCTCCCTCTGTGACCCCGAGTTCCCCACCAAAGCTTCCAGGGGAGTTGTCCAACCACTCAGCTGGCTTTTGCCGCCCCCTTTGTTTCTTCCTTCCTTCAAACTGAAAACCCTTGAATCTTGCATGTGCCGTGTTGTGTTAGGTGGAGTCCGTTGTTGAAGACACGACAGAAACAAATAATAACATGGTGTGGCATGTTTTATAACATGGATAATAAATGTAAAAGGAGATTGCGATTTTCTGTTAAAATGGGATCCAGAGAAGCCAAAAGGAGCTTTATTTTAGTTTGGTTTAGTTTTTATATATATATATATATATATACACACACACACACATATATATATATTTTTTTTTTTTTGAAAGGAAGAGCAGGAGAAGCGGGGGAGGGGGGTGGAGCGAGGAGAAGGGGGTGGGGGAGAGAGAGAATCTTGAGCAGACTCCATGTTCAGCATGGAGCCTGACACGGGGCTTGATCTCATGACCCTGAGATCATGACCTGAGCTGAAATCAAGAGTCAGATGCTCAACTGACTGAGGCACCCAGGCGCCCTCCAAAGGGGATTTTTTTTTAAACTTGTAAAATATTATAGATGTAAATAATAATAACAGCTAATATTTATTGAGCACTATTCCAGTTGTTTTTCATAAATTAATACATTTAAGCCTCAGAGTAATCCTAAGAGGTGGGTACCGTGATGACCTCTATTTTTCCAGATGAGGAAATTTAGTCACGGAAAGATTAAGAAACTACCTAGTAACATAGCTGGGGTGTGCTTGAGTCAAAATTTGAAGCTGGGCAGTCTGTTTCCAGAGCCTCCCTCATAATTGCAACATTATACTTTCTCTTCTATATGAGCCAGAAAGTAAGATAATGAACTTTCTGTTCTTTTCAGAAAGTTTAATCGAATCTTAGTATTTGCCATAGTTTCTGGAGACTTCTCAAAGATAGGAAAGAGTATGGCTGTGCTAAAGGCGATGTGGTATCCTGGATTGGACCCTGGGATAACAACAAAAAAGATGTTAGTGGAAAAACTGATGACATATGAATAAACTGTAATGTTTGGTTGTACCAAGGTTAATTTCTTAGTTTTGATAAATGTACCATGGTTAGGTACGATGCTAACATTAGGAGAAGCTGGGTGAAGCGTATATGGAACTCTCCGGACTATCTTTGTAATTTTTCTGTAAATCCAAAATTATCTCAGAAGAAAACATTACCTAAAATAACAACAATGGATATGAAACCTTATTGATACATTTCTCTTGTGGCCCCTCCACAGAGGTAATCATTATCTGGAATGTAGTGCCTATGTTTCAAAAGGCCTAACACAACTATTAGTGTAACTAATGTGTGGGCCAAAAGAGACACATTATTTTAAAATGTAACTTTTTAACTTCTATTTTATCCAAGTACAATTAATATATAGTGCTATATTAGTTTCAGGTGTACAATATAATGATTCAATAATTCTGTATATTTTTCAGTGCTCATCACGATAAACGTACTCTTAATTCCATTCACCTGTTTCACCCATTCCCCCTCCTCCCTCTGGCAACCACTAGTTTGTTCTTTGCAGCTAACTTTGGCTTTTTGGTCTCTTTTTTTAATTTGTTCATTTGTTTTGTTTCTTAAATTCCACATATGAATGAAATCATGTGGTATTTGTCTTTGACTGACTTTTTAAAAAAGATCTGTTGTTTATTTTTGCAGGAGAGAAAGCGCGCGCACTAGAGCATGCGCACAAGTGGGGGGAGGGGCAGAGGGAGAAGCAGATTCTCGGAGGAGCAGGGAGACCCATGTGGGACTTGATCCCAGAACCCTGGAATCATGACCTGAGTCGAAGGCAGATGCTTACTTGACTGAGCCACCCAAGTGTCCCTGACTGACTTATTTCACTTAGTGTTATACCCTCTGGGTCCATCCATGTCGTTACAAAGGCAATATTTCATTCTTTTAAATGGCTGAGTAATATCCCATTGCGATATATATAGGTATATATATCCCACATCTTTCTCCATTCATCTATCGATGGACACTGGGGTTGCTGCTATATCTTGGCTATTGTAAATGATGCTATGATAAACATAGGGGTGCACATACATTTTCAAATTCATGTTTTCATTTTCTTTGGGTAAATAAATACCCAGTAGTGGAATAACTGGACCAGAGGGTAGTTCTGTTTTTAACATTCTGAGGAACCTTCACACTGTTTTCCACAGTGGCTGCACCAGTTTACATTCCCACCAACAGTGCGTGAAGGTTTCTTTTTCTCTACATCCTTGTCAGCTCTTGTTATTTCTTGCCCTTTTGCTTTTAGTCATTCTGACAGGTGTAAAGTGATTTATCATTGTGGTTTTAATTTGCATTTCCCTGGTGATTAACAATGTTGAGCATCTTTTCACGTGTCTGTTGGCCATCTGTATGTCTTCTTTGGAAAAATGTCTATTCAGATCCTCTATTTTTTAATTGAATTATATGGGGGGTTTTGTGTTAAGTTGTGTAAGTTTTTGATATATTTTGATATACATAAAAGATATATCATTTGCAAATATCTTCTCCCATTCAGTAAGCTATCTTTTTTTGTTAAGGGTTTCCTTTGCTGCGCAGAAGCTTTTTATTTTGGTGTAGTCCCAATAGTTTAATTTTGATTTGTTTCCCTTGCCAGAGGAGACCCAGCTAGAAAAATGTTTCTATGGCCAATGTCAAAGAGGTTGCTGCCTGGGTTCTCTTCTAGGATATTTATGGTTTCCAGTTTCACATTTAGGTCATTAATCCATTTTGAGTTTATTTCTGTGCATGGTGTAAGAAAGTGGTCCAGTTTCACTCTTTTGCATGTAGCTAGCTGTCTTGTTTTCCCATAGCATTTGTTGAAGAGACCATCTTTTCCCCATTGTATGGTCTCATCTCATTTGTCATGGATTGATGGACCATAAAAGCATGGGTTTATTTCTGTAGTCTCTATAAAAAGCAACACCTTAAAAAAAAAAAAAAAAAAAGGAATTCTGAAGGCTTAAGGCCCTGAGACTTCAGGGAGAGGTCAGGAGTGAGGTTTTCCCTGCCCCTCCTACCATGAAACCCTATCCTTGATCAACCCTCCTTCACCATGACCAGCCACCCTGCCCACATGCTTGGTCCCACTATTGGCCTCTTCAAGGACTGGCCTGTAGGTCAATCCCCACTCCCTGCAGCCCCTTCCACTCAACTTTTCTTTAAAAAACTGGGCACTGAATTTCTCTGAGCTTGAGGTTAAATGAAGAGTTGCCGGTATCCAATAGTCTAGGTCAGTGGACAAGAGTCCTAAGGCTCAGCCATTTTCCATAGGAGACATGATATTGATACCACATGGCACGTCCTAAGCAGAAGAAAGGCCAGGAGGCTCTCTATTTACTCAGCAGTCAAGCTGTGCACCTAGACCCCCACCCCACTGAGACAGGGGCTGATCCAGTTCTCTGAGGGCCCCTTTCTTTGCTCCTGAGGCTAAGTATTTCTCTTATGTCTAAAGGTCATTAGAAGGGTGACAGTTCCGGGACCTCATTCATCTGTTTATTTAGAGATGCCCCCACTCTCCACGTCTATTTATAAAACAGTAACTGTGAAAGTAAAGATTCACAGAGGCTCTCAAAGAGAAGGCAGAGAAAACCCGCCAGGGAGGATAGCGGGGAACTCCTGGTTCCTGGCAAGGTTCTGGAAGGCTTACTTGGGAAATGTTAAAAGAGGGGAAGTGCCACCAAAGTCTTTGGAAAAATAAACAGGCTTATCAACTGTTCTTTGACCTGCAGATACTGTGTCTTTTGTCAGGAAAAACAGTCCTTCCAGTTTGGGGATTCCTGAAAGGTAACCAGAGGAATGCAGAGTGCACTTCCTGGGGAAATAGTGTCCTCAAGTCTTCCATATGCACCGTATCTGATGCTAGACTCAGAGGTAAAAAAAAAACTGCAGATGTGAATTGTTTGCTATTTTAAAAAATAAAATTGATACAAAAAACATAATGTCCAAGGAAGTAGTAGGGATGGGGAAGGAGAGGAGTTCAGCTTTTCACAGCTGACAGCTCTAATATGTAAGACAAGGACACCTGTGTTTGTGCTTAAGTAAATATTTGAGGTGATACGTTCTTGTTTTCCCTGCTAATTCACCTGATTTCGTTTGAAATCTCTATGAAGTGTACAGGATTGTGAAATGTGTTACAGACACCTAGAATCACAGCATTTAAAGGAGGATCATTCTAGATCTTATAGTGAAATATGATTTTGTGATACATAAAGCTAATTCATGTGTTTCTACTTTTCTTGGGGGAGGGGAGGGAAACACTCACAGTTTTATTAACAACTGGGACCATGACTGTTTGTTTCCCGGTAGAAAAAAAAGTTTCTCACCTAATGCAGGGCTGTGTGGTCGAGATGGCTGTGAACTGCAAGCCAGAGACCCAAGTCCTGCCCCAGTCCTGTGAAACCAGCTATTTGACAGCGGGACTCAGCTTTCTCATCTGTGAGTGAGAAGTAAAACTCTTACATGTGATCACTAGGAGGGTGAAATCAATACTACTCCTAAAGCTGGAAAGTGGATAAATGCACATATGAAATCCAGATGACAAGTAGGCATAGATGTATACCAACTATAAAACGTAATAATGAGGGCACCACAGTTAATAGGGTTAAATGAGAAATATTGCCATCAGAGATTTTTAGCAAAGGAAATTCTTGCCAGAGATTATTAATACTGAAACTGGTTGAATATTTATGAGACATTCATCTGAACTAGAAGTTGTCTGTGTATTCTGTTCTAGATGGCTTTCAGAAAAGTAGCTGAAATAACTTTTCCTGGTAATTGCATCAATATTTAAAGAGCCTAGTGGTGAGCAAGTTATTCCTGTCATTTAATCCACTGCTACCTTTGCTCTCAATCCCATAAGATGGGGCAAAAAGGGCATGGATGTAGTGTTGAAGCTGTCCTGGTTTTGCCACCTACTAGCTCTGTGTGTGAGCTGGGGCAGGGTCACTTGCCCTCTGCACCTTTGTTGTTCTTCGTTGATTAAGTGAGGATGATAATGATGCTTAGAGCTAGAGTCTATGGAAAGTGCTTTATAAGGCCACAAACTTGGTGATGACTATCATTCTAAGGTATCATATTTATCACAGACATGGTATTAACATTCTAAGATTTTCAATGATTAATATTAACTTGTTACAACTCAGTGCAGTCACTTGGAAGAATTGCACAAAATCACATTGAGTGAAAGAAGCTGAAGGCGATATGGTAGGTTTAACACGATTTTACAAAGGGAGCTTTAGGATGCTGGGAATGTTCTATTTCTTGATCTATGTGTTGTTTACATGAGCGTGTTCAATTTGTGATCACTCATCAGGTTGTGAATATAGGATGTGTGCCCTTTTCTGTATATATGCTCTCTTTTAATAAAGAATAAAAATTTTTGATTTAGTAAAATTACGTACGATGTGGAAAAAACAACAGCAGCCAACAGCAAAAACCTTCAGGTTTTCCATCTTCCAGAGCTAGTGAAGGGGTTCAGATAAACATTTTCAAAATATGCTACTTTGGCATGTTGATTATTTTGGGCTGAAGGCCATCAAGACCCAGTGGATTCAAGAAAAGCTTTTACCTCCCTTAACTACCCAAAAGAATTTAGATAGGTGGTCTGATCCAGAAAGATAGCTATTATCAGAGATAACTTTTTATCTGCAAAACCTATCCACATACATCCAATTACCAAACATCTGTCTTTAAAGTCCTGTGAGTTACCCTCCCCACTTTTGAGGCCCCAGGCCCCTAACCCATTCCTTAGCTCCGGAGGCTATATAAGCCTCAATTGTCTGACTTGTCTATGATTTGCTTTGTCTTTGTGGGGCTTTTGTACATATATAATTAAATTTGTCTTTCTCCAGATATCTACCTTCTATAATTTTTGCTCTTAGACCAGCCACAGAACCTAAAAGAGTAGAAGGAAAAATTTTTCCTCCCTGACAATAGCCACTCTTGATATTTGGACATAGATCCTTCCAGAACTTTTTCTCTGTATACAAACATATATTGTGAAAACAGAATCATACCACATCCTTTGGTGACCTAATTTTCTCACTGGACAATATGTTGTAGTCTTTCTGTGCCAATAAATTATCAGTCATTAACTGCATAATACTGGAGTCTATTCTATCAATGCCCTATTTCACTGTCACAAATACTGAGAAACAAGACTTGTTCAGACATCTTTGTTCAGTAGTTGGTTTCTTTTATAAGGATTCCTAAAACTGGAATTGGGGGCCTCTCGGAGGACACACATCTTTAAGGCACAGGCTTTCTTCTAGAAAGACTGCACCAGTTTACATTCCCATCTGCGGTGGATGAAAGCTCTCCTTTCCCCTGTCGCCTCACTAAAAGTGGATACTATTATTCTTTTTCATCTTTGCCGATCTGGAAGTTAGGTGTAACCAAGTGCAAGGGTCCACAGTAGGGGGCTAAGCTCCGACTCTGGGATAGAACAGACTTGGGTCTGTCTTCAGCTCCCAACCTCAATTTCTCTAAGCTATAAAATGGGGTAAATGATAACATTACCTAAAGAGCACTGTTCAATAGTTTGACACGAGTCCCAGCCACATTGGACCGTTCTCCCTTCTTCTGGACCTCCTTTGCAGTCCCGTCTCCACCCAGCAGCCTGGATGTCCTCCTGTGAATGGAAACCACATCCCCTCACTGCATCACTCCCTTTCTTCAACCTCTTCCT
This sequence comes from Potos flavus, assembly GCA_028534135.1. Taxonomy (NCBI): domain Eukaryota; kingdom Metazoa; phylum Chordata; class Mammalia; order Carnivora; family Procyonidae; genus Potos; species Potos flavus. The sequence goes on along the minus strand of CM052894.1, from coordinate 59,429,136 downwards.
CGACCACATCGGTGGAACCAAATCTAAACTCCTTAATCCGTCCACCCTGAGTCCCCCTATGCTGCGTGTGCCTATCTCCCCAGTGAATAGTGTCAGGCCTCGCTTTTCCTCACCCACCTTTTTGAAGCCGCGCCAGCCTGTTTCCGTGCCTTGCCCAGGCCGGTCCCTGGGGGCCTGTGTGCTCCTGCTCCTTCCTGTCTTTGCCAACTTCAGCTTGAAAACCACAGCCTTAGAGAGCCCTTCCCTGCCCTCCCTGCTATTTTCCCTCACAGCATCTTGTTTCTTCCCTCCTTGGTTCTTAGTACTCTGTGTAATTATACATTTCTTTGATTGCGTTGGTATTTTCTGTCTCCCTGCCCCTGCTCAGCTTGGTGCGAACAGAGACAAGGCCTTTTTAGTGCATTGCTCTATCCTCAGTGCTTGCCTCAATAGTAGTTGCTCAATAAACGTTGGCTGAATGAGTAAATAACCTTTTTACTTTTCCTCTGGTTTGGTGGCTTGGACGCCTATAGCACGGCGATGTGGGGAGGCAGCTGCCAAACCTTTGTGACCTGTCCATCCCGGCGGCTCTCTTTCTGTTCTGAGCCTCTGCCAGGCGGTTTCTGATCCCTCCCATCCCCCACCCTGAGATCGGTTTCTGCATTGCCTTCTGCTGCTCTGAAACGAATATCTGTGATTTTAGGCTGTTTGTGCAGTGTTTGAAGCGTTTCCCCCACCTTAGGGAATTACCTCTAATACTAACATAGTTTCTCCGAATGGCGCTCTGTTGTGAGTGGGGCTGGAGGGAGGCTCAATAAACAGTCGCTTGGTCCCTATTTATTTATTAAGTGCCAGGCACTATATTAACCACTCAGGATACAAAGACATATAAGGTACACCACTTCCTAACTTCAAGGAGCTCACAGTCTAGGGACGGAAGCATAATTGTACTGTGTAGCAAATGCAGTGACCTGTTGCCAAGACGAAGACTGCATCCTAGGGAAAGGGTGTCTAAACTAGTGTGAGAGAAAGGAAGGTCCAGGCACGCTTCCTGGAGGACATGGGATTTGATGTGAGCCAGATAAAGAGGAGGAAAGCATTACAGGCAGAGGAACTGCCTGAGCCTAGATATGGGACTGAAAAAGCAACATTTTGTGGGCAGGGAAACAGTCAGCAGTTTAGAAAATAAAGCGCACATCAGAAAATACAGAAAAAGAAGGCAGATGGGCAGGGGCTGATAGAGGAGGGCCCTGGAAGCATGGTTGTAAGCTTGGATTTTGAAGGGATCACTGGGAGTTTTAATGGGGGTGAGTAGGGGCATGGGGAGGCGGGGCAACCGGATAAAATATGAGGATCTGACCTGGAGCAGAGGTAACAGTGAGAGAGAGACAGAGAGTCAGAGACAGTGTTGAGAACCTTTAAGAGGTGGAACTAGTAGGACCTGGTTACTGATTAAACGTGGGGCAGGTTGGCTGGGAGGATGCTGAGGAAAGGCGAGAGTCGATAGCTTGACAGATGCAGTTATGATGGAATTCCATCCACCAAGAGAGTACCTGGGAAGCAGGTTCGGGGAGCTGGAGGGAGTGAGGTGACATGTAAGTCTTGAGATATGCTGAGTATGAGGCGCTTGTCTTGCAAACCTCCCAGTTCCTGCCCAAGAGAAATGGGCCCAGAGACCAGGGTGGCAACTCTAGGTTTGGGAGTCATCATCCCCACCCCCAAGAGTATGTAGTATGCACAGAGCAGTGGGTCCAAAGTGGATTCTGGAGAAACTCCTACATTTGTTCTCAGCTGGAATGAGAGAAAGATAGATGTAGTTAGCACCCCCTCTAGTTATCTATTCCTTCATGCTTGTTAACTTTGTACCAATTGCCTTCAGACCTCCCCTAGGCTTGGGTGGCCGATCTCTAATAGCTAACAAGGGCTACAATTTATTGAGCACTTGCTATGTGCTTTGTATATTCTAAGTGCTTTCCTTGTACTGATTTCTTGACTCCTCATGAGAGCACTAGGAGGTAGTTCTCATTTTTTGAGATGGCAAAGCTGATGCTCAGATAAGTGACTTGCCCAAGGTCAAACTGTTGATAATGAGGGAGCCACCCTAAATGGGGACAAATCCTTCCGTTTGAGGAAGTCTGCTGCATCTTCCTTTATAAATCACACGCAAAGCACTTTCTTTATCTTTCCCTGACTTTCTTGTAGAGACAAAAAGGCAGCCACAATATTGTCTGTTAACATTTCCAAGACCTAAAGAGTTACTAAAGAAAGAAATAACTTTTTAATAAGGTTGAGATTCCAGTTAGCTCTATAAAGAAAATTTGGTTTTTCTGTTAAATACTAGTGTTTGGAACTGAGTAAATGTTGCAAAAGATAAAACTGCCCTGTTACACCATACACGAAAATAAACTCAAAATGGATTAAAGACTTGAATGAAAGACTGGAAGCCATAAAACTTGTAGGAAAAACCATAGACAGTCAACTCCTTGACATCAGTTTTGGAGATGATTTTTTTTGGATATGACTTCGAAAGCAAAAGCAACAAAAGTAAAAGTAAACAAGTGGGACCACATCAAACTAAAAAGCTTCTGCATGGCAAAGGAAATCATCAATAAAATGAAAAAATAGCCTACAGAATGGGAGAAAATATTTGCAAATCATATATCTGATAAGGGATTGATATTCCACATATATAGAGAACTCATACAATTCAATTTAAAAATCTGATTAAAAAATGCACAGAGGACCTGAATAGACATTTTTCCAAAGAAGACATGGAGATAGCCAATAGGTTTATGAAAAGGTGCTCAACATCACTAGCCATCAGGGAAATGCAAATCAAAACCACAATGAGATACTACCTTACACCTGTTAGAATATCTCTTATCAAGAAGACAAGAAAAAACAAGGGCTGGCAAGGACATGGAGAAAGAGAACCTGTGTGCACTGTTGGTAGGAATATAAATTGGTGTAGCCACTATGGCAAACAATATGGAGGCTCCTCAAAAGATTAAAAATAGAATTATCATATGATCCAGCAATCCCACTTCTGGATATTTATCTGAATAAAATGAAACCAACTCAAAACAATACTTGCACCCTTTTGTTTATTGCAGCCTTATTTACAATAGCTAAGACATGTAAACACAACCTAACTGTCCACCAATGGATGAATGGATAAAGAAAATGTGATATATAATATCTATATAGATACATATTATCTATCTATAATATCTATATAGATATATAATATGCAAATATATATACCATAATGGAATGTGTATATTATTGTATATGTTACACACAATGGAATACTATTCAGCCATAATAAAGAAGGAAATCCTGCCATTTGTTGTATGTATGTATGTTGTATGTATGGACCTTGAGGGCATTATGTGAAGTGAAACAGGTCAGATGGAGAAAGACAAATACAATATGATCATACTTATATGTGGAATCTGAAAAAAACCCAACAAAACAAAAAACCAATTCATAAATATAGAGAACAGGTGGGTGGTTGCCAGCCAGGGTGGGGAACAGATGAAACGGGTGCAGATGATCTAAAGGTACAAACTTCCAGTTGTGAAATAATAAGCCACAGGGATATAATGTACAGCATAGTGACAATAGTTAATACTATTGTATGTTACATTTAAAAATTGCCAAGGGAGTAGATCTTAGAAGTTCTCATCACAAGAAAAAAAAGAATTTGTAACTGTGTGGTAATAGGTGTTAACTAGACTTATTGTGGTGATCATTAAATTAAAATTAAAGCCATCTTGAAGAACTATTGTATACCATAAGATCTGAGGAACAGAGAAATTTTTTTTCCAGTCTCACATTCAAGTCCACAAAATTTCTTCTACCAATGCTCTAATTTATGACTTAGTCACAATTGTCCTCTCTCACAGGACACTCACACAAACACACACACATTCTCCCTTTATAGTCCTTTATTAAAATGTAAACATTTCCACTATTATAAGAATAGGTAAAATCTGCTAATGAAAGTTGACTTTGTGGAATGCCTACTTTATGCATTATGTCACAGAATCTATGGGACGCTCCTGGGGGGAGGTGTTTGTGGTCCCACTTTGCCCTGAGGAAACCAAGGCTCAGAGAAGTTAAGAAGGAAGTGCAGCCTCTGGAGACTGGTCCAAGCATCTCTCTGTCAGACTTCATGTGACTTTACCTCCTGGAGCCTCAGTATCCTTCCGGGTAAAATGCAAATGCTGATTGTCTTACTTCATAGGTCTCCATAAGGATTAAATAGGATAATAAACCCGAAGCCCTCACCTCAATGTCCTGCACTTAGCAAGCATTCAAGAAATGTGTTGTTGCTGCTGTTGTTTTTATTATGATGTGATTGGCCAAAGGTCAAGAGCTTCTGGGAAGCATGGCTTGGTGCTACTGAACTCACAGAGCTCCTTCCTCCAGAGGCTGGGCCTCGACCCCAGGTAGGTGGGAGCATAAGGGGAAAGGATATCTATTCACCTCTCTGTGACAGATTTTTAACTACCACAGAAACTGTTTTCAAGATGTATCATGACCTTGGCCTTTCCCATCGGTTGAGCTTGCCCAGAGAAATGGCAGCTGGGCCAGCTCCCTGGTGATCTAGAAGCGTAGCCCATGGGGCCCTGGCCTCTGCAGGCTAACATGGCCTGCTCCCTTTTTGTCTCACTGAAGGAAGATACTTACAAAATGTTTGCTGGATGATAAAAATGAGAAAGTAAATGAGTGATTCATGTTACCAAACTGCATAAGTTTTATGTGAATGCAAATTGTTGTCACTTGTGCCAAGTCCCCTTGCCTTTTTATTTATTTGCTCTACTTGCTTCCATGGATGGCAAAGACTATGTCTTCTAGTTCCTTTTGATCCTCGCAACAGACAATAGAACTAGTGTTTGATTGAATACTTAATTTTGAATACTCAATCAGTCAACATTTATTCAAGCACAAACTACTTTAAGGAAACTTTCAAGATGGGGGTTTAAAAAGAAATAAAACATGACAAGCAGTGTTCAGGAAGCTAATGGTGTCTGACTAACTGTTCTTCAGAAGAGCGTCTTGTTGAATGCAAAACTAAGATCGGTTTCATGTTTGTTTCTTTGTTGTACTCTTCACAGAAAAACATTCACAAATCATCAAAAAGTTTCTTCTCCAGACCATGTGACCCATTTGGTCAGAAAAATGGTGGGTATTCCAATCATGCTGTGGCTGTCACTGCCATCAGTGTATGCTACCAGTTGGCCAGAGAGGCAAGGCTTCAGGTTCAAGTCCTACTATGTGTACCTGTAGAGGAATCACGGTCCCTGCAGCAGGACATGTTTGAGTCTGAATCCAAGTCATAGAGGTAGGCAGGCTCCCTCTAAACAGCATGTACCTTTCAAGTTTTGGCACTAGGTTCCCTGCTCCATGCTTTGAAATGAAATTAAAGCTTACTTTGGTCTTGACTTCAGCTTTGGTCTAATAATAGTCTGATAAGTATGTCTATGGCAGCCTTTTTAATTTTAATTCTTCCCCTTTAATGACAGGAACACAAAGTCTTTGAATTTCTGGGCATCTGTGAGGTGAGTCATGCATTTTATAGATAGAGAAACTAACAGAGGCATGACTTGCATAAGGCAGGACAGCAACTCCAAGAATCCGGTGAATCCAGGGCCATGAGGTTGCCCGGAATGACTGGACGCGCTGCTCATCTTCTCGTCCCTCCACTGTACCAGGTGTAAACATACAGAGGAAAGCAAACTGGCCCACTGAGAGGGGAAGAGACAGAAGCCAAGAGTTCACAGCATTTGAAAGGGTAGAGACAGACCCAGGTTGCATTTCTGTTCTCCTCATTTGGGGTGAAGAACTGGAGGTAGCAGGTTTCTTCCTTCTTTATGGGCTCATGTCCCACTTGACCTCCAGAAGTCTGCTAGCACTTTCTTCAGCAAATGTATGCTGGGTTCTAGGAAAAACAATGTTATAATAAAAACAGAAAAGGTGAACCATGACATTGCTTCTTTTTTTTTTTTTTTTCCAGTGGTGGTGAAAGACTTTTACTTTATCATAGGTATTTTTTTCAATTAATTTTATTTTTTCAGTGTTCCAAGGTTCATTGTTCATGTACCACACTCAGTGCTCCATGCAATACATGCTTCTAATTGCCCCACGGGGTCTTTTTCTCTGAGCCAGAAGATAAGCAATCTTGCATTTTCTGGTTAGGGATGGAGACATTTAACTTGTCAGCCGTAGACATTCTCCTACTTTCTTGGGAATACGGGTGTTAGCAAAAGCATCCATCATATGAACACCAATTTGAGCCAGATACCACTGGGTATTTTGTATGGTCTCATTTAATCCTCATGACAGCAAATCTTTATTGAGCAACTCCCATGTGCCTGACAGTGTGTTGAAGACAGGAGATATGACAAAATAAATTGGGCATACTGCCAGATCTCCAAAATTGTAGAGTCTGGTATGGAAGATATGATCAAGATCAATTTTATAATGCAGTATTATAAGGGCAAAGAGGTAAGCCTAGATTGCTATGGGAGCACATAGGAGGAGACCCCAAGCCAGTGTTAGGGTGCCATGGACCTCTTCTTGGAGGAAGTGATATCTAAGCACTATTTGATTGAAATTGTTATCTCCAGAGTTATCTTTCAGCCTAATAGAGTTTGAGGAAAGCAGAATACTGGCACCCAAAGACGCCCACATCCTAATCCACAGAACGTGTGCCATACCTTGTATGGCAGGAGAGGCTTTGCTGATGTGATTAAATGAAAAATCTCAAGATGGGGAGATTATCTTGAGTTATCTGGTTGGACCCAATGTAATCACGTGTAATCCCCTATAAGAGGGAGGCAAGGTCAAAGTCAGTAGTGGGATATAGAAGCAAGAGGTTGGAGTAGTGGCAGGAAGGGGCCATGGAATGTGGGCAGCCTCTAGAAGCTGGAAAAAAAGAAGAAAACAGATTCTCCTTCAGCGCTCCTGAAGGAACCCCTCTGCCAACACTTGGTTTTAACCTGCGGGTCTCATTTTGGACTTGCTCTAGAACTGTCATAGAATAAGTCTGTGTCATTTTAAGCCACTAGATTTACGGCAATTTATTACGGCAGCAAACAGGAAACTTGCCCAATGTCACAAACTAGAGGGGATAAAGCCAGGATTAAAACTAAGAGTGATATCAATTATATCTCCATAAAACTGTGGGGAAAGCCCCTAAAACCCAAGAGTGAATATTCCAAAGCCCGGACAGTGTTTCCCCAAAGTTTATGTTACTTTTTGAGATTCCTTGGGTATTTGCTCAACATGTTTTGAAGAGCGAGTCTAGCAGTCTCCTTCTCTGCTCTCTTGCCTAAGGCAAAGTGTACACTTGTGGGGATAGCAGGAGGTATCAGATGATTCTAGCATGCTAGAATGCTAGATCATCCACAGGTCAATGAACTGTTTCTTGAGTAGTATGGTGGAAAGAGAACTGGGTTAACGGAAGCTCCAGTCCTAATACTGGTACTAATTAGCTCCAAGGCTTGAGCAAACCTTTCACATTTCTGGGCCTCATTTTACTCATATGCAAAACAAGGGCTTGCGTAGGATTTTTTTTTTTTTTTCATT
>CM052894.1:59408711-59421461 GCA_028534135.1 Potos flavus | reverse complement strand
ATTGGGGAGAAGATGCCCCTTTCGATCACTGTATTCGTATCTTCAGGGTAAATACCTAGTAGTGCAATTGCTGAGTCACAGGGTAGCTCTATCTTTAACTTTCTGAGAAACCTCCATACTGTTTTCCAGAGTTGCTGTACCAGCTTGCATTCCCACCAGCAATGTAAGAGGGTTCCCCTTTCTCCACATCTTCACCAACATCTGTTGTTTCCTGACTTGTTAATTTTAGCCATTCTGAATGGCGTGAGGTGGTATCTCATCAAAATCCTAGAGGAGACACAGGCAGGAACCTCTTTGACCTTGGCTGCAGCAGCTTCTTGCTAGACACATCTTCAAAGACAAGGGAAACAAAAGCAAAAATGAACTTTTGGGACTTCATCAAGATAAAAACTTTTGCACAGCAAAGGAAACAGTCGACAAAACCAAAAGATAACCGACAGAATGGAAGAAGATATTTGCAAATGTCTCATCAAATAAAGGGCTAATATCCAACATGAAAGCATCAAACTCAACACCCAAAGAACAAACAATATAGTTAAGAAATGGGCAGAAGGCATAAACAGACATTTCTCCAAAGAAGGCATACAAATGGCCAAGAGACATGTGAATAAATGCTCAACATCTCTCGGCATCAGGGAAAGAGAAATCAAAACCACAATGAGATGCCACCACATGGGATGATTTTTGCATGTTCCTTTAAATTTAACATTCTACAATTTCTCAAGTCTACCAGTATGTCCTATCCCTCTTCTCCAGCACACACACTCTGAAGCCAAGAAGCCCCTGATGAGAGTTTGCTCATAGTAACTTGATGTCAGTTCATTTATTATTTAACAAAGGAAAAGGAAAGAAACCTCTCCTCTTCCAAAGGGGATCATCTTAAATTCCCTGAGTTTCAGGAACTCTGCAGCTCAAGCTGAAAGATGACTTAGCAACTAGCAAAGTTGAAGGGGCTCATCTTAGTTTGGAAGTTCTGTCAATGTGTATAATGAAGTCGTATTTGAATAGTTCTAGATGAACAAGAGCTGTAGCTAATTCTGGAAATGGCCATACTCCATGCTATCTGGTGCTGGAGCCTGAAAGGAGAGCCTGAAATCCGATCTGGATTTTTGGCAAATGATCTTAGGGGCCCCTGTGCACTGGAGTCAAGGCTGTCTCAGATTGTGTGTTCAAGCTAAACACCAATTTGTTAACCTACTGTGATCCTGGGGCTTTATCTAGGCTTGAATGACACGCTGTGGGTTCCAAGAAACCTAATGATAATACCTGCCATGTTACAGCTTTGCAACCTTGAAACATGGAAACCACAGCACACATTCCCCTCTACCTTTCTGGGCTGGTCCTCGGTACAATTCTACATGTGCTGTTCCTTGACATTTCTCTGCTTTCTGCACTGTGGATGCCTGAAAACACTCAGGAAAACATGCTAATTATTAACCTGACCAATGAACAAATAATGAACAATCTCTTGACCTTAACATACTTTCTTTTCTTGACCTTTCTTTACATCACTTGACACCTTCCTTGTTCTCTTCTAGAACATGTTTCCACCTTATTCTGTCATGCTTTACTCTCCTCACTTCTCTTCTTAGCTGTTCCTGCTTAGTCTTCACATCTGGCTTCTCTTCTTGCTTCTGCCTGCCCATTTTCCCATTTCTATTCTTGATTCTCAACTCTTCCCCCTGTAGGTCATCTCCTTTGATGACCTCATCCCATCCCAGTGCTTGATCAGCCTCCCAATGTGTACCACCCTGAGGTCACAGAAAGCTCAGAGCTCTCTCTCTCTCCCACCTCGGTTTCCACCTACCGAATTCACACCAGGGGGAATCCCACCCCTGCCACCCAGAACAGCTATGCGAATGTGGACAAGCAACTTAAGCCTCAGCTTCCTTGTCTATAAAATGGGGAGAATAATAGAACGTACCTCATGGTGGTGTAACAAGGGCTAAAGAAGTTAATTTTGTAAAGTGATTGGCACATAGGAATCACTTGATCTGTTTTTTTATTTGAATAATTGAGCTTTTTAACTCACAGACTCTATTAGTGCACCTCTCCTCCCTCAAACAACAACATCTGAAATGGTCCCTCTCAGGATTCCTGTTTCTGTTTGTGGTATCACCTGCTTTCCCATTGTCTAGACTCAAGAGTTTGAAATCAACTTTGAACCTCTTTTTCTCTTTTGTCTCTCTATATAACAAATTGCCAAGTCCCACCTCTCAGTTCAAATCTGGCTCTTCTGTTCATTCCTATCCCTGATAGCCTGATTTATGTTGATTATTGTCATGCTTCCCTAGACGATCTTTCTGGCTCTCACATTTTTCTTACTGCCAACCCATCCTATACCTTGTGGAAACGTTCATCTTGGCACATAGCTGTAATTACACACTTCACTGGTCCTAAACAAACTTCCACAGACTCATGCTTCTTGTTGAATAGAAGCCAATTCCTCAAAGTAACATTCAGGTTCCTATATGGTAGGGTTGAGGCTTGGCTCAGAATGTGTGAGGGGGTGGGGAGAGGGTGGCCTTCCGGATGGCATGATGAGGTATCAGCTCGGGGTGGGAGAAAATATGAGTCACTTACTTGTTCTCAGTAAGCGGCAGAGCATATATAAAGAGAGTGGATAACACTCTGTGAAATAGCAAAAAAATATCGAAAGTCATATGGGCATGAATAACATTTCAATCAAAATTTATCAAGCATCTTCTAAAGTGCAGACCATAGGGCAGGGTGTGGGGAATGTGGCAGTGAAGGGAAGTAACACAGTCGTTGCTCTCAAGGATTTAAGGTCAGACAGACAGAAGGGTAAATCGATGGCCGTTACATCACAGTATGAAAACCACTGAAACCTTTGGTGGGAATATGGAAGAACGTCACCCACACATGTGGGGGTTGGCAGGGCAGGGGAACCGCTCCAAGAGGAAATGACATCTTAGTTAAGACAGAAGTGTGAAGACTCACTTAGCCAGGTGAGGTTGAGGGGCAAGGGGGTTGGGGGTGTTCCATGGTGAGGAGGTCACCTGGGCCCACCAAGACACAGAGAGACCCTGGCCCATTGGTCCTGTAGGACTGATGCTTAGCTGCGGGCAGAGGTAAGGGGTGTTGAGCAATAAGGAGGGGGAAGTAGAGGATGGATTATGAAGAACTCTCTTCACCACAATAAAAGTGTTGGATTTTATCCCGGGAATAAGAGGGAGCTGCTGACGAGGGAATGTCCTCATTGGATTTTCTCTATTCTCAGAAGCTGAGAAAAAAGCCAGGATTTTAGTTGGGAAGAGGCTAAATACATCAATCATTAGAACTCAAACAATTTCTCAGACAATTTCAAACAGTTTAATTTAGGTAAATCTGTTTCAACAACTCAAATGATTTCAATTTCAAGGCACTTAATTGTATTTGGCTCTTTACCTCTGACCCTTGCAGTCTGAAAACAATGAGAGAAGTCATCAACTGATTTATGTGCTGTTGGCTGGATAAATGTTTATTAGGGCCATAATTGTAGGCTGTCAGAATAAGAAAGGACCTTAGAAGGAGTCAGCTTGAGAATAAAAACATTTTTTTTAAATGTAAATATTTTTATTTTTTATTTTAATTTTTATTTAAATTAAATTAGCCAAGGTATAGTAGTACATCATTAATTTTTGATATAATGTTCAATGAGTCATTAGTTGAGTATGACACCCAGAAAGAAAGAAAGAAAGAAAGAAAGAAAGAAAGAAAGAAAGAAAGAAGAAAGAAAGAGAGAGAGAGAGAGAGAGAGAGAGAGAGAAAGAAAGAAAGAAAGAAAGAAAGAAAGAAAGAAAGAAAGAAAGAAAGAAAGAAAGGAAGGAAGGAAGGAAGGAAGGAAGAAAGAACAAGTTAAAAAAAGCCTTGGTGCTTTTTTCTGGTTTGCTGCCTTAATTTAGCTCTGTCTCGCTTCTGCGCCTCCCCCTCAGGTGCAGACAGAATGCCTGGGAGGGCACTTAGGTGACCTTTATTTACGTCTGGCTGGGCCTGATATCCCCCTTCTCAGGTAGACGAGGTCATGGTGAGCTCCCCACAATGAGTCCAAAGCAGGTTCACTAGGGAAGAGGTGGGCCTGAGCTGGAGGGGTCAGGCATTCCAGAAGAAGGGAACCCAGCCCCCATTATGTTAATACATACCACCCCTTTTAGCCCAATTTTGAAAGGCAGAGATACAATCACCCTTCCAGGTCCAGACTCAGAGGCTGGCTTCATAGAATTTGGTCCTTGCAATATGTGTCATTAGGAAAAAAATCCTTCTTCATGGCTTAGTCATTACAGGGGTTATGTAGCATAATCCGACAGTCCTGGAAAAGAGTATTAGTCACAGAGTGAAGATGACTTAGATTTGATTATTTCCCACAGTGAAGGTTGAAGAAGTGGCTCCCTCAAACCCCAAGAATTTTTTTTAGGTTCCTGGAAGTTTCAACATCACCATTGTCCTAAAATAACTGGTATCGCCTGTTATCTGTAGAACAGTGAGATTGTATAGATGTAACAGCTATTATTATCCCCAGTTTAGATATGAGGAACCAGAGATTCCTTAACAGAGAAGTTAAGTAACTTGCTCGATGTCACACAGCAGGTCCTGGTGCCAGACTGAACCCAGACAAACCTCTAACAAGAACCTGCACTGTCAAATATTGTTTGCCCATGAACTATCACTGCTGGATGAAATTAAACAAAGAGACATAGTTTATTCACTTACTAGATTGACAAAGACTGGGGAGCTGGATGATGTCCAGGGTGTGGAGGGCTTGGGGAAAAGTGTGCTCGGCTACCCAGTGTAGATAAAGTGATGGACGTCCATCCCTCCTCTCCTGAGCAGGAGTCAGAAGTCCTTCAGGCAGCTGCCTATCTCCGCATCAGAAAGGAATCGGAGTTTGCACACTGCAACATAACATTTGTCTGGTGGGTCACAACCCGTGTGCATTTTCCTTTCCAAAAAAATGACATTGAGTACAAATAGAGAAAACTACACCTTTCATCTGGAGTTCCGGTTTATGCCAGAAAAATCAAGCCAATTTGTGTTGGGATTGTTGTCCCTTTGTAGCTGAAAACTTCCTGGATGATTCACTAAAAGTGTGTGCTTTTAAAATTGCACAGTCTTTCTGGAGGGCAATCTGACTCCATGTGTCAGAATCTACTAGACATACTCAGCAATACCACCTCTAGGAATAGATCTCAAAGAAGGCAGTAAACAGCTGCATGGGCAAGGTCGAAGGATGTTCATGGAATCAATATAAAAATATTGATTTGAAAAAAATATTTGATTGAACAGCAAAAAAAGAAAGGGAAATGACCTAAACAATCATCAAGAAAGATTACATAAACTGTGTTGTATTCCAGGTTCTATCCAACAGAATGTTAGGCCACCAGCAGCACGATGAGATTTAGAAAGTAGTGAATTGTTCACATCCTGTCTAAGCATAAAAGACATGAACAGGAAATCAGTCAAGCCATTGAGTTAAAATGAAAAGTTAAGACGCGTGTGTCTTTTGCAACTGCTGATGATAATCAATAGAGGCGAAGATCATCACTAGATGCTAAAGCCACTGGGTGAGTGATTGGAGGAGGAGGATGTCACATGGTCTCAGAGTATCTCCCTTGAGGTTATTTGTTGCTTACAAGGGAGGAAAGTCACCTTTCTATCAAAGAGATCTGGCAGATATCACTTAACCAAGTGATCAGACTCTGTAATACCAGTAAGACAAATGGATACAATGCCTTCTGAAGTTACCAACCCCACTTAGGTTGTATTCTTGTTGGAAAGACTGAACCAGAATCTAATCAAGGGAAACAGACAAATGCAGATTGTAGGCCATTGTACAAGACAACTAGCTCAGATTCTTAAAAAATGTCCATGCCCACAAAAGAAAAAAAAGGCAGGAGAGAATATTCTGGAACAACACTATCCAATAGAAATACAATGAGAGCCAGATATGTGATTTAAAAATTTTACGTGGCCACATTAAAAAGAAAAGAGGTAAAATGAATGTTAATCATTTTCATTAATAATTATTAATTAATTAATCATTTTAATCCAGAATTCCAATTTCCTATTTTTTAGTCCAGTGTAGTGTGTGTATTATCACTTCAGTATGCACTCAATATCCAGGATTACTGATGAGATAACTCACATTATTTTGTGCATGTGCTGAGTCTTTAGCATAATGGTCTGGTCAGCCACCTTCGCCACGCTCAGTGACCACGTTGGCCAGGGGCTTCTGTGTTGGATGGCTGGCATCGTTCTAGATTACAGGGGATTAAAGAGTCATAACAACCAAATGAAATGTGGGAGCCTGTTCTGGAAGAAAAAAAAATAGCTCTAAGGGAGATTGTAGGGATAACTGGGGAAATTTGTAGATTGCATGTAGTGTAGACTGTGTATTTTTCATATACTTGTATATACATTAAAGTCCTTGGTAATAAATGTACACAGTTATGTAGGAGAATGATGTTATTCCTAGGAGGTATTTGCTAAATTGCTTAGGTGTGCTGTCTGATATCCGTAACTTTCTTTCTTTCTTCCTTTCTTTCTTTCTTTCTTCTTTCTTTCTTTCTTTCTTTCTTTCTTTCTTTCTTTCTTTCTTTCTTTCTTTCTTTCTTTCTTTCAAGATTTATTTATTTATTTGAGAGAGAGAGCAAGAGACAGCACGAGTAGGGAGGCAGAGGGAGAAGCAGACTCCCTGCCGAGTAGGGAGCCCAATGTGGGACTCCATCCCAGGACCCTGGGATCACGACCTGAGCTGAAGGCAGACGTTTAACTGACTGAGCCACCCAGGCACCCCTGTAATTTACTTTCAAATGGCTTAACCAACTATAGATAGACCATAAATAGACAGAGATCAAGGTAGTTATAGATAAAGAGAGTGAGCAAATGTTACTAATTGGCAAATCCAGGGAAAGGATGTTCAGTTGTTTATTGCACTGGGTTTTTTTTTTTTTTCCAATTTTTTGAAGGTTTGAAAGTTCTAAGAGAAAAAACAGATTCTAATCATGATAATGACATCCTACATGACTTTATAGTTTACAATGTATTTTCACATATATTGTGAATTGGGTCCTTCTGGAAGTCCATGCAGGTAGATCTAGTTGGTGTGTTTTATCATTATTTTACAGTCAACAAAAACATTTCTTCACATGCCGGGTGCGGTAGGTATACTTTTGCTTCTAATTTCTGCAAGAGCTCCCAGAGACAGGCTGAGTCTCTCCCGTTCACCCAAGCCGACACCCGAGGCTCTGGGAGGCCAGGAGACTGCCAAGGTCGCCAGACAAGCAGGGCCCAGACCTGGGTTTGAAGGCACCTGTGTCCCACTCCGTGGCCTGACCTCATTTCTCTCTTTGCTTCCTGTTTATAAGCCCTCTTGGACGGATGCAGATATGGAAGCCCAGAGATGTTAACAAACTGGTACAAAGTCGCACAGCTACCAAGGGGCAAAGCCAGACTTCAAGCCAGACTTCAGTCTCCCCTTCCAGGGCTCTATTTTCACAGCCTCCAAGCCTCCCATGGGACAGCCCTCTAGATGAGGAACACTCTGAAGTAGGTTCAGGCCCTAATGTGGTGACTCACGTGAGATGTCTTGGCTCGAGGGCCCCTCGGCACAGGAAAGTCCTTAAGCTCTTGAAGTGGAGCCAGGAAAAGGCCTATAAGCTCCACGCAGTTCTTGCCAGGGAGGAGCTTTGTAAAAATAAAACATAGCTGCGTCGACTAAATCATCTGATGCCCTGATTAAGAAGCATGAGTTGACACATCATGTGATCGAGAGGCGGTGAGCACCAGCCCTGGAGACAAGACTGGGCACAGATTCTGCCGTCGGGGTGGGAGGCTGGTATCCAGGCGGGATGATGTTTCAGGGCGTGGGGGGTTGGGGAAGGGGGTGCAGTCAGGCCTGCAGTCTCACAGCTAGGCTGCATTTTTAAATATTTTTGTTTTTTAAAGATTTTATTTATTTATTCGAGAGAGAGAGAATAGGGGAAGGGGCAGAGGGAGAGGGAGAAGCAGACTCCCCGCTGAGCAAGGAGCCTGATGCAGGGCTCAGTCTCACGACCCTGAGAGCATGACCTGAGCTAAAATCAAGAGTCAGACTCTTAACCAACTGAGCCACTCAGGAGCCCCTATGCTGCATTTTTTTTTTTTTTTAAGGAAACAGAATTCAGTGTTCATTTAACTTTAAATGAAATTTAAATTTTTTAATGGGAATTAAAATTTTTGTTTAATTTTAATTATTTTTTTAAATGGAAATACCTTTTTTGTTAAAGATTTTATTAATTTGAGAGAGCATTTGAGAGAGTAGGGTGTGTGGGCAGAGGGAGAGAGACAAGCAGATTCCCCGCTGAGCAGGGAGCCCCACGAGGGACCTGATCCTAGGACCCTGAGACCATGACCCAAGCCAAAGGCAGACACCCAACCAACCAAGCCACTCAGGCACTCCTAATTTTAATTATTTGATTAAAAAGTCATGTGCTTTACCGAAAGTCTTAGGCTGGAGAACAATGAAGTCATGTGTCCAAGTACTCAAATAAGTAGAAAACAGCAATCACAAATGGATTCCAAGGGCACTGTGAGTTTTGCACCAGAACAGGCTCAGTGAACCTGGGTGGCTCAGTTGATTAAGTGTCTGCCTTCCACTCAGGTCATGATCCCAGAGTCCCAGGATCGAGCCTCACATTGGGCTCTCTCCTTCTTGTGCTCTCTCTCTCTCTTTCAAATAAATAAATAAAATCTTCAATAAAAAATCCCAGAACAGGCTCAGTGCAATGAGGATTACTAAAGAGGGCTTGACAGATTTCGTTCCTCAGAGGACCACCCCTTTCTCTCCCTTAGGGGAAGGGACTCCAGCAATGATCTACCAAGTAGCTATAAAGCTAAGAAGGTCATCTACTGAGCATTGATCTCAAACCACCAAGACCAGCTTGAACTGCTGGGAGGAGCTGCCTGGCTATCTCAAACATAGCAGGGTCCTGGTCTGCTGGGGGCCGCCAACTGCTCAGCTCTACGGGAGCACAGGTACGGCGTGGCCCCCACCACAAGACCCTGACTCTGACCTTGGCATGGCCCATGCTTTGGAGTCACACCTTTCTCTTTTCTAATAGCTTCTCAGCTGAAGATTGAGCAGCATCTATCAACCTAGACCCCGAAAGCAAGAACGTTCAGAGTTAGGGCTGAGCAGGACACAGATTTCTCCAGAGACCCAGGAAGCAGCCTTCGGTTTAGGGTGATGGTGGTGGGTCGGCAAGGCCTACCAGTAGACACCAAACCCATAGCAGGGTGGTTCTGGGGGTGTGAGTCCAGGCAAACAACCGAGATCAGTGGTTCCGACTGCCCGTGTGGGCTGGACTGGTGAGTTCATGAATTCTGCAGAACTCTGTCTTCATTCTGAACCGTGACGTTCATCCAGGCCCATCTGAAAGGAACCTGACAGAAGACTGGCAGAGCCAGTGGTGAGGGGCTTGTGTAGAACCCGTCCCATGTGAATGCCCATCAGGCAGTTGGTGTTTGATCGGAGTCTTTACCCTGCCGAGCACTAGGAGAAACAGGACACACACAGTTAAGAGCTGACGAAAAGGGGTCCCTACATGTGGGCTAGTAACTCAGCAACCTAGAAGGGCTTGCTCTCCCCTGGGACCCCACAGGCCCACTGAGCCTCGAGGTGCTTGGCCAGACCTCAGACCTGGAAGAACCTTGTGTGCCCATCTCGGAGCAGAGTCCTCTGAGCTGGAGGCGCTTACAAGGGAGAAAGCCAGAGGGCCAATCAAGCTGTAGACTTAATGGCGGCCAACACATCTTGTGACTTCCGGTATCCAAGGCTGCTCCTGGTGGAAGGGCTGGAGCTCCTACCACTCAGAGGGGCTCAGTGGAGGGCTATGTTCTATTTTAGGGACACAATGGTTATATTATCCTTAAGACGAAGAAAATGCACTTCGGGCATCATACTAGTGCTTCCCTCGTGCTCTGTCCCATCCTTCCTTCCTGTGCTCACCACACCCTCCCTTACTCTTTGCTCTATTTTTACTGATGTGAAATTCATAGAGTAAACAATGAACCATTTGAAAGCATATGACTCAGTGCCATTTAGTGCCTCACAGTGTTGTGCAACCATCACCTCTGTCTAGTTTCAAAACTTTTTCATCACCCCACAACACCCCCAAAGGCATGAAGCAGTCGCTCCAGCTTCCCCTCCCCGTCCAGGCCACAGCAGCCTCCGCTGCTCTGCTCTCTCTACAGATGTGACCCCCGCAGACATTTCATAGAAAAGGAATCATGCAACATGTGACTTCTTGCGTCTGGTATCTTTCCCTTCGTGTTGTGTATTTGAAGCTTGTCCAAGTTGTAGCATAGAACAGGACCTCATTCTTTTTTTATGGCCAAAAACTATTCCCTGGCGTTGATGTACCACAACTCAGCTGGTCCTAGCCAATGGGCATTTGGGTGGTTTCCACCTTGTGGCTGTTATGAATATTCATGCACACGTTTCTGTGTGGATATATGCTTTCAAGGCCCTAGGGTCAGAGGTAACTTCAGATCGAACGTTTTAATCAACTGCAGAACTGTTTTCCAGAGTGGCTGCCTCATTGTGCACCGGCACTTCCCCAAGCACAGTAGGGGGGGTCTCTTGCCCTCTTGTCCAAGGAAACAAAACAAAGTCAAGAAAACAATCTGCTCATCCTAAAACGCGGAGTCTGCCAAGGTCATTTACATAGCCCAGCATATTTCCTAACAATGTTCACAAAGCAGCCACAATAAAAGGTGAGCCTAAAACCAGCAGCTGGTCTGCAAAGTACCTTGAAAGGAGGAACCAGCTGATCTCTCTCTCTCTGGGGATCAAGGAGAGAAGACAGCGCTGAGGTTGTTTGGATCCTGCACTAGCTCCCCTGGCCAGCTGCCCTTCTCCCCATTTGAACAGGTCCATCGGCGGGTCAGCCGCTGAGCGCAGAACACTCCCCTCTCCGGCAGGTGGGAAAACTCTTGAATGTGGAAAGAGGTCCGACGTAGTTCAAGGAGAAATGTAGACAAGTCTGAACCAACACAGAAAGGGATGGCATCTTCAAGCTGGAAAGGACTTGGAGATCTCAACTCGAAGTCAAGCACAAGGTCAAAGTTGAGGAAACAGAGGTTCCCCCAAGTTCAGTGACTTCAACCGGGCCGGTCAGCAGCAGGGGAAGCCAAGGTGAGAAGTCAGGTCCCACTACGCCTGTGTTCCCAGACTTGTCCTACAACGCTCACCCGAGGAGCTGGTAAAATGCAGGTCGTCTGGCCCTGCCCAGGCCAACTGGACCTGACTCTCTGGAGAGAGGGTCTGTGCTTTTAATAGGTCTGATCAGGAAGTCTGGGGAGCATGCCACTTAGTGTGAAGAAAACAATAAGACTGATTTTAGGTGCACCAAAGGCACCTCCTTCTCCATTGCATTGCCGACATTCCCTTGCCTTTGAGTGAAAATTTGAAGTCATCACATTTGTATGATATGTGGTTTCCATTAGTCTGCCTTAGGCTCTGATGGTCTGATGATTTAGATAGTCCCAGCCTATGAGACACACCTGTGCACAGGCGCACCCGCACACATGTGCACAGAAGGGACGGTGAGTGGCCCATCTCTTGGTGCATCTCTTTTAACCCAGATTAAAGCAGCTAACTCCATTGTTCTGTACTTTGCTTTTAAAAAGGAAAAAAAAATTAAGTGCCATATCTAATCTGATAAAAATTAAGAGAAAAGCTTGTGTAGTAGGTATTTTTAAAATCCAGATTTCACAGATAAACTGAGATTCTGTGAGTCTCAATTACTTGCTCAAAGTCATGAATCCAGTTACTGGCTATTATGGGTTGAACTGTGTCATCCCCCCCCCCCCCACACACACAAAAGATTACGTTGGGGTCCTAACCTCCAGTACCACAGAGTGTGACCTTATTTGGAGATAGGCTCTTTCCAAAAGCAATCAGGTCAAGATGAAATCATTAGGATGGGCCCCAATCTGATTTGACTGATGTCCTTACAAAAAAAGGGAAATTTGGACCGAGACATGCACCTAGGAAGAACACCCCATGAAGATGAAGACAGGATTGGGGTGATGCTTCTATAAGCCAAGGAATGCCAAAGATTAGGTATGCGAAGGGAGAGGCATAGAACAGATGCTCCCTTCCAGCCCTCGTTAGGAACCAGCCCTGCCAACAATTGATTTCAGCCGTCTGACCTTCCGCACCGTGAGACAATACGTTTCTGTTGTTCGAAGCCACACAGTCTGTGGTGGTTTGTATGGCAGTCCTAGCAAACTCACACGCCCGCCAAACTGAAGGGCGAACCTGGGTCTGTCCCCATCCAATTAAAGTGCCCATGTCCCAGCGCTGTGGCCACCTCAGCCCGGAGTGTGATGGGGAAAAGACCGGGGAGCAAACGCCCACCTGACAGTTCCACACAGCTCTGTGCAAAGATCACAAGAAAGCAGAGTAGGGAGTGCCTGGGGCTGGGGGGGCTGGTGGGAGGGGGCTTCTAGCAGGTGAAGCCTGGGTGTGGCCTGTGTGCTCGACTTGGTTCCAAGGTTATGGTCTGGAATGCAGAACAGCAAGCACGTGTTGAGGGCTCATAGATCTTGCCCCCCACCCCCCACCCCGCTCCGCACATACATACACGCACACAGGTACTCACAGGAACAGTACCATGGACAGTGGAAAGAGAAGCCCTTAGAAGGCAAACACACCGAGTCCTGGCCCCATTCAATCTCTTGGACAAGTCACACAGTCTCCCAGGTCCT
>CM052894.1:59384258-59408211 GCA_028534135.1 Potos flavus | reverse complement strand
AAGAAAAAGAAAAGAAAAGAAAGAAAGGCTCTACGAGCGAAAACACACCTAAAAGGATTTTTGATGGCAGGCTGGCTCAAAGCCCTGCTCTTAGCCGAACCGTAACTCAGTTTTATATACCCAGTGGGATGTGGCTCCAAAATAAGGATCGGGGAGCCTTCACGGTCCATTAGCTGCATGAGGCTGACGATGTCTGGTTCAGAGATATCAGATATTGAGACAAACAGCTCAAGAGTGTGAAAAACACCTGCTAGGTCTTTCCTTGTGTTCAATGGAAGATTGTCTTACACATTGCAGTGCCAAGGTCTCCCATAGATAGTAATAGTTCAGGCCATTTCTTATGTTATTTTGATGACATATCAAAGCCGTCTATGTGTATTGAAAAAGAATGAGGAAACTGTATGCGCATGTATTTTCCCTCATGCCATCTGGCCATCGTTGGGTTTGGTCCCTGCATCGTCTAGGGGTGCCACTCTCCACCAAGAAAGAGGAACTAGTCCTTGCTATTTTAGGAGAAAGAAGTTCTAGCTATTTTCGGAGAAAATAATTCATTGTTTGGACAAGTCTTGAAACCCCAAACCTACAAAATCATGATAAGTATAACTGCATGTTTAAAATGAAATTAGAATAAGAGAAAAAAACAAGACAAAATATTAAGATAAATTAAATGGCTGTTATTTTCCTGAAAATCGGACTAGCTGTTTTAATTTCCCTCTCTGACTCTAACTCAGTGAAGGCAGGGTCGTTTCCATGTTTATGAAGAGTTGACCGTTACTTGCAAGGGGGAGCCCTGTCCTCTAGGCATTGGACACAGATAACCTTGAGAGGGGAGGAAGAATAAATTAACAACAGCATGAAGAAAACGTTTTGAGACTGGAGAGAGTTGGTGGTTGCCCAAAACCGTGAACGTACTTCCTGCCTACCTTACAGTGGTTAGACTGGTAGTTTTTATCCTATGTGTATTTTATCATAATAAACAAATTAAGTAATGGGTGTCCACCAGACACCGACTCAGAAATGGGATGAAAAGAAAATTACACAGGAGTCCTTGGCATACACAGTTCACAGATACACAAATCTTATAATCGAAATCACATCCACTCAAGAAGACCCCCACATACATTGGGGCGAGCCTACAAGACTAGCGGTAAGTTGACCATCACATTAGAAGACAAAAATAAATAATAGTGTCTAGCCATCCAAAGGAAATCCTCTAAACCAGGAGAAAGATTTGCAGGGATTGGCAAACTAGGTCCCACTTGCCAAGTCCAGCTCCATGCCTATTTTTGTGTGGTTTGTGAGCTAAGAATGAAACTAAGGTTTTCATATTTTCAAATCGTTGAGAAAAAAAATCAAGAGAAGACACGCATTTTGTGAGCTATGGAAATGAAATGAAGTTGAAATTTCTGTGCCCCTAAATAAACTTTTCCTGGAAAATGCCCATTCGTATAGGTATTGTCCTTGGTGATTTGGAACTCTAATAGCAGAATCAGGTAGCAGTGACAGCATATGGCCTCAAAGCAGTAAAAGTTTCTTCTGTGGCTCTTTTTTTTTTTTTTAATTTATTCATGCGATACAGAGAGAGAGAGAGAGAGGCAGAGGCAGAGGGAGAAGCATGCTTTCCGCTGAACAAGGAGCCTGACACGGGACTCGATCTCAGGACCCTGGGATCACGACCTGAGCTGAAGGCAGATATTTAACAGACTGAGCCACCCAGGCACCCCTCTTCTGTGTCTCTATAAGAAGTTTGCCAACCCTTGCTCTGGAAGGTGGACAGTCCTTCAGATGAACGGTAGACCGTCCCAGAGCCTCAGGGCTTGTGCTGGGGGCCGCCGTCTTGATCGAGCCAGCCCACGGAGAGAGGTTCATCAAAGAGAGAGAGAGAAAGTCCAGTCTAGTGCCTCAGAGGGGCCTGCTCTGCTGAGCTGCAAGGCTGGAGGCACAGGGATGGCAGAGAGGACAGGGGATCTCATGGATCCTAGGCTGCTGTGGGTAACAACACTCCCACCTCCCATGTGCTCCAACGCACCCTCACCCACAGTATCTGCTTCCTGCCTTTTCTCCTTTCAAAGCGTCTGTGTGTGCTCATGATAAGTAAATGTTCTAGGCTTACCAGCATCAGAAAGGGAGGGATGGAGGCACAGCCGAGGACCTGGTGGGTGCCTGATATTGAATTGTTGGCTCTTCATTGCTAAGACTCTCCTATAAGGTAGGCATTATGAGCCCCATTTTATACATAATATCAGCTCATTTTTTCTTTTTCTGAGCGATTGCTGTGGTCCCCGGGGTTCTTCTACGAGCTTTATGTAAATTAAATCATTTAATCCTCAGGACTAGTCTTTAAATAGGTACAATTACTATTCTCCTTTTATAATCATGATAACTGGGGCCAAGGTGTATGATGTAAGTTGCTCAAAAAGAAAACACCGAGCCCGGATTTGAACCCTGGCGGCTTGGCATGGAGGCCAGGCCTTCACTGCTGGGCTAGAGCGTCTCCCACTGTGGGCAGCCCAGAGAGGTTCTGAATTTTGCTGAAGGAAACACAGATGGCCACAGCAGAGCGCCATTTCAAACCACACTTACCCCACTTCAAATCCCATGCTCTTTACCTGATCTTCCCTGCGGGCGCTGGTTCTGGGACACGCGCAACCAGAAACTGTCCTTTAATCAAGAAACCACTACAACCATCAATTCTAAATCTCCTCTGATACCTAGCAATGAATTTGACTAGGAGTAAAGTGAAAGGCTGTCCTCCTGGATCTGAGTTGGAGTACGGGCTTTTCAGCTAGTTCTTTCCAGAACCGAGAAGATCAATTCCATTACCATTGTACATAAGACTATGACTAAGAAGACAATCTAGCTCTTATAGATGGAAGTGTATCCAAAGAGGGAGAGGGAGAACTTCTTTGGCTCTAAACTGGCTCAGAAGGCTGGGGAATCTCGGAGGGAAATTTTCCATGGGTAATCATATATTCGTAGTAATCTGTGATTCAGGTAGCAAAGACAAGAGCTCATTCTAAACAAACAGGTGTTCATAGTAAACAGCCTAATAAGGGAGTCCACGTGGAAGGCAGTGTGAAAGTGTGGGTTCATGGGACTCCTGTCTGCCTAACACGGATTGCAGTTTGTCGGCAGCTGTTTGGAAGAACAAGACGCCTTGAAATGATTTGGAAGACCAGATACAAAACACCAGAGAGCAAAAGGAGCCTTTGTTTCTTGTTTCTGTATGTGTCAGGGAGTCTGGCTCAGCAGGTTTAAGGAAAAACTGGACCCCAGGTGGCAGGAGAGAGATGGACCCTTTCCTCTCCTCCTTCACCAACTGCCCCTCCTTTCCCCTTGCCCCCTGTCCCGCTCCCAGCAGGAGCCAGCAGTATAGACTGGAGATGTCCCAGTGACCTGCTTTGGAGAGTGCGGGATCGGATGAATCAGAGCATTTGGCAGATGCATAAATGCTACTCCATCGATGCAAACAGGAACGTAGGGTTAAGCTGGTGAGAATGTTCCTGATAATTGCACCCAGGGAGACACTGCAGTTGTCATTTCTAAAGGGAAAAAAGATCTTAGAAGCCAATAAGGTGGTGGTTAGGTGCCCTTCTGTACATAAGAGTTGGTTTTCATTTTAGCGGCCGCACTGCAAGAAAGATATGACAGCTACATTTGTTTTTAGCTTTAATCAAATTCCCTCAACCCTCGATTCTATTTTGCAAACACTGAATGGCTGCTTTGAGCCAGGCCCTGTACCAGCCGCTGGGAGAACAAGATCCATTAGGTATAGTCCCTGACCACAAGGAGTTCACAGTCCAGCACCTTCTGCGGACCTCTGAGGAGTCAATCGCAAGTGTTGTGCTTGTCGACTTGTGCTTTTGAGGGCAGAAATGCAGCAGCCTGAGGCTCACAGCTTCATGTCCCTCTCCTCCCAGGGGGCCTTTCTCTCTGTTCCCCAACCACTCAGCGGGCGGAGCACTTTTGACGGCTCTGTAATCTCAGCCACAAAGAGCCGCCCCACCCTTTGTCCCTGTGAAACTCTGGGTCATCCTGTAATTATGGCCTCGCTGCAACCTGGAGCCTCTGATAAGTACAGATTTCCAAACAGTGCTCATAATTCCTGCCAAAGCTACCCTGCCAACATCAGGCTTAACACTGGCTTGGGCTGAGGGTTGAGTGCCAGTGCCGTAAAATGAAATTTGGTGCCATACAATAAACTGATGGAAACTCACCAACCACCTAGAGTAAGTTGACACACTCCTGTTCACGCACACCCCTCCTTCCTGCGGCTCTGACCCCATCACTTGTGGGATCCCATCGTAGATTTCTAGAAAGAAGAATCTGTCCTGAGCACAGTGCATTGAAGAATAAACACGAGCAGTCTGATGGCTTCTCAGACAGATCAACGGGAACATTTTGGGTTTCCTCTGGGTCTTTCACGGGATCGTGCCCTGGTGAACTTCGTACTGGAGTAATCTCCAGCCCCTGATCCCAGGAATGGACCCAGAAGGGTCAAGTTTGCCGTGTTTAGAAAGTGAAAGCCGAAGGCATCATTTGGCAGAAGTTACCAGACTCTATCAGCCGTCTTCCGAACATGCTCTGGCACTCAACGGGTTTGGCAATCTTTTCAGGGCAGCAAAAGATAAGGATACTAATAAAGAATTTCCAAGAATGCACTGTGAGCCAGGTCTTGTGATGAGAGCTTTACAGGCTCCTGGAATCCACACAGCCATGAAATGATTGCTCTTATCATTCCCATTTCACAGAGGGGAAAACTGAGCTTTCCCAAGTGAAGCCATTGGCCCAAAGGTCACATGTCTAGTAGGCAATGGAGCTGGAATGTGAACTGGAGCTGTGTGACCGCGCGAAGGTGTCACAGGCTGGGAGGGGTTCCCCGCCTCATGCTCACCCACCACGCTCGCACCTGCTGATCCCCAGGGCGCTGAGCAGCACAGGCAGAGGGAGAAGCCGAGAGACTCCAGCCCGCCCTGGTTCCAGAATGTAGGGAGGAGGGGTGAAGGCGTTGTCTCTTTGTGCTTGGTGACGGAGTCTCCCTTCCCAGGCTTTTCGGCCTCAGTACACTCAGACGCCTTGGTTCCTGGCCTCCTAACCCTCACCTGGGCAGAACTTGTCTGTTTCATTGCCCGTTCTCTCCCCTCTGTCCCCTGCCAACTTCCGTCCTCACCGCCATGTGGCTTGCACACTTACACGCGTGCATACATACCTGTCCGCGCACAGGACTATACGTGAATGCGTATACACACACACACACACACGTGTATGTGATCCTAAGTTCTACAAGGGGTACTGTGCCGTCCCTTCTGGTCTGTCTTCTTTCAGTTGACTGTGCTTTTAAGTTTTCTTCACATCACTGTTTGTGAATCTAGTTTATTGCTTCTGATGGCCCAGAGTGTTCTACCCCTGTGCCTCTCTCTGCACCCCAATGTGTGTGTATGAGTGTAAGTGCATTCACATGGGTGTGTGCCCGTGGGAAATAGATGTTCATTGTCTGCTAAGAGTCACTAAAATGTGTGTTCCTTCAAAATAGGGACTTTGTTTTAGAGCCTCAGCAAATAGAACCGTGCCAAACCACAAGAAGTTCTTAGTAAATATTTGTTGAATAAATGAATGAATCCACATCCACCACAATTTACTTTTTCTCTGGTGAACAACATCTAGGTGGTCTCTTACTCTCTGCCTCCGTGAACACAGCATGGAGGAGAGTCTCTGGGTTAGGAGGTATGTTCCTACTGAGCCCTCCCTTCCCCCACCCCCGGTCCTTCCTTCCCTCCCCCTGCTTGTCTCCCTCTCCCTCTCTTTTCCTCTCCCTGCCTTCCCTGCCTTCCCCTCTCACTCCTTCTCCCTCTCTCTGTGTCTCTCCTTCCTTCCTTTCTTTTTTAATTTATTCCACTCCAAGTTCTTTGTCTGAGTCCCCATAGGCAGATGAAACAAAGGATGTTTGTGTTCTTTGAGGCCTCACTTCAATTCACTAGAAATGAAATCTTTCTTTAAGTCTCCATGATTGAGGCGCTAATTCTGACCAGATACACAGGACCTCCAATCCCATATCTTTGACATTTATTTAGATTTAACAAGTATTTATGGAGTCCCTCTCTGTGCAAACCTCTGTAACAGGCAGGGAAGGGGTGAGGAGGAGGCATGAAGAGCTGACCCTGTCCTCACAGTGGGGGAACAAGGGGACAATGCAGGGGGGAACCCACAGCAGGACGTGGGAGGATGTGGGCAGCCAGGCGCAGACTGGTGCCTGACTCGTGGAACGTGTGGCTTTCTTTTCTCATTCATTTATTCTGTTCTAGAAACTCCCGGGTGCAAATGTGAGAGGAACAGGATATATTTAGTCTCCTGGTACCTCCCCACAAATTAAAACGAACAACGTGTCCCTCTCGGCGTGATGCGCTAAGGAGATGGCGTTTATGTAGCAGTTCTGCCCAAAGCGCAGCCTGAACCTAATCACAAGGAACAAAGCAGACAGGCCCAGACGAGGGGTGTTGTAGAAGCCCTGTGTGATTCGACATGAGTGACAGAGCAAGGCTGAAGAGCTATCCCAGAGTAAGGCAGACGAGTGTGACTCAGTAACTGCAAACAAAGTGTGATTCTGGGTTGGCTCCTGGGACAGGGAAAAGCAATTTCTCTAAAGGGTAGTATTGGGTTAACTGGTAAAATTTGAATATGGGCTCTATAGTAGATTATAAGTTGTATTAATGCTGAATTTCCTGAATATGACAATTATATAGTCATTTAATATATATGTGTGTGTGCATGTATAGTCACTTTATATATCTGTGTGTGTGTGTGTGTATACACATTTATATATGTGTGTGTGTGTGTATATATATATATATATATATATATATATATATATCCCTGAAACTGGGGCGCCTGGGTGGCTGGGTCCTGGGATCAAGCCCCGCATCGGGCTCTGCTCGGCAGGGAGCCTGCTTCCCGAACCCTCTCCCTCTGCCTGCCTTTCTGCCTACTTGTGATCTCTCTCTGTCAAATAAATAAATATTAAAAAAAAAAAAAACCTGAAACTGAAACCTGAAACTAGCTCTTGTATTCCACCAACCAAAACTAGTGCAAACATAACAAGGAACAGGTCAGAAGAAAGTGAATCCAGGAATTGGGATATATATATCCCATATATATATCCTATATATATATGCCTGATTCCTAGAGACAAGGGGCAAAATACTGCAATTACTGCAATTCACTACTCAGATGGTCTCACAAAAATATCAGTAATTATAGCATATACGCAGAGGAAGAAAAGATTTTAAAAGGCGGCAAAATATTAGCCATCGGAGGACCTGAATTGTGTATAGAGTTCATTGTACTTTTCTTGCAGCTTTTCGGCAAGGTGAGTCCGTTTTCAGAATAAGAAGTTGATCTTGGCGTCATTGAACACGGAGGCAGGCGTAGTATGAGACACATAACGATGAGCAGGCAGGTTACACCTCCCAGGCACCGTTGTCTCAACCATCCCAGAGAAGGTATTATTTATTATTAGTGCCCCATCTTGCAGGTGGGGAAACTCACCCAAGATCCACAGTTTAGTATGCTGAAGAGCTGGGACTAAAGCCCGGGACGGTTGGCTCCAAGAACTCCTTCCTGCGGGCGGGCAGGGATCACAGCGGGGACGCCTGGCTTCAATCCACCTTCATCACATTACTGACAGGGTGGCCATAGGCAAGCTACTAGCCTCAGTTGCTGGAAGTGTTTTTTAAAAATGAGGTTTGCGTGAGGTGCCTGGCTCGCTCAGTCGATAAAGCATGTGACTCTTGATCTTGGGATATGAGTTCAAGCCCCACGGTGGGTGTAGAGTTTACTTAAAAAAAAAAGAGGGTTATAAAAGCCCTGTTCTGGGGTTAAATTGAGGTAGAGCATGTTAAGGGCTCAAAAAAGTGGGGGCATAATAAACATATCATCATGTGGAACTTTCTAGAACCTGGGGCCCAGAAGGCTCCTAAATTGTATAGGTGACTGAGGGTAATTAGACAGAAATGAGTGACCACAGAAATGAAGGCAGGCTTGAGACGGGGAAATTGTGATGTGCAAAATGCACATAGAGTAGGTGGACCTTCCATAGAATGACTAGAAACCGCTGCAGAGCACTGCGGAGTTCTCCTGACCACCTTCGCTTCCTAGGCCCTTCCTGGATCGTGCGGTAAGTATCCAGAGCCAGAACTGCCATCGCCTACAGGGAATCCCAAAGGGAGGCAATATTTTGTCTATCCTGTAAGAGAAGAGCTCATCCATTTTTGGGTCCCGTCTATGCTGACAGAAGCCGCTTGGTAAGAACGCTTGACTCTATCTCTGTCTGTCTCTCTCTAGATACACACACACACACACACTCCATCACACTACCGAGGGGTCCTCTAGTCCGAATTCCCCGTAAACGTGTACAATAACACCAACCTCTGCCTGTCCACGCTAACCGCCACGACTCCGCCGGGCGTTTCTATTGGAGATGACACGGTTCCCACGAGTCCCTGTGACGACCACCTGAGAGGGGAGAACAGGAACTCTGCTGTTTAAAGGCAGGTAAGTTCAGTGGGCTATCTTTGACTACAGTTGTTCCTTTAGGGATAGAAAAAGCTGAAGCTGGAAGTTATTTGTGGAGATTGAATATATATAGAGAGAGAGTCAGACAGAAAGACAGAGACACAGACAGACAGGGAGACAGAGAGACAAAGAATCAATTAACAGCCTGGAAGTGGATTAACAACCCAGAAGTCAAGGTTTGGCAAAAGTGATAACCAGCAGGTAGTGGTGTTTGGGAAGTTTGGGATAAAGGTATTCACAGAAAGGGGAAACCTGAAACTAACCTTTGTAGCCCCTCAGCCAAAACTAGTCCAAACACAGCTAGGAAAAGATCAGAAGAAAGCAAACCCAGGAATTTGGGCCTTTTTGAGGCGACTAGCTTAGCTAAGTGTTTCCTGTTCCTCCTCAGGGCCAGGCGAGGCTGGCGGAGGGTCCTGCCCTATGTGCTGGGGGCCAGCTGGGGGCCTAGCGGCTGGGCTGGGGGGGGAACACGGGGCTCAGATGTCCTGCAGAGAAGACACAACTTTGAAAGGGAGGCTACAGGTCGAGAGAGCCTTGGACCGCTTCAGTGTGGGTTTAAATTATTTTTAGGTGGCTGCCAGTGAGATGTGAATTGTCCTCTGGGATTTGTTGTAACACTCATTACTTTAAATCTGCCATCATATCCTTCACTGTGCCTTGCCTCCACGTTGCCCATGAATTATGACCTCAACCTAGCCCAAGTTCTTAAGATTTTTAAGGTGGCCAATCAAACTTAGGTAAACATCCCCCACGAGAGAGAGAGAGTAACCATGGGCCCGGCTTCCTCCCGAAAGTGCATGTATATATTGATGTCAAACATACAATCACAACCCTTGTGTGTTACTGGACTTGCCTTCTGTTGAAAGAGAACGCTTTGTTGAGGAGCCTGAGTGCACTGGAAGGAAGTTGCTCAATCTAAGTGGAAACCAAACCCTAGCTTTGGTTTCCTCGGGAAATTTTGCAGTAACTGTTTCTCTATAATTAGTTAGCACGGACTTGACCAAGGTCCCAGCCTAGACCCAGCCAGAGCAAAACAGACGTGAGCCATGCGCAGACCTAGAACCATCCAACAGGTCTTTAGTGCCATCCTGGAGCCCGGAGGCCTTTGGATCTTGCAAGAAACCACCCAGTCTGGGAGTTTAGCAGCCGTTTTTCTAAGTCTGCTATAGATCCAAGAGAGGGAGGAGGAGGGAGGAGAGGGAGAGGAGGGTTTGGTGCAAAGCAGATTCACTTCCACCTATTGTCCCTAACGGGCCCACAATTGGAAGGGGATTCTGTTGTCAATAAAAGGGAACAAGGAGTTAACGATTATATTTGCTTTTTCACTGATGAGGAAATAAGTCCAGAGAGGTGAAGTGGCCTGAGGTTGTGAGTTTACGGTAAGTGGCCGAGGATTCTGGCTTTCTGCCCAGGGCCTGTTCTCAGTACCGAACCACCCCCCACCCTCCCATCCCTCCACAAATAGCACTGAAGACAGCAGAGTGACAGGTGACAATCCGCCAATCACTCAATCATCTATTGCTGCCCGTTAGGCCAGCAGACTGCACCGGCACCTTGAGGCCCAGAAAAGCTTTAGATTATGTCATCTTTCCCACAAAGAGCTTGATCTGTACTTTGAGATGTGATGCATTTTCAGAAGGTGTAACTATCACTGCAAAACCAGGATGGAGGAGTGTGGAGATCGATGCCATGACAATCAGAGGAGGGAGAGTGCTCTCCCTGGTGGGCTCCACAGAGGAGGTGAGCCCAACCTTGGGCCTTGGAGGATGCCTTCCAGGCACAAGGGCAGGAGGGCAGCCAGGGATCCTGTAGGAACAGTGTCAGCAGCAGAAACAGAGGGGTCCTTGAGGACCTAAGAGGGTATCCTGGCGTCGGGGGTATGTTCACACTAGAGGACATGGCCTGGGCCTTCTGGGTTCCCCCTCCTCCCCCCCCCACCTGACTGATGGGAAAGTCGCAGTAATACAGTAGTTTGTCAACACCCACTGCTGGGTCCTTAGATCAGACCTTCATCATCCCTCTGCCCCCGGCCTTCTCTCTGCTCTTCTAGCCCATGACCTGGCTTTCCTACCCTTCTAGTGGCCTCCAGAATTCTCTTGCTAAATAGCCAGTTACTATGACCTCATTCTGCTTTTAGACCCAAGCAACCATTGCCTGTAGGACAAGACGAGGCCCTGCAAAGTCTGACCATGCCTACTTTATGTTCCCTCCCCTCTTGTATCCTCGGATCCAGGCTCATGTCCTCATAGCCCCTACCTACAAATGACATGCATTACCCCCCATGAGGGCAATGAGAGCTGAATCCTCCATGCCTTTCTGGCATAGTTCTTTCCTCACAGAAAGTCTTTGGGACTATTTATCTTCTAATTTTTCTTTGAAACTCACCTCAAATGCATCACCTCCTCATGAAGCCTCCCTTTCTTTCAGCTCAGGTTCCCAGCCCCAAGCTCTGATATCACGTCATTGTTCCTGTTCCCATATTTGTCTAAATATCTACCTCTTCTAGAAGCCAGAGCCGGGTGCCCAGGACCTGATTCTCAGTCTGTTTTGCCCAGGGCCTAGGGTAGCTCATTGTTCATAGAGTGTTGCTTAACAAAGATCAGCTGAAAGAATGAACGAGTGGGAAAATATGATAGAGAAGAGTAAAAAATGAAGGCAGGTTTTCAGGTTATTGGGACAAAATGCGTAGAGGACACTCTGCGTAGATGCAGCCCCAGGGACAGGCCTACTCTGCCCTGAGAATGGCTGGGGTTTGCCACTGTTGGGGTCTTCCCCCGTCTGTTACTGAGCTCCCATCCTCCCTCTAGGGGGTGCAGGGAGGGCACTCCTGGTCCGAGCTGACTGCAGTGATCACAATGCGGCCTTTTCACACACTTTAAAAAACCTATTTTGATGGTAAAAGCCAAAAAATAACACAGAAAGTCAGGACGAATAAATGAAGTTAGCCATAATCCCATGACCTCAGTATGATCAATGGCTATTATTTTTCAATTTCCCATCCAGGCTTTTTTCTCATGTCTTGTGATGGTTAATTTTATGTGTCTGCCTAGCAGGCTAAGGGGTGAACATTACTCTGAAGCATTATTCTAGAGATGTCTCTCAGATTGTTTCCTAAAGAGATTAGCATCTAAATCATTAGACTGGGTAAAGATGGCCTCACCAATGCACATGGGTATCATTCAGTCCATGAGGGCCTGAACAGAACTCAAAGACAAAGGAAGGGTGAATTGTCTCCTCCTGTGCTGGGATGTTCACCTTCTCCTGCCCTTGGCCATCAGTGCTCCTGGCTCTTGGGCCTTCAGACTTGGACTGGTACTTACACCATTGTCTCCCCCTGGTCTCAGGCCTTCGGGTTTGGACTAGGATGATCCTGTGGGCTTTCCTGGGTCTCAAGCTTGTAGACAGCCCACTGGGGGACTTCTTAGCCTCCATAATTGCTGAGTCAGTCCCTCAGAATAAACTTCTTTCTCAAACATCTACATGTTATACATCTTAAACTTTCACAATGTTATATGTCAATTGCATCTTGGTAAACTGGAAAAGAAATCTCTTTCTGTGTACTTATCAATGTCCTACTGGTTCTGTTTCTCTGGAGAACCCTAATTCTTGTCTAGAGTTGCAATTATGGTTTTTTACATACAGCATAGAAGCGGGAAATCAAAATTCTTGAGAACATCTCTTTTGTTTCCCTTCCAGGACTCTGCATACAATCGCCACTCAGTAAGGAATTTTAGGCAGACTGACATGTGTCCTAACCAAAAGTTTTTCTCCAAGGCAACGTCACCAAGGCAGTGATCCTTCCAGAAGGAAGCCTGTAATCACATCGCTCCAATACTCCCAGCTTTCTCTCTTCCTCCCTTTATTTCGAATTTTTCAGTACTCAACCCGTCATTTGGTCAACAAACATTTAGTGAGTGCCAGTGATGGAGTGGGCCCAGTGACGGAGTGGGACTAGTAAGCCAGTCCCCACATGCTTACTGCCCTGTGGCTTCGCTGGCCTGGAGCCTTTGTATCCACCCTCGTGACAATCCTGTGGCCCCAGAGACCCCTCAAGACCTTTTGTTGGTGGCTCATCGCTCAGCACTTATCCAGTTCAAACGAACAGTCCCTGTGTACTCAGGTCCCTTCTTTTGTGTGGGCTGCACCCAGAAGCAAAATAATTGTCCAGCTGTCCTGGGAACAGCCAACAGTTGGGATTGTGTCAGCGAGTCTTTGTTCGGTTCCTATAAAGGACAGTCTATTAGGTAATAATCTGTTCCAAATGGAAAACACGCCTTTCATAAGGCCTGAAATTAATTATTGCCACATCCCCCTTCAGGCCCACAAACAGTTCTTTCACTATGAAAGAACAAGCTTTACTAACTAGAAGGAGTCTCGAAAACATCTTTTCTAGCTTTAAAAATCATGGGATCTGGCCTCAGAGACAAGCAAAGGATGACAGTGCATGAGGAGTGCTTCCTGAAGAGAGGCAAGGCCACAGGGGGCTCGTGTGGATAGAACAGGCACCATCCTTGGAGGGCAGCCACGCTTCTCGAACTGCTCTTCTGTGCAGGGAACATCAGTGAGGGTAGGCTTGTGAAGGCGAGGCTGTCACAGGGCGGTGCTTGGGGGAAGGCATTGCCTAACACAGGTGAAACACTGCGCGAACTTAGGAGGAGTTTTTCTCAAATCCTGACAAGAATCACGTGAACCTGTGGCAGGTCAGAGTTCTTCAGCCTCCCCCATAAACTCACAAGCCCAGGATGAGACAGGAAAGAAAGCCAGATTTCTTACATGCTAGTGCTCCTGAAGGACAGGCAGCTGATGAGGGTGTCCTCTGGAAATTTCCACAGACCCAGACCCAGACACACACACACACACACACACACACACACATACACACACACACGTCACAGGCTCAACTCTGTCCCCCTGATATTCCTGTGTTGAAGTCTTGACTCTCAGTACCTCAGAATGTGACTGTGTTTGGACACAGGACCTTTAAAAGAGGCATCGAAGGTTAAATGAGGTCATTAGAGAAAGTATTAATCCACTCTAATTGGTGTCCTTATAATAAAATGAGATTAGGACACAGATACACAGAGGGATGACCCCGTGAAGACACAGGGGAAGGCGGCCACTTTTAAGCCATGGAAAGAGGCCTTAGAAGAAGCCAAACCTGCTGAAGGGGAGAATATGCGACCCCAGAATGTGTTACTTTTTGATTATTTTGAGCTGAAGGCAGTCAAGACCCAGAACATTCAGAGAAAAATTTTTCTCTCTCTCTTAATTGCCTAGAAGAATTTAAATGGGGGCCTGCCCTCAAACAACAACAATGGCCAGAGATAACTTTCTTATCTGTAAGACAAACCTGTAAGGCACGACAAGCATCTGCTCCTCTCATGGCCTGTGCCGTGGATCACCCTCCTCCCCTTCGAAGCCCCAGGCCTCTATCTACTCCTTAGCTTAGAATGGCCATAAGCCTCGGTTGCCTGACTCCCTTAGGGTCTCATATTTTTGTGGGGCTCCTGCATGTACAAAGTTAAATTTGATGTCCCCCTGTTAATCTATCTCATGTCAATTTATTGGATCAGTGAAGAACCTAGAAGGGTAGAAGGAAAATATTTCCTCCCCTACATGGTCAACACCGTGATCTCAGACCTCTAGCCTCCAGATCTGTGAGAAAATTAACTTATATAGTTTAAACTGCTCAGTCTGTGGTACTTTGTGGTAGCCCAAGCAGACTAATACACCCACTCACGCACATTCACACACCTTCACACTCACATAGAAACATTCTCACTCACACACCCACACACCCACATACTTAAACACCATCCAGACTCATGTATTCAAACACACTCACACATACAACCTCACACACTTACACACACACAAATCACACACCCTCTACACTCATCCACCCAGACATGCTCACACTCATGTCAAACACATTCACACATGCTCTTGCTCACTCACACAAATCACACAAACTCACACTTGAACACTCACGCACTCATCCACATAGATGAATACACTCTCACACACACAGACTCACATACTCAAACACTCTCACTCAGTCACACTCACATGCTCATCCACACAGACACACACTCATCTCCCATCCCCACCCACACCATCTGTGAACACCCACACCTTACCCTCAGCCCAGAGACTTGGGCTGTCGTGGCTCAGGCCTGCACTGAGGACTGTTTCCTTTTTTTGCTCCCTGTCAAGCTCATTCCTCTTGCTAGAACCTTGGATCCATCCTGGAGCCCTTTGCCTGGAGTCTGTCTTCTTGCATCTGGCATTCCCTGGGTGCCTGGTATTTTGCTCTCCTGTCTCCAACTTTGGTCTGGACAGGAGCTGGGAGGCCTAGATTCTGTTGACCATGGGCAAGGAGCAAACGCTCTAGAGCCTCAGGAGTCTTATGTCTAAAATCAGTAATGTAAGCTACCACAGTGTTTCTCAAAGTGTGGTCCCCAGACCAAGAGCATCAGGATCACCAGGGACTTATTGGAAATGCACATTCTCAGGCTCCACCCAGACATACTGAATCAGAACCTCTGTGGACTAGAGCCCAGAAATCCTTTGGGTAGTTCTAATCCGGGCCAAAGTTTGAAAACCACTGGACTGGAAGATCTCTAAAATTTCTGCTAGGGAATAAACCTCCCAGACTTGCTGCATGCACTGTGTGGTAATTATGATGGGCGTTATTTATGAAATGTCTTCAATGTGCCCATTCCCTTCCAAATATTATCTCTACAATTCCCTAAAAGAGGCATCATTAAAAGTGCTCCCCGGATGAGTGAAATGAGGCCCAGAGAGGCTAAGTAACTCACAAGGGGACACACAGCTGGAGATGAACAGGAGGAGGATTGACATGGGGCCGCTTCACTGTGCGATCTCTGTGACCCCACACGGGCTACCACAGTGACAAGTGCCTGACTCCTCTCGGCACTCAAGTAATGTCATTTTCTGGTGGTCCTGTGACCCTCGGGTACCTGCTCTTCCCACCTTACCTGTCGTGGCTCTCGTCCAGCTCCCCTCCACCCCCACCCCCAGATCCACCTTCCTCTGATTTCCACGGTAGTGAACACCGAGGCATTCCTGCCACTGCCCGGGTGCCACGAGTCTTAGAGTCAGTTCCAGACTGTCGAGGCCTGGAAAGAAATGCATCTTTTCTCCTCACAACCTCTCCTTAAAAGAAAACCTCCTGCAGGCAGATGTGGAGACTATCAGAGATTCAATCCTCACAAAATTCCAATACTTGTGGGAGAAATAATGCTTTTGTACTATTTCCCTAGATGAAGCCTGAGGCCTTTGGGCACTGAGCGGAAGGTGAGCCCTCTCCCAGGATTGGTGTGTGTGGCTGGCTCAGCCAGAGTCAAGCTCTGCCTCTTTCCGGTTTTAGCGAGGTGGCCCTACCTGGTCCTCTCGCCCCAACATCCTGCTCTTCTTAGCAGTGGCTGCTGAGCCGTCCCCCACCAGGAAGACAGGGATTTTGTCTTTTCATTGCTCTGGCCCTCGGCCACACACACAGAAGTGCCTAAACAATATTTGTTGACTGACTGACTGAATGTTGTCCCATCTACGGGCTTCTACCTCATGGGGGAACTTCACACACACACACACACACACACACATGTACACACACGCACGCACACATGCACATGCTCCGGGGCTGCTGGAGGACAAGGAGGACTTGACAGGGGGAGGGTGGTGAGGGGCCAAGACCGAAGCATGAGGGGCCAGGGCGGGAGTGGGAATGGTTCTTTGCACAGTTGAGATCTGGAAAAAGAAGCTACGCTGAGGCTAAAGGGAAAATACCATAAATTGAAAATCGGGCCTGAGACCTGAGAATGATGTTTTTCAAATTACGGGTAAGGTCTGCTTACAAAAATTAGGATTTGTGTCAAGGGCAGAAAGGTCACTGACGTGGGTGAAGAGGGCCCTAGGCCGGCGCACTTCCCTGGGAGTCTGGGTTCACACCAATTGTGTGGTGGCCTTGTGGCCGGGGCTGATTTGGTAACACATAGAGGCGCACCAAGCGGGGGGTGGTTCGTGGGGTGGCCTTTCACCCAAAGTGACTCAAGCTTCAGTTCCGCTTTCCTTCTACGGAGAATTCCTGCCCTGGTTGTCATTTCAGGGAAGCGTTACTTTGCATCACAGTGCGCAGGGCGGGCCTTGCCCAAGATTGCATTGCAACAGGACCGGGCGGAGACTCCACGCCTTCTGCGACCAGTTGAAGACCCACTCCTCGTACCCCAAGCTCCTCCTCTTCACCTGGGCTTGGCCCCTCTGATTCAGTGGGTCATCCAGAAATTCCCGGTAGTTCCATGACCCGGGGTCCAGGGATCAGCAGCATGGGCTTGGCTCACCTTCCCTTTCTATGCTGCCCACTGATATCTTCTTGGACTTGCTCAGGTTTGAACCGGTGTGTCGCTACTGCCCTCTAGACGCAGGTCATGGTCGCTGAGAGTGGCTCCCAAACAGAGGAGTATTGTGGACAAAACCCCAGTTAAGGCAGGCGGCCCAAGACGGCGATGCGTCAGCTCTTTTGCAAAGATAAGCTTGTGTGTGAGGTTAACAAGTTACCATTCATTGAGGGTGCACCACGGTCCGGCCCTCCGCCCGCTGCCTTCCTGTGGGAAGGTCCTTCAGTTAGAAACCAGGACACGTGGCTGCTGGACAGACTGGCTCCCTGGAATGCGATCGCAGAGAAGTGGAATTGTCCCAGTGATGGATTTACTCAGTACTGCCAGAGGCCGAACGACTAGTATGATCCAGCTTCGAGAACGGCCCTGGCAGTCCTGCTGTGCTCCCGGCTTAGGAGTGCACTGGGTGTCAGCTGAGGCTCTCCACCACCAGCACTGGGTACTGAGAGTAAAGTCACCCTCCAGCTCGGCCCAGCCAGGAGTGCGGATGCCTTCTAACAACATTCTTGTAAAGCAAACAATACATTTTCTTGGGAATTTAAATAACTGTGAAGGGGACCAAAAGGTGCAAGCTTCCCCTTACAAAATAAAAAAAATAAATAAATAAGTCCTGGGCTCATCACGTGTACCACGCAGACTATATCGTCAACGATACTGTATTGCATGTTTCAAAGTTGCTAAGAGATGTTACAAGTTTTCATCACAAGGGAGGGAATATGTAAGTCTATATGGTGATGGATGTTATCTAGATTTACTGTGGTGATCACTTCGCAATGTATGCAAATGTCAAATCATGATGGGGACACCTGGAACTAATATCATGTTATCTGTCAATTATAGCTCAATAAAAAGAATTTTAAAAAAATAGCCACGAGGTTTTGTCAGTAATATATAAGCACAGAGTGGATCTTTGAGTAGTGAATGAATAATACAAAAAGAATACGGCAGAGGGACTCTAATCACTTACTAACCACACTCCAAAATTCCTGATTCTCCTACATGTTCAAAGTACTTGTTAATAATGAGCAGATGACACATGGCCCCAGGGAGAGGAGGTTTTAGATATGCAAGTAAATACTATACTCCAGATATGCAAGTAAATATTATACAAAATGAAATGGGTGACCAACAATTTCTAACTTTCCAAAATAGAGGAATTATTCCTCAATTGTATCACCAGGGTATGTCAATGGCAGGAAGAGCTAAGGAAATAAAAATATTAAAGGAGTAATTAAGCTCATGGTTGGGATGATCATAAAACCCAGGTGAAATGAATAGAATACGGCGTCTACACGGGGTGGCCAGTTTCTGGCCTCTGAAGAGGGCAGTTCAGTGACCTGACCTTCCCCCCAGGACCGTAGGACCCACTGAGGAGAGACGCTCACAGCAGCTGTTTCCTCCCAGCTCCTCGGGCACCCCACATTCCACCTGAGACAGTTTGCTTGGCTTAAGATTGCTTTATTTCCCACTTTCCCTTTCAAGCCAGGGTCACGGGAAAATCTCGTATGCAAATGGCTACAAAGCCTTTCAGTGAAGCCCGAAGCCTTCCAGAACACAGAACTCCTTAACATACAAAAAACCACTTCCCTTAAGATATGGGCAGCTGTCTCAATTTCTTTTTTGGAAAGAGAGGAGGTATAAAATATTTATATTCGTTAAATAGAATCATTTGTCCTAAAATAACATGTTCCCTTACCTCCCGGCAGAAAGTGTCCTCTGTTTATACTTAGGGTCCCAGTGCCTGCGTTCTGGGGGAAGTCCTCAAAAAGACATGACCACCAGCTGAGCCATGAGCAGGGCCCAGGGGATCAGAAGCTTCTCAGCCCCTCCCCCATCCTTGGAATGGGGGTCTTGCTCCCCTCTCCTGCTCCTCGAGGCTGCTCTGAGGACACAGCCTCGAAATAATGATGTGGTGTTGAGAACAACTGCCCGGTCTAGGTGACTGAACCCAGTTAGGGCCTCTCTCTATAGAAGCTGTTAAGATCTGGTGAGCAGGTGTAGGGATCCGTTTCCCTTGCTGCCACTCAGGATGAGCCTTGTATGTAAGCTCCCTTTGTGTAGTAAACCTGACACCAGGGGCGCCTGGCTGGCTCAGTGGGTTAAGCGTCTGCTTTCGGCTCAGGTCATGATCTCAGGGTTCTGAGATCAAGTCCTGCATCGCGCTCCTTGTTCAGCAGGGAGTCTGCTTCTCCCTCTCCCTCTGCCCCTCCACCTGCCTGTGCTCTCTCTCTTTCAAATAAATAAATAAAATCTTAAAAAACAAAAAAACACCTCTCACCCACTAACCTGGAGTAGCCTGCCTCTTTCTTCAGCCTCCCCCTGATCGCCGTGTTTGTGGGCCAGTTTCAGATTATACCGGAGAGGCTCCCACAAGCGTTAAGAACAAACACAGTCCAGTCAAATCACCTCCTCGGTGAACAGGCGGGATCGCACTGTTCCCTCCCTAGGCTCGGTCACCAAAGCCAGGTTCTCGACTCCCGAGGCTCACCCCAGACCATGTTTCAGGACTTCCGTTGCACTCGGTCCATGTAGCTCTGCTCTGCGATGATGCAGGTGTGTGATTCGGACTCCCCCAGCCCTGGGCTGGCGCAGCCTGGACTTGCCCCCCATCTGTTTCCCATTTATTGACACCCCGTAAATAGTGGCCAGCAGTGCTCACGACCGACCTGCACCATCTGGGGCTCTGCAAACCAGCTTTCGTAAGGCTGCTCTCTTCTCGGACACTCGGGAGGGCCAGTGAGGACAGACACGCAGGGTCTGCTGGGCTGTGTTTGTGTGTGCAGAGCAAGGCATACTTCTCAGGAACACATTCACGGGGCAGTAGGCTGGTGTGTGTGGGGCCACATCTAGGCAGCAAGAGAGAGTTTGGGCTGGAGGCACGTTTATTTCGGGTGGGAATATGTCAGTTTCCATTGCATTAGCCCCATCCATGTGTCCGTCCATCTATCCAATGTCCCCATTATTTACCCACAGGATTCCAGGCATCAGGAAAGCAAAGAGGAGTAAGACAGAGTTCTTGCCTTCAAAACACTCGCAGGCCAGTGTTGGATGTGGACACAGAAATGGGTCATTTCAGTGCCGTGTGAGAAGTGCCCTGGAGAGGGCGAGTTGTTGGGTGCATTTGGCTGGGGGTGATAACACAGGGAGAAGGAGAGCCAGGATGAAGATCTCACCCACTCCCTGGTCTCCAGAGACCCCCGGGACAGCACTAGGGGGCATGACCTGTCCTGCTTAGCCTTTTGCAGGAGCCCTTCATCCCCAAAGGGCCAGGAGCAAGTGGCCCTCCCCAGAGCCACTGGCTGATACAGTCATAGCTTCCTCTTTGTCACTTCCACATGGTGCCCTCATCCCTGGGCAGGAACTGCTGCAAGGCCCTCAAGAGCCATGGCTGAGCAGCTCTGGAGATGGGGTCAGTGGCCTGTGTACCCCAAGGGGACAACCCACGGCCTCATCGTGCGGGCAGCGGCTACAGCGACGCTCCCAGCCAGCCTCTCAGGGGAGCACGGGGCCCGACAGGGACAGGTCTCTTCCCGAAGGTGTGTGCACCTGCCTCCCCGCCCCCACCCCTGCCAGGCACAGCTCATACCCGTGACCTTCAGAAGGATGGAGTTACTCCACAGTCACCACAGTGGTGAAGGGGAACCGAGGAGCTTCTCGTTTTCAAGATTCTGCAATTGGCAATATGGGGACCCTCTTTCCCCATTTCTCACAACTAGAAATTCTTTTAATTGTGAAGGTAATGCATGCTTACAATAAAGCACTCTAAAGACAGTAGAGGATAGTCTACAATGGAAAGTTAAAATCCTTCTCACTAACCCCGCTAACCCCCACCAGCACCCCACCATCCCCCACCGTGAGCCTCTGTGAAGAATTTCTCATGTCTCCTTTCAGACCTTCCCAAGTGCAAATACGTGTGCTTGGTTGTTCCAGAATGGGTAGTAGGATGCACAGTGTTTTGTGACTTCCTTATTCACTTATCTTGGCATTTTGGACATATTTCCGTGTTACTCTAGATAACCTGATCTCTCTTTTGTTTTTATCACTCCTTCATCTCTTTTTAAAGGCAATTGATTTTACCAATGAAATGCCCTAAACCAGAACTGCCTGGGGGCTCTCTGCCTCCTTACTAGTGAGAAGAGGCAACAGATTGAAGCAGAAATAGCATTAGACAGATCAAGCTCAGAATTCTGACATGCTGGCTGTGTGATCTTTGGAGGTGTCTTAACCTCTTTGGGCTCAGATGACACATCAGTAAAAATATGATTACATACACTATTTAGACTAAGGACCAGAGTGTCATAATTGCTCAGGAATTGTAGTTCTTCTTAAATTAATAGAGAGACTTTCCATATTGATGGATTGGAAGCCTCAATGTTATCAAAACAGTGATTCTCAAAGTGCCTGGGTGGCTCAGTGCACTGAGCATCTGACTCTTGGTTTCATGATCTCAGGGTTGTGCAATCCAGCCCCACATGGGCTCCATGCTCAGCAGAGAGTCTGCTTGAGACTCTCTCCCTTTGCCCCTCCCCCCCAACTCTCTCTCTCAAATAAATCTTTAAAGAAAAAAAAAAAGGATGGTGATTCTTCCCAGATGGATCTATGGATGCAACTAGATCCCTATCAACATCTCGTAAGGTTCTTTTTTCCCCCAGAAACTTTTTCAATGATTCTCACCTTGCTGCACATTGGAGTCATTTGTGAAGAGCACAAAAGAATACTGATGCCTGATCCCAGGCTCAGAGGCTCTGATTTAAAACGGGGCTGGCACTGACAACACGCGGTTGACTAGGGTCCCTGGACTGTGTCCATTGGGTTGCTATCAGACAGCGGTGTGGGCTGGAGTCACCTGGGAGGTCTCCTCAGCTGACTGTCTGGTGGTTGATGCCTACTGTAGAGTGGGGCTTCAGCAGGGCCACCAGGCCAGACATGTACATGTGGCCTCCCCATGTGGCCTGAGCTTCCTCACATGGTGGAGACCGGGCTGCTAGAGAGAGAATCCAGTGGGACCGGGAAAACTGTTTTATCTTGCACAGTCTAGCCCCAGGTATGACAAGGTAGCCCCTCCGTAGTCACAGGCCCCCTTAGATTCAAAGGAGAGAACATAGGCATACTTCTCAGTGGGAGGAATGTCAACATCACATCAACACGAAATTGTAAGAATATGTGGGATGTGGGGCACCTGGGTGGCTCAGTCAGTTAGGCATCTGCCTTCTGCTCAGGTCATGATCTCAGGGTCCTGGGATGGAGCCCTGTGTCGGACCTCTCTGCTTAGCAGGGAGCCTGCTTCTCCCTCTCCCACTACATACAGATTAAAGTCTTCTGTAAGGTAGAGAAATCCCAAACCCAAAAATTCCTGGGATGTATTATTTGCAATGTATGGGACAAAAGGCTAATTAACATAAAAACATATAGGGTGCTTATAAGTCAATAAGACTGTTCCAATAAAAAAAACCAAAACAACAAAAAAACTTGTAAAGGCAATTGATAAAAGAATTTACAATGATAAATGTAATTTTAAAAGTTGAACTCAACTAAGAGAATGTAAGCTTTAAGAAACCACCACCCCTCGATGTTCATGTGTCTGACTGGCAGAGATGAAAAGAAAAAAGAATAAAAATGCAGGGAGTATGTGCCCTCAAACACTCCTGCTGGTGGGAGTATAAATTGGTACAAACTTCTGGAAGGCAGAAGGACAGTATGTATCAAAAGCTTTAACATTTTGAATAATATTGAGTTTTATTCTAGAGAAGTGAATAAGGACACTTTGATAGAAGTACAATGTTGTTTATTAAGTGTTATTTACCATAGGGGGAAAAAAAGAGAAAGAGAAAAAAGAAACATTCTAAAGGTTTGTCAGTAAGAGAGTTTGTGCGAGTTGATTATCCGTTCAGAGAATATAATACTATTGTGGGCATTAAAAGTGATGTTCATATGCACATGTATGTAAATGGAAAACAAAATACCAAAAAGTATATTAAGCAGGATCCCATTTTTTGTTATATACATTTTACGATATACACATAACATGATTGTGTGTGTGTGTGTGTTTACATTTCTGGGATAAGATATCAATGTATTAATGGGATGATTGCTAAATAGTGAGCTTTCTGGTGATTTCTTTTTCTTGTACTTTACCTTGACTTACCAGTTTTCTAAATGTAAATGCGTTAAACACAAAGAAATAAAAGTAAAATACTATAAAATTTTTTTTAAAATACAGTAAAAATAAGTCTCTATCTAATTTCTACTTAAAATGTTCCATAAAAAGGGAGGTGGGAAGGATGTGAGAGTGGCCTGTAGAGCAAACCAGATCCGGAGGTACCTTCTGCTCTGATAGTTACCGACTGACTGATCTTTGAGGAGTTACGTCACTTTGGGCCTCAGCTTCCTGACTTGTGCAACGGGCACAATAAATTCTACTTCACAAGATTATCGTGAGGAAGGAATCCCCTTTTGCATTTACATTCATCCGATGAAAGCTTCTTCCCGGAGGATCCTTACAGAGCTCCCTTCTCTAAAGTCCTTAATATTTGAACCAATCATTTTGCCCCACTTGGCATTAATATCTCCTAAGCAACTAGATACACACTCGCGGGGTGAGGACTGGGTCTTACTTGCATAGCCTCTGCATTTTCTGGAATTCTGTGGCAGCCTCCCCTTAGATGCACTGAGAACCTGGTCTCTGGAGGGATGAATGTACACTTCATGTACATGCAAGCACACTTGGGAATATTTCCATGTGTTCCTCCCAATGCAGACCACACTGCTGTGGCAGGGTCGCCACGGACATCTGTAAACGTTGACTGAGGAAGATAGGACTCTGGGAGGAAACGTGCTGGGCTCTGCGGGGTAAATCTCCCATTAAAAGACTTGAATACGCTGAGAAATTGTGACATTTAGACTTCC
Source organism: Potos flavus (assembly GCA_028534135.1). Classification (NCBI taxonomy): domain Eukaryota; kingdom Metazoa; phylum Chordata; class Mammalia; order Carnivora; family Procyonidae; genus Potos; species Potos flavus. The sequence continues at coordinate 59,384,320 of CM052894.1, read as the reverse complement.
TTTGGTAGCAGATGAGGCAACTAACCAATATTAGGAAAGTTCTAGAGCAGGACGATGGGAAA
>CM052894.1:59362856-59384158 GCA_028534135.1 Potos flavus | reverse complement strand
GCCCTTTCCAAGAAATCCTAATAAATCGGTTTGTACTTGTCATTCCCATTCCCCATAAAATGTTATTGAAATGTGATGTGTTTCTGTCCTTGAAAGTCTTTTAGGGACCACCCTAGAGTGAATCACCCAGACTTGAGGAGAAGGAAGGGACTGTGGAGTGAGGCACCCCCATAGGGAAGGTCAGGGCGGCTGGTCAGGTGGTATGGACCTATGTGGGCACGTGCAAGGCCACCTTCCCTGTTAAAAGTGGACTTTCCACTATTGTTCTGGGCTCCCTGGCTCTCTTCAGGAGGTTTTGCTGTGAAAGGAAGCGAGGGGCTCGGGGAGGAAGGTCTGCCCCACGCTACTCCTCCCCTTGGAAGCCCTCGAGGATGATGGCAGCGGCAGCCCTCAGGGTCCAGATGGGCACCAGCATGGGGGACGCACAAGGCCCCTGCGCAGCCTCCAGGAACACAGACCCACGTGATCAGCAGCGGGCGGACAACTGAGCACCGACATCCGATGCCATCCCTTCCCCAGGCAGGAAACGCCAGAGGCAGGGAAGGTCAAGTTGCTCGCTGTAGCCCCTTCCCTGCATCTCCTGAGCTAATGTGAGGGAGCAGCCCCTGCCTGCTTTTGTCCGGTCTGAAAGGAGGACTGACTCCACAGTCCGGAGCATCACTTTCTGCTCTTCCGTTCTTCAGGAGCACCTGCCGCCCTGTTATCCATTCGTTCACTTCCCCGAATGTATCCAGACGGTACACACACCCTCTCATCCCTAGGGGGCGGAAATATGAGACTCTACTTCATGCTTCTTTCAGTGTCAAACACTCTAAATGTTACCATTTATGTTTTTTGAGTCAGGAGACTCAATGCATGGTGGGTTTTGTTTTGTTTCTTAAGATTTATTTATTTTGGAGAGAGAGAGTGTGAGTAAGTGGGGGGGGGAGGCAGAAGGAGAGGGAGAGAATCTCAAGCAGGCTCCACGCTGAGCAAGGAGCCCCAAGGTGAGGGGGGAGCTCAATCCCCCAACCCTGAGAGGATGACCTGAGTTGAAACCAAGAGTCAGACACTTAACCCACTGAGCCACCCCGGCGCCCTATGGTAATGCTTCTTAAATCCACGAGTGGATGATCGAAACAGGAGAAGCCTTGTTGGGATTACTAGTCAGACCCCAGACCTTCAATTCCTCAGGTAAGAAAATCCAGTTGCTGTGAGTACTGACGTAAAATGGCTGAGGTCGCAGGTAAGGAGATTGACTTAGCTTTAGGACTACTGACGGAAACGACGGTATTTACACGACCTGCCTTTTAAGATCCAGCATCTGTTCCCTCTGAGAAGCTTTTTTAGATCAGTTATGCCCTTATTATTTATTTTATTTTTTTAGGTGTACAACATAATGATTCAACTATCACATACATCATGAAATGCTCACCACGATAAGTGTAGCTGCCGTCTGTCACCATGTGTCAAGGGGGTTATCACATTACTGACTGTTACTTCCTATGCTGTACTTTTAATCTCTGTGATGTTATTTCTTTTTTGGATTCTTATATATTGTGTGTGTGTGTGCGTGTTAGGTAAATTGATCATTTGAGGCATCATCCTCTGGGGTATCCTTTCCCTCTCCATCCCGCCCTGAGAGACCGGCCACTGAGGCTCCATATGTTCCCAGGAGGGATGTTCTTGGGGTGGTAGTGAACAAGGCTATGAGTTGGAAAAGAAGTGCAAGGCCACACCTGTGGGCAGAGGAGCCCCCAGGGGGACTCAGAGCAGAGGGGGAGGGGTGGCGTCAAAGGAAGAAAATGGCAGCCCACTGACTGCCCTGTCCCCCTCGGGGCGTGGAGGGACAGCTGCACTTTACCCCATCTGCACAAGTGGTGAGGGAGGGCTGAGGGAAACACCGCAGCCCCAGTAGGCCAAGGGGCCGGGGTAAGGAGGCTGCAGAGTGACCGGTGAGGACCACAGGACCAAACACTTCAAGTTGCACAGAGACGAACCCTGCAAAACCGAACCGCCAAGCACAGGCACCACCGCTGGGGGCGGAAGGCCAGCCTGAGACTGGGGGTGGGGGGTTGGCTTGGGGGAGAACCCTGAGGAAAGAGGGGTTCAACAAGACTCCTGAATATGACTGAGTTGGAACACAGAGGGACTAAGAAATTACTGCATTGAACTAGAATTCCCCTAGAGTAAGTTGTCTGCCAATGCATGGCTCCGAGTCTGCAAATCAAAATGAAGTATGGAACAAATAAGATTTTCTTGGTACATTTTGTGTACATCTGTAGAATTCACATCTACCAGTTATGCTGTAACATGTATCCTGATTGGATACAAGTATATGTGAGATGATTATTAGATAGCTTTTTACCTTTTTTTTCTGGAACAAAACTACAGACAAACATACTCAAAAGTAGAGATCACCAGAGTTACAAACTCATGTATAAGTGAGGGTCTCGACAAAAGATAGACGTGCTCCCCTGAGGATAATTTGAGTGAGGGTTAAAGTTATGGCTGGGTTGCAGGGAACCAGTCTGAGTGGATAGGGCAGGGGGTTGTTACCCAGAGAGATCAGGGGAGGAAATGGTTCTGGAGACTTCGGCAGGGTGGGAGTAAGGGGTAAACATCTGCTCTCACTCTCTTCTTTCCCTCCTTTGGTTGCTAGGAAGCCGGGGGAAGGGAGCCATAGATGTTGTCCAAGTGGTTTGGCCTCTTGAAGTTCGGATCAGGATGGGGAGAGTAGATGGACAAATGGAAAGCATCCGTCGTAATCCCATATACCAACACCCAGATGCAACGGGTGTTTCTATCGCTGCTGTAACCAGCTGCCACACATGTTCTGTGCGACTCAAAACACCACCACGGAAAATCTCCCAGTTGAGGAGGTCCGAAGCCCAGGGCAGTGTGGCTCAGGTGGGTCCTCTGTGGAGGGTCTCATGAGGTCTGCAGAGCCCCGCCCCTTCCTGGAGGCTCTGGGGAAGAACCTGTTCCCAGGCCCATTCAGGTTGTAGCAGGACCTGGTTCCTTGTGGTTGTAGGACCGAAGTCCCAGTTTGCTGACTGTCGGCCAGGAGTTGTTCTAGCTGGTAGAGGTAACCTTGCTCCTTGGCTCATAACTGCCTTGCTCCATTTTGAAGACACCCGATGGCCAGTTGCGTCCTTCCTACCCTTCAGCCTTATCTTGCCTGCTTTATGTTTTTGCCTTTATTGATTCTTCTACCTTCCTCTTCTGGCTGTCAGGGCCCACCTGCATTGTCCAGGATAAAAAATCTCCCTGTTTTAAGGTAGCTAATAACTTTAATTCTATCTGCAAAGTCCTTTCCCAGAAGTACCTAGACTAGAATCTTGGAATCTTTCGAATGTAGCCAACTACTACAGTGATCAGCACTTGGCCAATCTCCAGTCACAAGTTTTTTTTCATTTTTTAATTACAGTGATTAAAAAAAAACCCCAACTATACCGAGATATAACTCACATGCCATACAACTGACTTATTTAAAGTGCACATTTAACAGTTCTTGGTATATTGCATTCTTAATTTTTTAAAGTTGTGGTAGAATATATATATATATTATATATATATTACATATATGATACAATTTGCCATTTTAACCATTTTTGAGTGTGCAATTCAGTGGCATTGAGTATTTTCACAATGTTGTACAACCATCATTACCATATACATCCCAAACTCTTCCAATGACCCTAAATAAAAACTCTGAAACCATTAAGTGGTAACTCTCCATTCTCCTTGGTCCCAGCCCTGGTGACATCTAGTCTACCTTCGGTTTCTGTGAATTTGCCTAATCGAGGGACTTCACATATATGGAATGATATAATAGTTGTTCCTTTGTCTGGCTTATTTCACTTAACATAATGACTTCAGATTTCATCCGTGTTCTAACACGCTGGAACTTCTTTCCTTTCTATGGCCGAACGTTCCATCATAGGAGTACAACACTTATTTATCCTTTCATCTGTCGATGAGACTTGGGCTGTTTCTCCTTTTGGTTATTGAGAAAATGCTGCTATGAACACTGGTGGATGAGTAGCTGGTTGAGCCCCTGCTTTCAATTCCCTTGGGTGTATACTTAGAAGTGGAATTGCTGGATATGGTAATTTTATATTCAAGTTATTAAATGGCTACCGTCTCATCGCCAATTAGTCCCCAACAGCAAATCTCATCATTCAAACAAGATAAAGATTTTTTTTTACCAAAAACAATTGTTTAATTTTCTGTACTGATATTTGTACAACTGTAAACTCAAGGAATCATCCAATACTTGTATAAATCTGGGGGAACAGTTAATAAGCACCTTCAGTGGGTTCCACAGTTTAAGAATTGACCATTTGAAACTTTTAGAAAGAATCTAGTAAAATGAATAAAATAGTTATAAAAACTATACAAAATCATGATAAACATTTGATATAGAGGGCTTGATGTGGAATGATAAATACATAAAAAAAGCAAAACTAATTCAGGGGGCTGGGCTGGATAAAAGACCCATGTATGCCCCAAATCGTGTGATTTTGGGAGATATATTTGGCTCTCAGAACAAACTCCCATTATTCAGGGAAAGGCTCTTTCCCGATCCAGGTGCCACTGGGTTGCTGAAGCAGATGAGGACAATGTAGGGAGGAGGGATGGGCGGGGAGGAATGAGCTCACTGAGCTTTGCAGATAAGGGGAAGGATCTCTGTCCTAAGGAGAAAAACAGGCAAATTCTTCCATGTCCTCAAGTGTAAGTGTTCTTTGGCAAAAGGTACCATTTTCTCTTTGGGATTATTAAAGAGCTTTTCTCATTGCTGTTGTTAAATAGTCCTCCCTACCCTTTCCTCTTGACCGATCTCTTTGTGAGACCTTTCCACTGTGCCTCCTCTACTCCCTTACCCTAATCTTTCCTGACTCCGACCCCTTATGCTCAGCTTTCAATCAAAAATTCCTGTTATTTTGCAACTCTAGGAAGCAGCTGATAAAAGGTCATATTAGCTACTCGTCTGGCCTGGAGATGTTTTCAAACACATCCTCATGACAGATGGAAGTGGCCCCTTTAATTACACCAATGAGCAATCGAGGGTCTGGGTCAGTAGTATAAATACTCAATCTGGTCCTCTTCAGTGAGAAGACAGCCAGCAAGGGCCATGAGCAGAGGGAGAAACAAAGAAGTGAGCTCATGTTGACTGTAGGTCAGCTTTTCCTAGTGGGGAAGAGGGCCAGGGGCGGGGGGGTTCATCACTGGTATCAGCCTCCAGCTATGCCTGAAGTGGGGGTGGGGGGGCAGGCCACTCAAGAGACCAGATGCTGGGATCCAGGTGCTTTGCACAAAGAAGAAGTTGGTAACCATTGGTGTAACTTAAGTAAGCACTTCTAAAAAATCCTCATCCTCAAACACCTGACTCTACACCACTTTTGACTGAAGGCTTTGCCTACCAGAGGCTGCTACTGCTGAAATGCCAGCAACTTATCTGGGAGAGGCTGCTCCTTATCGCCTGCAAGGGTCCATGCAGCCCTAAGACAGGGTGGGTTTTGAATGAAGGGAAAGGTTTGCTCACTGTGATGGGGGCCTTGGGCAGGATGCAAGTGGTACAGAACTTGGAGGGGAAAGCTAAGGGGGTGAGGAGGGAAATTAGAGCACCAAGAGAAAAGAGGGGGAGGGCTAACTCCCTCCTTCGTTCACAGCCTCGCCTAGGTGGCCCTGGCTGGTGTGTCAGGGAGATAACAGGATGGCAGGTGTGTCGGAGTGAGGCTGAGCTCATAAGGCCACAGGGGAGGGGGCAGCTTAGGCCTGGGGAGGCTCTGCTCACCACTGGGGTGCTAAGTTGGGGAAAGGTTCCAGAGCACTGGGATGGGCATATAATCCTCCCTCGGGAGGGTTTTCTGTCTGCGTGTAGGGGAAGAGGCTTTCCCATTCCAGAAACTCAGGGCATGTGTTTTGGGGGACAGTGAGGGGAACACTGTTGGGGCTCAGGCTGGGTAGGAACTGGGCGTGGTGGCCACCAGGTCAGATAGTTTTCAGTCTGGACCCTTTCAAGTAGGGTGTTGCTGAATACTTCCAGAGGGAATGAGGCACTCTTGTCTTCATTTCCGCTCGATACAGTCAACCCCCAGTGTGTTGTCAGGGCAACGGCAGGTCCTGCTTCCGGGGGTGGCCAAGCAGAGGTGGGTGCAGCCACCATTATTCACTGAGCAATAGTTGTGACCTGGAAAAGGCAAAAATCAGCTCAACTGCCCCCAAGACAGTAGCCTCCCTATTAGCCCCCTTTCTGGTTTCAGGGGCCCGAGCATGTGGGTGCTCCAGGAATAGGGAATCCTCCTCACTAAGGATTTGCCAGATGGGCGAAAACATCATTTCCCAATTCCTGAGTTGGGGACTGTGCAGATTTACCATCAAAGCTACTGAGCGGGACCCAGGGAGGCTTTTCCAGGTCGGATTATAACACGGAGCTGGGATTTTCAAGCACAAAGTGCTCTCTGTCTCGCTTGTCCACTCAGCTTCGCACTGGACCAGGGGGTTTGGTGGGGGGCAGGTGGGAAGCCGAGGAGGGCGAGTTTGGGGAGAGCAGATTCCAGAGCCGGGCTGCCTAGCTTACCGCCAGCCGTGCCTCTGTGAGCTGTGTGACTGTGGCCAGTGGCTTCAGTTTTCCTTTGTATAAAATGGGCACAAGCCTAGTACCTGCCTCGTGGCATAGCTATGAGGATGAGGGAACCAACGAGCACACAGCCCCCAGAACACCGAGTTGCTGTACGTGAAGTACCCAGCTCTCGCAGTAAGGACCTCGTGCACGTTCGGGATTATTAGGAGCAGCGATTAGTTTTGTGGCTGTGGGGCCACATGGACAGACTTTTAAAGCAGGAGAGATCATAACACGGATGTTTCTATTTGGAACCTGAAGACCACTTACTTCTAGACCCAGCCCAAGATGCAGCACTTTCCCTCACCCCGGTCCACCGTCTCCACCTCATCCCCTAATGTTTTCTACGTGGCTCACCCACTAAATAACGAAGACCCGTGACGGAAGGGACTGGGTCTCCCCTGCCCCGTGATCAGAGCTGCGAGGGGCCAGACAGGTAGTGGCCAGGGGCGTGGGCTTGCAGCCGCAGGGCACCCCCAGCCTCTGAACAGTAAGAGCCCAGGTGAGTTACCTTGGGGACACTGAGACAGGGCTATGGTGACGCCATATAGCCGGCTCTGCTTGTGGGGGTGGAAGGTATCCGTCTCTTTGGAAATCGCAAGATCTACAGCGACCACGGAATTCCTGCGGAACACCAAAGGGCGGAAGGTAAAGATACATCTAATGGCTCGAACCTTCTGTCTTCTGTGGTTTGGGGGACAAACTGGAGGCCACGCAGAGGCACGCTGGCCTGACCTTCTAGCCATCCCTCCCTCCCGCCTCCTGTGGAAGGACAAGCCTGTGTTTCTCTGGCTTCTTAAAAAAGGGACAAAGATTAGCTAAGCTCTCCCCTCAGCTCTAAATTCCAAGCTGGGAAAGTGGCTTTCTCTCCAGATGCCCCCGGCCGCAGCCGCTTGCTTGGTTTGACCTCTCCTTTGTGCAGGAAGGGGTGGTCAAGAAGGGGCTGTGGGAATACTGCAGTTTAAGGAGTGAAATGAAGTAGGGGCACGGCGGGGGCATGGAGCCCACCCGCCAGGGGACCCCGGGCCAGCTCATGGGGAGAGAACAGACATGCTCCAGAAGTCCAAGGAGGTGCCCATCCAGGAGCATCCAGACGATAAACGGCACCTCCTGCCCCCCGCCCCAGGTGTCCTCGGCCTCACTCTCCTTCACCGTCCCCTCCTGACAACTGGAAGGGCGAGGCAGAGGGCGGGCATCTCTGGACGCTGGAAGGTCACGCTAAGAGGCCCCACGGGGAGGGCTTGGCCTCCCAGAGACAGGATGGCAGGGCAGGCTCCCCGGCCCCCACTGACGTACGTCTTCCAGTCCGTGTAATACAGATGCTTCCCGTAGCTGGCGACCGCGAAAGGGTACTGGAGCCCTTCGAGAACCTTGCGTCGGCTGGACTGGCCAGGCTGCAGACACTCCATCCGACTGGTGCCTGTGCGGAGCGAAACAAGGCATTCATTGTGCACACAAGAAACGGCCCCTTTGTGTCAAGACGAGTAAAGAGGGCAAGGGTGAGAGAAGTCAGCGCGACGATGACAGATCCTGGAGAACACACGTGACCTGCTCTTCGACAGTGGAAAGCTTTCTCTCTGCCCTGCCTGGCCCATCTCACTGGTCAACCCCCACATCTGCGTGGGGTGGGGGGAGACCCAGACCTGGTTCCGACATGGGCCGGAGCCGAGGGACTGTTCCTTGCTCCCACCCATTCCCAGAGCACCTGGGGTCTTAGTAGGAACGACGACGTCCCCCAGCTCTTGCTCAAGTCCCTAACCCCTGAAGCCTCCCCGCACTCAGAGCCCCTGCCCTGGATGCAAGATGCAGTCCTCGAATCCCCCACCCTCCGCAGCAGCTGACAATGTTGGGAACAGGGCAGGAACTCCACAGACACGTGACAGATGGCTGACCTTGCTCCCCGACAGAGTGCCCGCCCACATCCCTTGCCTGAGGAACACCCCAGGGCAGGGGCTCAAAGCAGGATTGTACGCCTTTCTCTTGCTTGGCTCCAAGTCCTGCCTGAGCCCTTGGGGACAGATGCAAGCTAGAGGAATGTAAGTCATGAATTGCATAACAGATAGATAATATTAAGATGAGGACAAGCTCTAGGGGCCAGCACACATTTTCTCCAAGGGCCAGAAGGTAATTAAATTAGGTTTTGTGGGCCAAGAGGCAAAATTGAGGACATCCTGGAGGCATTTATGTAACCTCTTAAAATGTAACATTGAAAAATGTAAAAACCATTTATAAGACCCAGATGGTACCAAAGCAGGTGGCTGGCTGGATCTGGCCGGCGGGCTAGAGGTTGCCGACCCCTCACTGAGAAGACTGAGAACTCGCCCCGGACAGCGAGCGTCAAGCCCAGAGAAACAATACGTTGCAGAGCAAAGATGGGAAGCTATTCTTGTGCAGGTAAGTAAAAGAGCTATCTCACGCCGTCTTCCCCATAACAGATACTAGCCCACAGTGGGTAAGAATAAATGTTTAATTTAAAGGAAAAAAAAAAAAGCAGCACTGTTCCAACCCCAGGAGTCAGGCCTGGGGCTTTTTGGTCACCTGCGTCCACCCAGCAGAGCTGAGACGAGTAGGCATCGAATGTCAGCCCATTAGGCAAGCCCAGGTCATCCTGCACAAGAATCCTCCGGTTTGTGCCGTCCATGTACGAAGTTTCAATTTTGGGGCTATCTCTGTTCCAGTCAGTCCAATAAAGGTTCCTGGAAGAGGAAAAGGAAGGAAAAGAGGCAGGGGAATAATGATGATGGATGAGAAGTTTATGGAAACAAGTTTAAAAGAACCCACGATGAAGACATTAGCAGACGTTCAAACACAGGATGGCAAAAATAGGTCTGGAGGTGGTAAGACAAGTGCTTTGCAAAGAGACTTGGATTTGGTTCTTTGTTTGAATTTGGTTACTCTGTTACCAGTGACTTCCCTTCCCTTCAACATAACTGACATGTTCTATCTCCCTAAAGCAGTTCAAAAAAAGAGCACAAAACAGAACACCACAACTGAGACAAACACATGTGAATTCCTGTCTGCCATCCCTACACAGGGGGCACAGCATCTGCCATCAGGGAGGTGGCCACGGGGCCACAGAACTAGGGATGTGGCCCCACAGGAAAGGGATCAAAGTGTGACGGTGCTGAGGGCCTGGTGTGTAAGATTCAGAGGTTGCTGTAGGGAACAAGAGAGAAAGCATTGATGGGATGACAAAACCCGGGAAGGGGTCTTCCAGGGGTCCATGGTGTGTTGGCCTGACCCCCAGGGGTATATTTATGCTCCTTGATACCCTTCTAGTGTTGATACAACTCAGGTGTTGATCCACATTCAACTCAAATGGAAATAACCAACTTCTGAGCTGTCGACTTACAGAGTCCCTTCCAAACAGGCTTAGAGGTGGAACATGAGATCAAGTCCATGGTCACAGGGAATTGGGATAAATGTTCTGGCATTTCACCGTGCATATCTCTAAGCCACCCACTGGGACTTGTTCATCCTGTGATGCATTCACTTCAGGAGAGCAATGCCAGAGTTAGAGCCTGACGCTTGAGAATATATAAAAGAGCAGCAGCAAACGGACTAGATGCACGCCCAGATTTACACCAAGTTACCCTCGCACAGAGTCCGTTACGATGCCTCTGGGATTCACCAGATCAGTCTCAAACAGCACCCGGCGCTGGGTGCCATCCAGCTTTGCAACTTCTATTCGATCCAAGTGAGAATCCGTCCAGAAAATGTTGCGGCCAAGATGGTCAAGGGCAATGCCTTCTGGACTTCCGAGATCTAGAACCAAACATGGGACACTTCTGGTTTTTTTCAGCAGGTGAGATTCGGTTTTTCTGACTACTCGGTGTTATTTCACAATAGTGTTCAGTCCTTGCACTTTGTGAAAACAAATAGGAATGTGGAATGCTTGTTGTTTATAAGTTAACCAACATTCAAAGTGATGAATTAAAAAACGTCACTCACTGACTTGGAGGACATCTACCCTGGGTACCACGTTGGGAACCAAGCCCACCACCACACCTCGGCTATGGCCCTGGCTTCCAGGAGCTTGCAAGCTATCATAATTCAGGCTGACTTCTGGTTTTATGGGAACATGGAGGTGGACACCAGATTCAGCCTGGGGAGACCCAGGAAGGATTTCTAGGGGACGTGACACCTCGTGAAGCTGGTTCCCAAAGGACCAGTAGGAGTTTGTCAGGCAAAGATCCTAGATGAGGATTGCCAGATAGTGGGACCAGCACATGAGTATAAAGGAAGATTGGATATGGCTTGAAGTGAACTATATGTAATTTTGGATGGCTGGAGTCCATGAGGATGGGAGAGCCGCCAGGATGCCCATGTTAAGGAGCTTCGAGCTTATCCCACAAGCAAAGTGGGGGGGGCATATGAAGATCTTAAAATGGGAATGGAACAAAATAGATTTGCCTTCTTCATTAGTTATTGGGGGAAAAGGGTCACCTCAGAGAAGTAATAGCAAGAAATCATAGCTGTTATTTCTTTTCTACGAGTATTAGAAGTGCAAAGAAGGGGTGTCAGAGATCACAAGTGACACTCTCAGAGTCCTTACTAGGTTATAAGTGACTGATTTTCAAGCCAGGGGTTGCCACACAGTAAGTCAACTGCAGTATGAGCCTTCAGTGCCCACTTAACCTCACCACAAGTTCAAGACTGCAGCGGTTCCCTGACTATGTATAAAAGCAAATCAAACATTAGATCCCCACCAGGGTTTTACTGGTCACTCATGATTCTTTCCTAATCTTACTGATTCGAGAGCTAAAGGTCACTTAGTATGGCTGGAAGCCAAGAAGGGGAAGAGGCCAAGGATGAAGCTACCCTGCCCAAGGAATCCCGGGTTTGAGGAAATCATCCCCACGAAAGAGCAGAGCAAGGCTAACTCCATTAAGGAATAGGGAACCCCTAACCGCCAAAGACTGTAAACCCCGCCTTTAGCCTCCCCTTTAGCCCGCCAAACTCACGCGCCAATTCTGACCAGAGTGATAGGCGGGTTCAGACAGCTACTTTAGGGAGAATCGTACTTCAATTGGCCATCTGCGTATGGCCTGTGTGTGTTACAATCTTATTGGCCACTGAGTGCTTGTTACCAGCTCAATGGCCCCTGGCCCCTATAAAACCGCTGCGCCTTCTGAGACTCGCTCTCTTTTTCCACAACACGCCACTGCGTCGGTGAGTGTGGGAGGATGAGCTCGAGCTAGCTCGAATAAAGGCTCTTTTGCTTTTGCATCGGACTTGGCTCCCTGGTGGTCTTTGGGGATCTAAAGATCTGGGCATAACACCCACACTGTGCTTCTTCGACAATGTGTAAGTGGTTCAGACCCTCAGCTTTCTCACAGCAGCCTTCACTGGACTCCTCACACGACCTTGACTGCAGATGCTGGAAACACCAAAGCCCCGCCCCCCGGAAAGGACCCCTGCCAGGGGAAGTTTATTAAGAAGAGAAACAGCTCTTGAATGAGGTTTTTATTATTCAAACCAGAAGTAGAGATTTGTGAGGTATTACAATATTTCCCATGTCCCTAGGGAGAAGGGGCAGTGAGCCTGACTCCTGCAGACAAAACCAGAATAAATCATTCCGGGGTATATCTGGGATGAGCACGTCCTCTGCCAGTGACACTGACACACTCAGACACACACACAGAAAAGTCAGGGGAAAGGCTGTTTAATGGCACTATTTCATAAGACACCCAGGGGCACCCAGAAACCCCGTGTCATTTTGTCTCCTTATGAACAGCTCCAGTCTCGACTTCAAACCCAAGAGCAACCAAACTTCCTCCTCCAACCAGGAAAATACTTCTTCTTCTTCTTCTTTTTAAATTTTATTTATTTATTTGACAAAGAGAGATACAATGAGAGAGGGAACACAAGCAGGGGGAGCAGGGGAGGGAGAAGCAGGCTCCCTGCTGAGCAGGGAGCCTGACGTGGGGCTCGATCCCAGGACCCTGGGACCGAGACCTGAGCCAAAGGCACCGGCTTAACCGACTGGGCCACCCAGATGCCTCCAGGAAAATACTTCTTTTTGAACTATCACACAAAAGAAAGGTCTGGAAAACCTCACCCTTTACTGTGCAGTCAGGGCAAGAAGGGAAGACAGCAAGGCAGTATTTTCCGTACTGCTTATGTCAAGAGGAAACAGATTATAAGACTTATTAAAGATATTTGGTTAGGAGTTTAACTCAAGGAAGGAGAGAGATGCTTAGCATTCGGACAGCATGAAATAAAGAAGAGCTGGCCATTCTACCTTCACTCACTAGCGAGGCACCAACGTGTACCATGACAAAGATGGAAGTGGAAGTTTCTTTCTCTTTTTAAATAAAAGAAAATTTATCCCCGGTGATCTTTCCTCTACAAAGGTCACATTCTAGTTTCATTCTTTATTTTCACAGCGGACTTCTGTCTGGAATGTTTCTTACTGAGTTTAAAGCTTTCTTGGATGATTATCAGTTCCAGAAGCAACAGGAAATAGCAGTGATGACCTACTCCCCTCTTCCACTGGGTTTGCAAGTCAAACCACAGATAACAGCAACATTTGTAACAGAGAGAGAGAGAGAAGACGCAAAAAGGCATTTTCAAAATTCTGCTCATTAAGCCAAACCATGAAAACTGGCAGACATTATATAAGTAGCACCTTGACCTCTGGAAAAGGATGCAGGGTCTATGTCCGAAGCTAGACGTATTTAACTCAACCTCAGCTTGATTCCTGCTCCTGCTGCATCAGCTTTTGTGAAGGAGCCAAGGAAGGAAAAACAAAAAACAAAAAACTGCCCCACAGGCTGTTCCACAGACACAGGGACCCTTGCGGACTATCAATTGTTATGGAAATATTAAATTGGAAGTTGGAAAAGCAACATTCAGCCCCAAGTCGAAAGAAATACCAAATGAGGCTCATACATTTTGAAGGTGTATCTTTGATTTGAGTGTTCTGCAGAGGAAGCAAGATGTTATACAAGACCTATCATTGGCACGACAATGTCTTTTGATCGAAAATACCTGCAAGTCAGCTGACGAGTTATTGACTTAGCAATATGTAATATTTGACCTTTTCAGTAAAGGGGAATTTACACAGGTCCTTGGGTCTTTAATCTTGATAAAACATATCCACATAAAATAGTCACGACTTGTTGAAGGTAGACATTACAATAACGCACAGAGTCCTTGACTTAAATCGACCTATATAAATTAAGGAATCAAGGTTAAATGTTGAGGGGTGGGATGTGCCAAAGTGTTACGCACTTCGTTATCAATAATACAACTAAAAATTGAGGAGTGTCTATGAAAGCTCAGCTCGCTTTGCTGTGCTGTGTCACAGGCAGTCTGAGCAAGTGCCATGGGGGTAAGGTAGAAAAGACCCCCCACCCACCCACCATGATGTCACAGGTTTAAGTGATAACTTTTGACTTGAAAACTGTCTTGGGAATAGACAACTATCAGGGATAATATTTGCCAATATGCTTGTAATCCTCCCAACTTTATGATGCAGCTGCCTAATGGAGCATATACCACAGGGCAGACATTCTGAGAATCACTTCTAGGCTCAACAGCCAGAGCAGAAACATATATCCAAAGTGGACCATTGAGTTCGGCCCTTATTGCTCATTAAAACTTGCTAGATAAGCTTTTAGAGAAAGGCATGGGCACTTACCTGTTTTAATTTTATTCTTCTTAGGCTAGCAACAAATCACAGCTAAGGTGTTCATGATTTCATGATGAGTCCTTGGAGGACTTTTTAGAGAAGGCTGGAAAGGGTGGTGTTGAGGCCAAGAACCCAGTCCCACTCAAATCAATATATCCTGTATGCAACCATGCACTCCACCCCTCTGCTCTTCCGCAAGAGCCACTTGGGCTGCCAGAAGCCAAACCAAGAAGGGAGAGTGGTGTTTGCTTGCCCACCTTGTCGAATGATGGTGGTTGGCTCTCCACCATGCAGACTGGCTCTCCCAATGGAAGGCTCACTGATGTCGGTCCAGTAAACCATCTTGTCCACACAGTCGAAGGCCAGTCCAATGACGACTTTATCCTGGAAGTACAGACAGCGTAAGAGTGGCCCACTCACTAGCACCTGAGTGACCAATGATGGTGGGACTCTTTCACGCGCTTACAGGAATCTGGACAACTTTTTTTTTTTTTAAGATTTTATTTATTTATTTGACAGAGAGTGAGAGACAGGGAGGGAAAGAGCAAGCACGAGCAGGAGGAGGGGCAGAAGGAGAGGGAGAAGCAGGCTCTCCACTGAGCAGGGAGCCTAACTTGGGGCTTGATCCCAGGACCCTGGGATCGTGACCTGAGCTGAAGGCAGATGCCCCACTGAGCCACCAGGCACCCCATGGACATCTTTTTTAACGAAGTGTCTTCAAGTCTTTAGTTTATTTAAAAATGTTTATTATTGAGTTGTAGGAGTTCTTCATGTAGTTTAGATAAAAATCTTTTGCATTATACATATATATGTGTGTGTGTATAGGTGTATATATATTTCCACTCATTATGTAGTTTGTTTTCTCACTTTTTTGTTTTGTTTTCATTTTCTTAATGGGTGTTCTTCAAAAGCAAAAGTTTAAAATATTTATTAAGTTCAATTTATTATTATTTCTCATGACTAATGCTTTTTATATATCATCTAAGAAATCTTTACCTACCTAAAGATCATTAAAAAAAAAAAAAAAGACACAAATAGGGCACCTGGGTGGTTCAGTTGGTTAAGTGTTTGCCTTCGGCTCAGGTCATGATCTCCAGGTCCTTGGACTGAGCCCAAAATTGGGTTCCGTGCTCCTCAGAATGTCTGCTTCCCCCTCTGCTCCTCCCCCTGCTCACGCACTCGCTTTTTCTCTCTCTCTTTCTTGAGCACGTGTGCATGCACAGTCTCTCTCTCTCTCTCAAATAAATACATAAAATCTTTTTTAAAAAAGACAGAAATATTGGAAAGGAAGAGGAAAAACCACTCTAAGACAATTTGATTGTTTATGTAGAAAATCCTGGGGAATCTATAAAACTATTATAACTACCAATTGACTCCAGTCCAAGGTTGCAGGGTACAATGTCAATTTAAATGGTATTTCTACATAGTAGCAAAAAATAAGTAATGTTTATATTATAATAGCACCAAAAAAGAGCACCAAAGTATTTAAGAACAAATATTTTTAAATGTGTAAGATTCTATACTGAATACTGTAAAACATCACAGACTGAAAAAAAGGAAGACTCAAATAAACAAAGAGATAAATTAGTCTAATGGATCGTAAGATTTAATATCGCCAAGATACCATTTTTTTTTCCTAAATAGAATTAGAGATTCAGTGCCATCGAGATCAAAATCCCAGCAGGCTTTTTTCCCCTTTGTTAGAAACAAGCTTACTCTAAAATATCTATGGAAATGCAAAGTGTATATATGAAGAACTCCTACAACTCAGTAACAACAAGCGAGCCAATTACAAAATGGGCAAAGGATAGGAGTAGACATTTTTCCAAAGAAGATACACGAATGGTCGGTCCATGAGTGCATGAGAAGATGAGACTTTTGCTCGTTAGAGAAACGCAATTCAAAACCACAATGAGACACCACTTCACGCATATTAGGATGGCTACTATTAAAAACAAGAAGCTAATAAGTGTTGACAAGAAGGCTGAGAAATTGGAATCTTTGTACTCTGCTGGCAGAAATGTAAAATGGTGCAGCTACTAAGGAAAACAGTATGGCAGTTTCTCAAAAAACTAAAAAAAAATCTGCAGAATTACCATAGGATTCAGAAATTCCAGGCCTAGTTTATGGTCAAAAAGAGTGACGACGGGGACTTGAACAGAAATGTGTACACTCATGTTCACAGCAGCATTACTCTCAATAGCCAATGGGTAGAAGCGACCCAAGTGTCCAACGATGGGAGAATGCACAAACAAATGTGCTCAACCTACACTATGAATATCATTCAGCTTAAGAAGGAAGGAAATTCTGACACCTGCCACGACATGGATGGACCTTGAGGACATTCTGCGAAGTAAGCCGGTTACAAAAGGATAAATACCATAGGATTCCGAATGCACGAGGCACCCTACAGGAGTCAAATCCATAGAGACAAAAAGTAGACTCGTGGTTGCCAAGGGCTGGGGAAGGACGGAGTTATTATTTAATGGGTACAGAGTTTCTGTTGGGATGAGGAGTGGATGGTGGTGATGGTTGCACCATCATGGTAAAGTGGTTAAAATGGTAAAAATACACAAAAAACACATATATTAAAAGAATACAGTGAATATATGAATATTAATCCTGTGGTTTTAGCGCCCTCCCCTCCACCTGTCCCACCTCAGTTTTTTTGCTTTTCACAGCCTCACTTGACATTTAGGCTCCGCCCTTCATCTTGGGTGACAATGACTGTCACAGGGGGCTCAACCCACTCCCGAAACCTAAGCGCGTGCACCAGAGGACACAAAGAAGGAATGATGATTGCCCCTGAAGGGATTTATGTTCCCGAGAGGCAGCACAAGAACACAACGATCACTTATTCATTCCGCAATAGTTCCCGGGTGCCAAGCGCTGGTTTGGCTCTAGGACCCCCACTGTGAAACAACTAGGTCCGTGAAAGAGAGGGACGGTTGCTGGTCTTGCCAGCTTACCTTTTTAGTGGGAACATATACATCAGATACAAACATATATGTTGTTATACAATGTATCAAGGTAAAGACAAAGCAGAATAGGGACACAGAGAGCAATGTGGACAGGGCCGGGACAGGCTTCCCAGAGAGGTGACTCGCCAACAGAAATGGGAATGAGGTGGGGCAGGGAACTGCACAAGTGTCTGGGAGGGCGAGGACTCCAGGTGGGGGAGGCAGTAAGTGCAAAGGCCCAGAGGCAGGAATGTGTGTGGCGTGTCTCAGACCAGCCAGAAAGCCAGACGGCTGAAGCTGGTGGGGGCAAGGGGTAGACAGTGACAGGGAATGGGGTGCCAAAAGTGGCTGGGGGCCCTGGGAATAACTGGATTTTATTCTGGGTGAAGGGAGAACCCGTCAGAGGGTTTTGTGTAGGGGAGGAAAATGAATCCAGTCAAGGCTAATGACAAGAGGTTTTGAAAAGCCACTTCACTCCTTATGAGACCTGAGGGTCCCCCTCGGCCCTGGCAACCGTGACCGAATCGTGCCAGAAGCCCCCAGGTCTCAGGTTGAGTTTTTTGACGAGGGGGCGGTCAGGATTGCAGATGAAAGTAAATGGCTTTTCAGAAGCGTCCAACCCTGGAGACCCCGGGTGGCTCAGTTGGTTAAGCATCTGCCTTTGGCTCACGTCGCGATCCTAGGGTCAGGGGATCGAGCCGAGCCCAACATTGGGCTCCCAGCTCAGCAGGGAGCCTCCTTCTCCCTCTGCACTGCCCTCTCCAGCTCGTGCTTGTTCTCTCTCTTGCAAAAATAAATAAATAAAATCTTAAAAGAAAAAAAAGAAGTGTCAAACCTCTAACAGACAAAAGTCCCCCACTCACAAAATGCATCTTTGACGCTTTGAAAAGCTCGAAGCTGAAGCTTGTTTTTGCCTTGGGGCAGATACAAGGCTGCAGAGCTGACGGTCTGCCAAACATGAGCCACTGTACTAATTCAGCAGGCATGGCAAGGTCGGACCTGGGAGAGGCACACAAACCACACACCTAACTCCTGTGTCGCCCCCACACAAGGGGTCAGATGCCACAGTCGTCTCTGAAAGGCCTTCCTGCCTCTGCTCCCATCCCCTCCTGGAGCTCGGCAGGCAGCTCAAGAATACAGCGGCCCCATCCAGAGATGGACTGCTGGGCTCACACGGAAATCAAGAGACTCCCAAGTCCAGGGGTCAAGCCCCGGGACTGGTCTAACGACCCCGGGCTTGATTTTCCAGGTCACTGAAGCAGAGGCTGTCACCCAGGGCAGTTAGCCGGCACTCACCGGGGCGTGCAGCAAAGTCTTGGCTTCTGTCTTCTGCATGGTGCTTCCTTCCAGGGGGAGGCGCTCTATCTTCCCAGTCTGAGCAAAGAGTAAGTAGGTCCCAGGTGGCAGGGGGATCACAGCGGTAGGAACAGAGGGTCCGTTGTGAATCGGGGGAGCCACTGTACTCAGACCTGGGTGGCAGGAGAGGTCAATGAGCAAGGCCTACGTGCAGCAGGAACGCACGCACCAATGCATGCGTGTGGGTGCACGCACGCATGCCCGGGGTCATGCCACCTTCGTGGCACCACGAATGGCACAGCCACACAATGTCCACTGTACCTCTAAAAGCACAAGGAGCAGGAAGACCACAAAAGGCATTTGTGAAGAAGATAAGGCAAGGCATGAGTTTAATATTAAAGGTCATGTGGGAAAAAAACAAAACAAGGACTTGGCCTTCCCGGAGAAACAGAAATAACGTAACCATTCCTGCCCTGCTTTGGACACGGTGAACCAAAAGGACAGCAAGAGCAGCCCCGGCCCCCCGAAACCCCTACCCCCGGGGAGCTCACACTCCAGGGTAAGGCACTGGGCTTCCCGAGGCTGGAGGGGCTCTCAGAGCAAACTGCCCTACACGCCGTGTCCCTTGGGGCGGATGAGTCAAGGCTCAGCGCAGCGAGCGGACGCACACCCCTCCTGGCCTTTTAGGAACAGAATGATGGCCAGGGGCTCGTTCTCCCCCAGATTCGGCCTCGCCTCCTAAATGCTGCCCCCGAAGCCTGGCACGACTCCCTGCTCTCCCTCCCCGCACCCCACGGGAGAATGTCCTAAGGAGGGACAGGCAGCCCCGGCTGCAGGGGGAGGGGCCCGGAACGAATGAGTCGAGGCCCTTCCGGGGGCTCTGGCTCCGGCTCTCCCAACAGAGAGGGTCCCCACCGGGGCCATTTCCACTTCTTTCTCCTGCCTGCCTGTCTTGCCCATTGTACCCAGTCAGTGACATGAACCAGGCTGGCTGACTTCTTTACTATCTCTGAAATCCATCCCTCCTTTCCAAACTCCCTGCCAGCATGCCAGTTGGTCGTTCCCTTGCCTGTTAGGCACCTGCCAGGGCCACTCGCTCCAGCTCAGCTTCTACCCATCAACCCTCGGTATTTCTAAAACCCGAACCTGGTCGCATCAATTCCTGCTCAAGACCCTCCCCGTGCTCCCGGCTGCCCTTGGGATCAAGCCCACGCCCCTCTGCTGGGCATCCGAGGCCCTCCCCCGGGCTCCCCTCCTCTCTCCGACCTCTCAGCCTGCACCTGCTGCCCCCTCAACCCCAGCGCCCCCCTGGCCCTGAGCTGCTACCTGTGCCTCTGCTTGGTAACCTATTGCCCTGCGACACCTTCCCCAACTAGCCCACTGCCCATTTAAGCCTCTGGGTTTCTGGGCCCCTCCTCTCTCACGGAGCTCCTCTCCCTGCCCTGCCCCTGTTCACCTGTCCTGCCAGGTTCTGGGGGCCGGCGCTGTGACTTTGCCTTCTGGACCCCTGCCTGGGCACTGACCCCAGCATCAGAAGCTCAGTTAATGTTGGCTGCATGAATTAAGGACCCCTTCCTAGTCACTTAACAGCCTCTGAGCAGCTTTGGGAAAATAGCTGGTAGAGGATCAATCCTTGATCATTAGCTGAATTGAGAACGGAGATTCAAGGCCTGATTGTATTTGATTTTGGTCACTTGCGACAATGACCATCTCCTACATTTGAGACAGAAGCAGGAATTTAGAGCCGGGATCCATCCTAGAGAGGCTGTGGCAGTATGGGGTCCCGAGCAGCACAGTCCAGCCGGCCTCACACTCCCCCGCCCTGCTCCCCGCCCCACATCTCCCAGGGAAAGCCTTGGGTTGGCCTCTTCCAAGCCTGCCACAACCCAGCACGCAGCCGGAAGGCCAGATCGCCACTGCAGAGAGTGTGCCCTGGGGACCCACAGCACGCATAGCCTCTGCTACCCACGAGGTATGGCTGCAGCCGGTCCCACCAGCATTTGTACACCACAGGTGTGCACAGAGAGGAAGAGAACAGGGGTGAGGGGGGTGGGGACAGAGAGGTGGAGGGGGTGGGGTGCATGATGAGGGAGTAAGAGAAGAGGGGTGCAGAGGGCAGAGAAGGAGGGAGGGAATGGGGTCCGGGCTGGTGGAGCAGTGCAGGATTTAGGCTAGACAGAACGTGCCACCTGTGTCCATGGCAAGGCCCCAGGGATGCTCACAGGCACTGGGACTCTGATCCCTGAGGCCTTCCTCAGACCCCAGCCCAGCGCAGAGATCCCCTCCAACTTACACGGGGGCCTCATCCCGGGCCTGGTCCTGGTGCCCTCCAGCTCCCGGCCGTCGCGATCCACGCACCAGCATTGGCCCGTGCTGCCATGGCATTGGGTGGGCACGTAGTGCCCGTGCTCGTCACACTCAGGGACAAACAGGCCGGGCCGCTGTGGGACCGTCGCCCCCGCTGCCCCGAGGATGTGTTCTCTCTCCAGTTGGCATCGGGTTTTCTCCATTTCTGTGACAGAGACAAGAACAGGAGAAGCGGTCAGCTGGGTCGCCCGGTGGGAGCCCCATACCAGACGCAGACCCGTGAAAGCTGATCGCTGGGTTTTGTGTTGTTCGTTTTCTAAAATTTAAAATATCATATTACTTAATGGATGTCATGGTCAAGATGATATTTACATTTTCTTTTCTCTCCTAAGCGATTTGTTTTCAGTTTGTAAACATTTTACTCCCCGTGGAGCTGGGAGCTCGATGCAGGACTTGATCCCAGGACTCCGGGATCATGACCTGAGCCGAAGGCAGT
>CM052894.1:59340840-59362356 GCA_028534135.1 Potos flavus | reverse complement strand
AAGAAGAAGAAGAAGAAAAAGAAACTTCGTTTCAGGGTGCCTAGGTGGCTCAGTTGGTTAAGCGACTGCCTTCGGCTCAGGTCATGATCCCGGAGTCCTGGGATCAAGTCCTGCATCGAGCTCCCAGCTCCACGGGGAGTCTGCTTCTCCCTCTGACCTTCTCCCCTCTCATGTTCTCCCTCACTTTCTCTCTCTCTCAAATAAATAAATAGAATCTCTAAAAAAAAAAAAGAAAGAAACTTCGTTTCTCTGAAATTCGTCCTTTTCATCATCTCGAGCTTCTTGATTATCCACACTGAGTTGAGGTCAAAGATTTGTGAGACCAAACACCCTAGAGCACATTTTCCAAATCTGTGTTTCCTTCCAATGACGAGCTCATGTTTGGCATGAAATATGGCTTCTTAACCGTGCAACTGGGATCCCCAGGTAAGGAAATCCTTCTCTATCTGTGGGGAATGGCCCGGAATCAACGACTCCCCAGTACGTAGAGCTGCAGCCGGTTCCACGCCGGCTGGAGAGCGGCCACACCTCTGCAGTTGTGGAATGGAAGCAACCAAATTTAATACGTAAATGAATGACAGTTGCAATAAAACTTTATTTACAAAACAGACAGTGGGCCAGATTTGGCCTGTGGGGACTGTAGCTATCGACCTCTACTTCAGGGCATTACTAGTTATGTGAGGGAGAAATTTTATATAAATATGCTCATTCACATATTAATATGTGTTAACTCATATATTAATGTATTAGTAATAATATATATTGTAACATAATAGATAATAATCTGTTTCACAGAACTTTGTGTCTGAAAAGTGTTTTCGACTCTCGCTTCTGCCACTTTTGGTGTTATCTTGGGCGTGTCTGCACTGCTGGATAAGCCACACCCCTCACAGTAGGACCCCGATGGCGCCAGTAACTAATCTCACGCATTATTGTGAGGAGTAAGTGAAATATGACCAGGCAACGCCTACAGATGGAATTTGAAATTCCATATTCAAATGTGCATTTGTCACTGTATCTATACCTGGCCTCCACAGTGACATTCAGTGTGCGTGTTGCCAGTAAATATTTAAAGTACCTTCTGTCTATGCTGCGAGGTCTCAAGCTAGCCTGCCTTGTGTGGTTGCTCCCGTGATCAGCAGCAGCAAGCGGGCCAGGGAAGTGTGTGTTGAACCTGGCAAGGGAAAAGTGGGTATGCTTTTGCTTTTGTCCTAGGGGCTAATACTAAAAAACAAACAAACAAAACAACAAAAAGAAACAACAAAACAAGCCAACATCTCCCGATGTAGGGAGAGCCAAATGAAGATAAAAATAAGCCATCTGCTTGAGAATAAAAGATGTTGGGTTTTATTGGCTCTTGGATGTAGATTTGTTTCCTTCCTCAATATCTTGCATGTATACAGGGTTCGCAAGTTCCCGTATCGACTGTCTCCATTAATTCTCTACCAGAATCGTATGCAACAGGCAACTCCATTTTTTATACCACATGAGAGACCCAAGGCTCAGACTGGTGAAGGGGTTCCCAGGCCACAGCACTAGGAAGTGCCTCGGTTCAAGGGTCTTTGGGTCTTTGGATTCCTGAGTCTTTGGATTCCTGGCCCAGCGCCTCTGCACCCACGAGCCCAGTGCCCAGAGCAGCTCATGCACACCGGACGTGTTATGTCTTGGTGATATATACAAGTGAGCTTAACGCACGCACTGAAATTATCTGTGGCCCGCAGACTCAGTTTCCTTCCACCGATGTCTGTATATGGTGCTGCCTTTTCAACTAGAAACCAGGCCTGGTGTTGTGTGTGCTATCAACGACACTAAACTTTTAAGGAAGTAGGGGTGACTCCATTTTATGTGGCTGACCGTTTTGTGTTGACATGGTGCTTGGCCAACATACAAAATCTCAAGTGATCTGCAATTTATAGAGGAACTTTTAAGTGCTGTATCTTGAACTTATAAAGAGGAGGAGAAAACTACCAATTGGGACTCAGGAAATGGAATTTCAAGTGTGTTTACGGAAAGCTGCGATGTCACTGGGTTTCTTGGGATGGCTTCCTGCCTGGCTAGCAGGCAGCAGGAGCAGCTCCAGTGGGAGCCCCCTGCTGAGGGTCCCGGGCCTCCATGGGGAATTTTCCATTGTGGGTGGGATGGGGAGGGGTAATAAAGACACATTTCCTGGCCCTGTTCCTGGCTGATAAAATGACAACTCGGGCAAGATTCCTTTTATTCGTCTAGTCTGAGGAAGCAGTCAAGACCTGATATTTATCCAGGGAAGAGCAGGAAGTCTGGGGTGACTTTCTCAGGGTTGGGGACAAAGAAAATGAGAGAAAAATGAAATAGAGAAATAAGAAAAAAAAGCACCTTTTAAATCTCTTGACTTGTATTTTATTTCCGTGCTTGATTAAATTTCTTTCTCCATGTTAATCCAAATAAATAACTAGTGTAGCCTCTGATATAGTCAGTGGGGTGCAGGAACTCGTTTTGGGGGGGCCTTACTTATTCAGCCTCTTCCTGTCTAGTCTGCCCCCACCAGGGGCCAGCTACTCCTAGGGGCTCTTCCACGCACCAAGATTTATCTATAATAAAAATAATCTAACACCAGAGACCATAAGAATGTTTTTTTTAAGGGTCTTACTCAATTTTGAGAAAAACTGCCATAGAAAATTCTCTTATATAAGGAGTTCAAGGAACTTTTTATAAACCTCACTGTGTTTGGCAATAGGAGTCGGGATGACATTACACATTATTTTCCTCTCTGTTAATATTTCACAAAATATTTTAGTTCTCCCACGGTGTAGGTAACCTTGAGCCCCGAGTTTTTGTTTTTCATTCCTATATATGCATTTTGTAGCTTTCTTACATATGCATTTATTTTCATACAGTGTTATATTTTACATAAACGGGATCATACTGTATATATCCTTCTGTCACTTTTTTCCTGCTTACCATGTTTTTGAGATTTATCCATCAATTCTAGCTCACTTGTTTTAACTGCTGTATATTATTTCACTGTAGGAATTGTACCAAAACTCACTGGTCCAGTCCTCCTGTTGATGATCATTTAGTTTTTGGTTGTTGTTGTTACCAACAATACTCAATGAACACTTACGTATATTTCTAACGCACTTCCTCTCTTGACGACATAACTCGATGTTGAATTTCTTAAGAGAACGGGATTGAGTACATAAACAATCCTAGCAGATAGCTCTGATTGGTTTTATCCTTGTCCCATCTTCCTATCCCAGCCTGCAGGGCTAAATTTGTTTCTGTTTAGTTAACAGAGCCTTAGGGAGGGGCCACGGAGTGAGGTTAAAAACAAAAACCAAAAACCAAAAAATGAAACATCTGCTTCTTCTTGAACGGTGATGTGAAGCAAGCCTAATGAAATAACGAACGTTAGTCATTTTTAGTAGCTGCTGGAATGTCTCGACTGAGATTATCATGAACCCTTCTCTATGTAACCTGTTTATCAGAATCTTTGGGCAGCAAGATGGTTTTTACCCACAACTTCAATAAAGGTTGGCCCTGCCTCGGTTCATCTTGGCTGGGGGTTGGGAAACATTTCCTGTCAAGGGCCAAGTGGTAAAAGATTTCAGGCTTTGTATGCCTTATAGTCTCTGCCACAACTACTGAACTCAGCCTGTGTAAAAATTAAAGAAGCCATTG
The DNA here is from genome assembly GCA_028534135.1 of Potos flavus. Taxonomy (NCBI): domain Eukaryota; kingdom Metazoa; phylum Chordata; class Mammalia; order Carnivora; family Procyonidae; genus Potos; species Potos flavus. Next base: position 59,358,699 of record CM052894.1, on the reverse strand, counting down.
ACTCTACATAAGCTAACAAGCATGGCTGTTTTCTAATAAAACTTTATTTACAAAAACAGGAGCTGGGCCAGATTTGATGTGCAAATGATAGTACACAAGGATAGATCCTTGTTCTAATCAGAAGAAAACAATGTAGACAAGAAACGTGTAGTATTATATATCCAAATTTTAACTTTAAATCTGTTATTTTTCTTTTTGATGGGTGACTATCCTAAAAAACTGGTCACACCTAGCCCTGTTGAGAGCATGGAAAATAAATACTTTCCTACACTGCTGGTACGAGCGGAAACTGGTGCAGTCATCTGTTTCTTCAACAACTATAAATCGGGGGGCACCGTTATGGGCCACATCCTCCACCAGATATTGGGAACATAGGAATAAAATGCATATGCAGCCTACACTCACAGGCTAGTGTAGACAGACATTGAAATAGTTATTAATTGCTTTAAAAGGTGGTGGTAAAATGGATATTTTGTTGAAACATTATATAATTGTGTATATATAGGACACATTTCCAGTGGCATAAATATGTCTGGCCAATAACAGCAGCAATAATTACAAATAAATAACCATATGACTCCAGGCCGAGGTGTCAGGTATATTCTTGATCTCATGACAGAATAGCATGTGGTTTAGGGGACTGAATCCGGGCTGGAGTCCATCCGACAGAACTGGGTTTGGGTCTCGGTTCCAGCACTTACTACCAATGGGAACTTGATTACACCTTTATCTTTTTCAGCGTCAGTATCCTCTGTGTAAATGGAGACTGTAATTGTGCTCATTTTAAAAAGACGATTATGAGGCACCATTGGTTAAGCATCTGATTCTTGATTTCAGATCTGTTGTGATCTCGGGGTCATGAGATCGAGCTTCTCGTCAGGCTCCAGCTGGGCGTGGATTCTGCTTGGGATTCTCTCTCTCCTTTGCCCCTTCCCCCACCCCTCCCCCATTTGCACTCTCTCTCTTAGAAAAAGAAAAGATGATTATGAATATTACATGAAATAGTACAGGTGAAGCACCAAGCACATAGTAGGTTCTACACAAACGGCAGCCAATTACGCTTATTCATTCAACAGCATTTGCGGAGTGCCTCCCAGACTGGCTCCGGATAGGGACCTAGGACTATCATTATCTTTATTGTCTAATGAGATGCCACATAAACCTCGGGTCATCAGGTAACTACAGAAACCACACAGTCCAGATATAATAGGTAATTTGGAAAATTCTGTAGGGTCCTCAGCCAGTGTCTTCCCTCCAGTGGTGGCCCTTCGCCCCTGCTCCCCACCCCCACCTGAGCTCTATTCCCTAGGACTCCCAGGAAGCTGGAATGGCTTAATTTTTTGTGTGAACTTGGCTGGACCACAGGGTAGGGATATGCTAGATATTTGGTCAAACATTGTAGGTCTTTCTATAAGGATGTTTTGGATGAGATTAACCTTTAACTTCATGGACTGAGTAAAGCAGATTGGCCACATCCAATCAGTGGAAGGCGAGACTAGAGCAAAAAGGCTGGCCCTTCCCTGAGTAAGAGAGGATCCATCCTTCCCAATGACCAGCTTTTCTCTGCCTTCAGACTCAAACGGAAACATTGGCTGTCCTGGGCCTCCGGTTTGCTAACTGCAGAACTTGGGACTCGCAAGGCTTTATAATTGGGAAAACCAATTCCTTATCATCTCTTTATAAACACACACACACACACGTGCATGCACACACACATATCCTATTAGCTCCGTTTCTCTGGAGAACCCTGACTAACACAGAGCAGTTCTTACCCTGAACTGCTTGCTCAAGTTACAAGGATGCCCAGACTCTAGGTTGCCGGTACGGTTATGGTCCGTGTGGTACCTGCCAGAGTTGTGCAGCGTGCAACTAGCTGTATACTGCAGCTATGCTCTGACTCCCACCTTGACATCCCTTAAGACTCTCCATACAGACGCCCACTTCCCCACCTCAGACCTCTCCCAGGGCCATGTGCTCGGTACTCACGAACACAGCAAGGCCTACCAGCTCCAAACGTCTCTGACACCTTACCTCCCGGCACGCAGTGGAAGCCGTCTCCGCGATAACCAGGTTTGCACTGGCACGCGAAGGAGCCTGGAGTGTTGTAGCAGAAGGCATCGGGGTGACATCGGCTTGACTGACATTCATCCACATCTGCAAAACAGCCACCAAGCCCAGGGGACAGTGAAATTTCTTCTGGAACCCGTAGTTGACACAGTAATTTGAACCACTTGCTCAACTCTAGGGGACTCTGTTTCTGATCTGGGAATAGTGATTTAAAATTTACTAAACATGACTCATCAAAAACGAACTCTCCAATTTCTATCCAGTGTATTTATAAATGTGTTTCCCTCCGATGATAGTGTTTTCATGGAAAATGAAAAAAGAGACGATTCGTTTGCATTACAAAATGAGCCTTCTCATCACAAGAGAGGGCTTCAAAAACATCCATCGGAGAGTTTGGAGACATCATTAACGGGGGGACAGAAAAACCTCAGAGACAAGAGAAAATTCACGTGTTCAGTAATGAAAAGCAAATATCTCAGAATTTATAATCGTAGAAAAGCTTGGATTTTTCAGGAATACTGTAGGCTGTACTGTTAAGCAATTTTGCAAATCAAGGGGTGGGGGTACTTTTTTCACAGTTCTCTTAACTAAAATCCTCTTTAAGAACATCTTGGCAGCCAACGAAGGGCTGACTGCAGGTCTAAAAGAATTCTGGCCAATCATTTATTCTTTGACTGTAGTCATTTATTCAATAAGGGGACTGGGCTTGTTTCGCAGCAGGAGGTGAGAGCAGGCCAGTTGAATGACTCTCTCTCTCTATATATATATATCATATAGTCAAGATATGTATATATATATATATCTTACTAAACAAAAAGCTGGACCTCAAGCCCCATGTATCCAAGAGTTGTGTACCTTTTCGCGAAAGAAAATCTCCTCAGTTCCTAGTAGACAGCAGGAGTCTAATTGTTGCCTGAGTGAGCAAGTCATGCAGAACAAAGTAGTAGGGGGAGGGTAAGGGTCTTCCCCAATGAGAACAGCCCCCAAAGGAAAACGCAGGGTTCCCACTATGCAGAGAGACAAAACGCAGCCTATACACTCAACAGAGTTGGAAGAATAATTCTCTTAATTTCAGGGTGAGTTGGTAATTGGCAGATGGGATTTTTTCAGGTTCCACAGAAAGAACAATCAGAGCAACCACGCACCTTGGCAGGCTCGGCCGTCCCCAGAGAAGCCTGGCAGGCAGGAACAGGAGTAGGAGGACCCTCCCATGTAGATACACTGAGCCCGCTGGGGGATGTCGCAGTCGTGGAGGCCAGTCGTGCAGTAGTTAATAGGGCGTTGGTCCACAACAGCTTCAAACAAAAGGTTGACACACAGTGTTTGAAGAGGGGCCCTGGAGCAGTCCGGTGCCCTTCTAAGCAAGTTCCCTCTACATCAGTGGTTTAGTCCACTGAGGCGAATGTGCCTAGACCCCAGACCTCCAGACATCCTGTCAGGCTTCCTCCTCTGCCCCCCACTGGGTTGATACCCCTGGACTTCCTGTTTTCTGCCACCTGCCTCCGATCAGTCTTTATAGACGGACACCGTGGCTGGTCACTCCACCTGGTACTCAACCTCAGCTCCGCCCCGCCTCTGTCTCAGGCCACTCTCCATACCAGCTCCCTCAAACCCAACCTTCCTTTCACCGAGACATGGAGGCAGGCCATGTGCAGGTGTATATGCACACTTCCTGTGGTGACACTGCTGGGGCACTTGGAGCCAAGGATCTGAGACTTCCACACGGTGTTTTGACCCTTGGCCCACCAAGCAGGTCGAGCACTGACTACAAATGCTGAAGGCAAAGTCACCCATTCCCCGTGAAGGAAGGAGAGGTAAATGTATCCAGGGCAGTGAGACAGGTGTTGTAGAGAGACTGTGGGTTTTGGGGTGTAAGCATCCCTGGGTTTCTACCAGATACACACGTGTCCACCACATGGCTTTGGATACATAACTTCTCAGAACCTCGTGTTCTTCCTCTGTGGGAATTACTTCCTGCATGCCAAGCACAGGGAGGCCGGTGGTTGAGCTATTATTCTTTACAGGGTCCCAGAGAAAGAACTCACAGAACGAGGGTTCAGGAAGTGGGTGAGTGACCGAGGGGATGGCTGATAATGACGTCTTGTGCTCTTGCCTCCAGATGGAAGTCAAGGGCTGAGGTCTCGGGGGTATTTTCAGTGGCTGGCGCAGGTTCTCTGGGGTTCCCAAGGCAACATGTAGCTTCTGGTTTTAAAGCTCTAAGACCCACGACAGAATCCTGACTCTCAGAACGTCAGAACAAATGTTCCTTCCCTTCCCTCCAAGGAGGCCCTTGGTGTCTGGACTATCCCAAGGAAGGAGGGCTTCTCCTCTTTCTCCTCCTCACGGAGTCTTCCCAAGATTGAGTCCAGTTTTTCTTGTCTTTGAGAGAGAGAGCTCTAAACACTGTCAGGGGACAGGTCAAGGAGAGGGTACTCTTCAAGGCTCCAAATTTCTGGAAAATAGTCACTCAGATGATACCTAACAAATCCAAGAACGCACTCTGCTTCCTTGGACCCTTCTGTCTTCTTTCCTGTCCCCTCGTCTCTAATGCTCTTCTTTTCTCTAGGGTCCCCCTCCTCCACCCCCAACTCCTTCAGCTTAGGTGCCCCGACTTTCAACAAATTAGGGTCCCTCAAAGGTAGGGAAAGGACACGCAGACAAAACCACCAGGAAACGAGTCTCACGCAGCTTTCTTTCTTTTCTCTATCCCTTCCGTCGCATATACCTCGTAGGTGGTCATTTTACAAGTGACGTTTGCTCATGGCTTCGTTTTGCTCCACCCTAATTAACAGAGGAGACCCTCTGTACAGCGCAAGCACGGGTAGCTCTCGACGTTCCCTCCCAGCCATCGTCGTCGTCACGCATGCATTTCTATAATCCTCAAATCATTTCTAGAAAAAGGTAATTTAGAACTGCATTTTTTTTTTTTTTACGTTTTTCTTTATGGAAGACCACTTTTCCATGCCAAAGCAATTTGCTTCTTAAAGAAGTTTTAAAAGCTGGCTATACCATCCCAAACGCTTTAGTTCCACCTGTTTCATTTTCAAAAATAAGTGAGGCATTTTTTAGTGAGGTTACACATCATTTAAGAGGGAAAGTCTCTTCTACAGTTCTTGACAACGAGCACACAGCCCACAGCCCACAGCCCACAGCCCTGGCAATGTGCCTCAGTTCTCACACAAACGGAATTTCTAGATGGCTTTGCTGATGATGTTCATTCAGAGAGGGGTCAGGACGGTCACGGAGGACAGCGGCTGCCCCGAGAACCTAAGCCACCGGAGGGGACACCGGGGTGCCCCGCTGTGCTCTCCTCAAAGGCTCCCGACCTTGCCGAGCTGGCAATTTCTCTACAACTCTGATCCCACCCTTTCCACTAATGGGAAGCTACACACTGGGAGGAAGGGGGAGCATTCTGGAAAGGAGAGGAAACCAGGCTCAAATGAGAATTAAAATTTAACTAGAATCCCAAGTGGACTGTAAGTTGGGGTTGTGCTTTCCTAGCGCCTCCTTTTCTGAAGAGAAACGCGGGAAAGGACCCTGCCCTGACCTGGAAGGAGCAGAGCGGGCTACTGGTCCTGAGCCGCTGCCACCCCCCCGGCGGCGGTCCCCCAGAACCACCAGGGGCTGGAAATGAGGTGACGGGAGAGAAGGAGGGAGATGTCAAAAGGCAAGGACAACTGAGGGAAAGAAGTCATAGGTTAAAAGAAGAGAAAGGTATACAGGGTATAAAGAGCTCTAAGGAGGGTGGTTTCCCTAGTTACTTTTAAGTTCTGAAAATAAGGTTACAAAAGTGAATGTTTACATTAATTTTTCCCAACAATATGACAGATAGGGAAGGGAGAACATTGGGTGAAGGAAGGCCAAGCCTAAAGCCCTCTTCCTGCCCTGAGGGATGGACAGGTACATGGTGTTGTGCACTGCACAAAGACACCCACGTGAGGGGTCAATGGAACCTCAAATTTCCCCACATTCCACACACAGAGCCACGTATCCTAGGGCTGTGGGCATGCAGAGGGGGTTGTGTATGTCTTCACATAAAGGCGATTTATGGGCTGTTTTCATACTTTGCACATTCTAATTAACTGTAAAAGTTGGCACTCAGTGGAAAAGAGAAAGGTCGCGGGTTTACAGGAAATGCCAAACATGGAAGTCCATGAGGCAGCCCCCCCAACACGGGACACTGAGCCTCACAGAAGATCACTACCTCCAGCCAGCCCACAGCCCCTGCACAAGCCCCAGGCCTTCACAGTCAGCAAGCCAAGCACCGGCCTCCTCAACTGTCCTAACTCTCCTCTCTCCCTTCCCTGCTGCAGCCTGGAGATAAACCTTTCCAACCCAGGCTTCCCATGCAGCATACAGTTGTAACGGGGAATTTTGGCAGAGGTGAAACGGCCCATCAGCTGATCCGGCGACGAGCCAGAGCGATTTGCTGGAATGCGTTTAGGCAGACTTGGTTTTCCCTGTGAACCGCCTCTCCACGCAGCGGGTCTCAAAGGAGCTGGGTAATGGGGGTTGAGAGCCGGGCAGGCTGGAGCTGCGTGCGGCCTACGGGCAGCGGGGGAATCAGGAAACCTCACGAGGCCCGGACCCGGTGGCGCAGCTTCAGGTGGTTTTCACATGTGTTTCTGAGCAGTGGGATCCACCGTTCAGACAAAATCTCACTCAGAATGTGACATACAGAGAAATGAAAGTCTGGAGGTCAGGGCGGAGGACAGATTGGCCCAGGCTCCCACAGCTCCTCATTGGCAGCTCCTGAGGGACCTCCGAGGGCTCTGGGCGACACACTGAACCCGCGATCCAGTCTGAGGAACTGAGGTCCAGACACGTGACGTGTCTTCCTCAAAATCCAATGCCTCAGAGTAGACATTTGCACCCCACCTGCCCTCCAGTGAGTGTGCTCGTCAGGGACAGATGGCCACAGAAACCCAGGACGTCGCACCTCACGGCCATCTACCCCAGGACCACATCCCCCCACCCGCCAGGTCTGAGTCCAAATGTAATGTAAATGGTGCCGTCACGAAAAATAAACGTTCAAATCGCCTTCATCTCAAAAAGCAGGGAAGGAGGTCGGGCCAAATACACAGAAACGGTCGTTCTCTATTGAGAAAGACAAAGAAGTAAGCCTAGCAGAGCTGAGATCTGCACTCCGTGCAAAGGGGGCTGGCTTCTCGAAATTCACAGATGTTTGGGTCACATTCAAAATGTGAGAACTGCCTGTTCCCTTCCGCCCTCAAGCCATCACCTCGCCCTGGGACCTCAGCAGCCTTGTCTGAGCTTCAAGGCAGCGCAAACAGAATGCACGCGACGCTCTAGTGAACAGCAAGGAAGGGGCAAGGAGGAGGCCCACTGACGCGATACAAGAAGAATCTATTTTAAAACTGGGAAGAACAGCTGAGCTCGGCAGGCCCGTTCAGCGTGGTGCCCTCCAGACCCGGAAATCTCCAAGAATCTTTGAACTTAAAATTCTTGGCACCCACCAGGTCAAAGTGTGGCAGTAGGAAAAAAGTGCAAAAATCTAAACAATCTGGCTCTCTGTGGTTGGCCTACCAGACCCAGTCCCCAAAGCATCACCAACCTAAAGCATTATTAGCCCAAGGAGGAGCTTCTCCTCACTTCTTTTGACGAGGCTAAGAAGTTCTGCTACGACTTGTGGCTTACAATAATGTTGCTTATTCCTTAGACGTGTGACTCTCAGGTAGGGGGAGGGAAGGAATGAAGTCTGATTCATCTTCGTCAACTGCTTCCCCGAACAACAGAAGGCGGCACCTCCCATCTCAACCAGGATAATTCCCGGGGGCAGCACCTTCATTCAAACAGCTGCGAACACACACCGTGTGAATGAGCGTTTTGAAAAGTTACCCACAGAACTTACCCACACACGTTCCCTCCTCTGAAAACCGATAGCCCTCCACACACTCGCAACGGAAGGTTCCGGGGTGATTATTGCAGATGGCATGGCTCCCACACACCGAGGGCTGTTCTGAACATTCATTGATATCTACAACGAATTTTTTTTAAAATACACACTTTTTAAAAAAAAACACTTCAAATATCGGTAAATACAATAAAATAGAAAGCATTTTGGCCTGTAAATGGATCAATTCTAAAACAAAATTTTCTGTAGTCCAAAAATAACATTAATAAGATTTTTTCCTGTTTATTTATTTATTCATTTAGTCATTGGGAGGAGAGCAGAGGGAGAGAGAATCTCAAGCAGACTCCACGCAGGACGCAAAGCTCAGTCCCACGACCCTCAGATCATGAGCTGAACTGAAACAAAGAGTCGGATGCTTCACTGACTGAGCCACCCAGGCGCCCCAATAAGAGTTTTTTTCCTGTGTATAACTTTTGAAAGCGATCCCAAGGCCCTCCTCTTAACATAAACGTGTGCTTCCCCTGCCTGTCCTGGACTTGGCCACTGAGCCTGGGGCTTGCTAACGTCAGAATGGCACATACACGTCACAAAGCTATGTGGACAAGTGTCCAGACTGTGAATATGGCTCCTAAAACTACAGAGCATATTTAAAGGTGCTACTCAAAAATATTACCTTTCTCCACTTACAGGTACAAAGCAAAGTTGAACAATTTCAAGCCTAATTGTGAATTTACGAATGTCGTCTAGAGCTTAATGCACTAAAAGGAAGCTTGTCGATGAACTAGTAGGGTGATGTCCTCTCTTGACAACACCAAAGCCATCATGTGGGATAACACGAGACAAAAAACCATGTGCTTTGGAGCTGGACATAGCTAGGCTCCAATCCTGCCTCCTTTAGTTACCAGCTTGTGTGGTCTTGGGCAAGCTACTAACTACTCAGCCTCAGTTTCCCCATTGGTAAGTGAAGCACAATATTACTGATCTTGAGGGGTTCTTTTGAGGATTACAGAAATTGGATGTAAGCCAGGGGAGTGCCTAGTATGCTCAAGAAATGCAGCTATTATTGTAATTTTTAGGGGTTCATCCTATACAACTAGCCATGGGGATGGATTTGGCCAATTCTAGGGACATGGCCCTCAGATGGCCACTAGGCATCGGGGTCCAATCGGTAGCTAACCTCGCAGCAAGGCTGGTTGGCCCAGACAAGAAGCCGAGCTAACTCGTCATTGCCCTGATTACCTGTCCACTGATGGACTGAAATAAACACAATCACATGAGGTCTTTCCCATGCCAGCCTCATCCTCAGAGTGTATAGCGTTACTGCCGGCATTTCTAGAACCCTGAGACATGGGGACGTCGTTTCATGATGGGCTGAGATCATACAAGTCCCCTCCTCTTCTTACCCTCCTCCAACGCCTTCACGTGAATCTTTCACACTTGGAAGACAAAGCCTCATGCGTCCAGCTCCTATGGCCAGCCTCGCCTGGCTCTTCACTGGTGAGACACATACCCTGCTGGCCTATCGGACCACATCACACGAGAGAGGCATTTCTGCCACATCTGCTCCAGGGCTTGACCTCTACCCATGCAAACACCCAAACCAAACGGTATTCAGCTTTTTAAATATATGCCACCAATGTTATGTTCCTGTGCAATGTTTAAGATATGAGATCTCACACAAGAGGACCGCTCCGGGCCCAGCAGGAAGGTTACAGCAGAGCCCCTCCCGAAGCGGCCTCTTCCATGAGCTGGAGCTGGGGGGCGGCCGCGGGGATATTCAGCACAGCTCCATCCACCAGCTGCTGCTCCGACAACACAGGAGAAAAAAAAAATCAGTCCGGCCTCCACGGTCTCCGTGCCCTGACTCTCAGAGGACACTCCCTGCACAGATGTCTGGACGCCCTGTTCAGACTGCAGGGCTCCACAGCTCAGACTCCACTGCCAAAGCCCAAGAGCCCAGAGCAACAGTTTTCAATCAGAGGGACAGAGCGAAATCACCCGGGGAAGTGTTCCAAGTTCCAGTCCTCCCCTGGGGGTTTGTGGACAGGGACGCTGTGTGTTTCAAAAAAGCTACTTCGGTGAATAGGAGGGTGAACACTCCCTTACGCCCTACCTACTGCCGGCCAGTAGGACCTGGGGGCCCGTGGGATGAGGGAGGGGATGGTCCCCTGGCACACGAAGGTCCCTCTCTCTCTATACATCCAAGCAGGGTGACACATTTTCTGTAGAGCAAGATTCTAAGAGTTTCCCCACTAAGAGCTCACCATCCTTATAGTGAAATTCTTCCTAATGTCTAATCTAAATCCTCCCTTCTGTAAACTGAGGCTAGGACTTTAAGCCTTCCTTTAGTGGAAACAGTGAATTGGTGCTAACCGCCCCCTCGTAAAATATCACAAAATCTGCTTCAAGTTTATTGTTCTTGTCTCTGGGAAGAGATCTCCCTGCACATAGATCAGTCTCTAGCCCAACAGGAAAGTCCTGGATTATTTGTGTAATTACTGCTTCCTTTTTTATTTTTTTCAGAGTGGCTACTTTTCACATATTTTCAGCAAATCTAAATTTGCCCCTTTTCTCAAGGCCAGGCTCTTTGAGAAGAGTCTCATGACTGATTTGTTAAGTGCCTTGTGTGTACTCAAAATTACTCGAAGAGAGGTCATCCAAAATGATCTCTACAGACTCCCAGCTGAGGAATGTATGGGAGTCATTCCGCCAGGCAGCAGAACTCTGCGATTTGTCTGGAAACCTTCTCCAAACTACGCTGGAGGGACACCATGCAGCATGTAGCCAACACCAGGCTTGCTGGGGATGTCATCTATCATCACATCAATGTTACACAAACTGAGTTACAAAGGCTCATTCTCATTCTCTTCTAAGTCACTTTCCAGGTCAAAATAACACACGACGTGATTTGCCTAATGCAATTTCCTACCAACGGCCTTATGTCTCAATGCATTAACACTCCGAGGCATGTTCTAGTGACCCTGAACAAAAAAGTAGCCTGACTGGGAATATACTCACATTCCATGGTGCTAATCCTCCAGAACGAGGACTAACCAGAGAACAAAAGCAAGTCCACACATGACCACCTGTCTTCCTGAGCAAGCACATCAGAGGGTTTTCTGTGATAGCAACAGATTAGGTAAGGTATGGCTGGGTCATGCCTTGGGAGGTGAAGAAAGCACCCCCACTACGATCTGCTCAGTTACCAAGAGTGGAGGAATTAGCCAGAGGTCATGGTTCTGCAGCGTCGGGTTGGGCATCTCCATGCTTTACTCACATTCGGTTGTCTTAGGAAGTTGAAGCAGGGCCACGGAAAGACTAAGGAGGTATACGCTTCCACCAGAGAAGTGAGGGGGCCCCATCCCTGCATGGTGTCCGAAATCATCTTCCTGGCCCTGAGAGGGTCTGACCCCCATCCCCACTACCATGCTGCTTCAAACTGGCCTGAGCCAGTTCAGCCATTTAGGACTGCGGGGCTATTTGGAGGAAATTCTGGAAAACTCTGATGATTAGAGGCAAGTAGGAATTCTGTCCCCTTCCCAGTTGCATGTTACAAGGAAGGAGAGCGTTGGATTGAATTCTACCACCTGAACGAAGCCATCAGCAGCCTAGCTAAATGGTTATATGGTCTGTTCCTGTAAGCGCAATTCCCTGCTCTCCATTATTTCAGATGCCCCAATGAGCACCTCACTCTGAGCCAAATACAGCAACATGCTGACAGTAGGACCTGCCAATCTTTACGTTAAATCAGCACACAAAATCTGCCACTCATCAGAGGGTTGGATGCCAGGCCTCAGGCATTGTCCCCCAATTTCAAGGCTCACCAGATTTTCAGACCCCAGTCATTCAAGGGTTCTTCTCATCTTTCTGGCCAAACATACAGGTGCATGCCACTCTTTCACTGGGGGAACGTCCTTCTAGCATCTCCTACACCTGCTAGCGAGCCCTCGGCTGCAGACTTAGGCAGCTCTGATTGAAGTGCTTGACATTCCTGCACTCGTTGCTTCTGCTGGATGGATTCGTCACTGAGTCAGGAATCAACTAACTGACCCTCAGTAGTGCCCTGAAACTTAGTCACAAATGCAGAAGTATCGACTCTCATGGGTAAGTATGCAAAATTAAATTATAATCAGGAGTGTCTGGGTGGCTCAAACAAGTGTCTGCCTTTGGCTCAGGTCATGATCCCAGGGTCCTGGGATGGAGTCCCACGCTGGGCTCCCCGCTCAGCGGGGAGCATGAGTTTCCCTGCCTGCCACTCCTGCTGCTTGTGCTCCCTCTCTCTGACAAATAAATAAATAAAATATTTTTTTAAAATCTTAAAAAAAAACACAGAAGTATCCAGCTGTCATGGGTTAAGTATTCAAAATTAAATTATAATCAAATAAGTTCAGTGAGAAGGCAGCGAGCGTAACACGCATGCATGAGTCACACTCACGTTCCAACGTTTCGGTGTCACAGGCTCACTCTGATGAGCCGCAGTGTTTCTCAGCTATAAAAACGGAAACGAACCTGCCACCCAGTGGAATGGCCACTATCAAAATAAATAAATAAATAAACCACAATAACAAGTGTTGGCGAGGACGTGGAGCAAGGGCAGCCCCAGTGTGCTGTTGGTGGGAATGTAGAATGGTACAGCTGCCGTGGGGAACAGTGTGGAGGGTGCTTGAAGAATCAAACATGGCATCCCCCTGTGGCCCAGGAATTCCACTTCTGAGTGTATGCCCCCAAAGACGTGAAAGCAGGGACTCAAATAGGTGTTTGTACACCCATGTTCATAGCATCATCCACACTAGCCAAAAAATCAGAGCAACCCAAGGTCCAGAGACAGATGAATGAATTAAAAAAATGGTAGTGTGTGCATGCAATGGAATCGATTCCCGCCTTAAGAAGGAAGTTAGTTCTGACTCAGGCTACCATGTGGATGAGCCCTGAGGACACTCTGCTCAGTGAAATGAGCCAGTCACAAAAGGACAAGGACTGTGTAATGCCACTCTAGGAGGTACATGGAGGAGTCACATTCATAGACAGAAAGTAGGACGATGGTTGCCAGGGGCTGGGGAAACAAGGGAATGGGGAGTTGTTTAATGGGGACAGAGTTTCAGTTCTCCAAGACGACTGTGGGAACCTCAGGCGTGGTGCTCAGCATGTCCCCGGTGTTCCCCTCACCCCTGCTCCCTCTCTTCACCCAGCCCTCTGGTTTGCAGACTCTGGACACCTCCTCCTAGCCTCTTCCCCAGCCCCCACAAGTCAGAAGGGATAGTTGTACCGGAGCAGGTCCTTCCGTCCCCTCGGAAGCCGATGGAACACTCGCAGGTGAACTGAACCCCGGGGCCAGGGCGACAGGCTGCGTTGGTGTCACACCCGTGAGTGCCGATGTAACAAGGATTCTGCAGGGCATCTGGGGAACCGTCTGTGAAGGAGAGACATGGAAGCCAAGGAAGTAATTCAGGAATTCAGGTTTCTTCCTTCCACAGAGAGCAAGGCCCAGCTGATGACCCAGAGAACAGCAGAGGGTCCTGGAACTAGAAACCAGCCGACTCCCGTGTCACCCTCAGGCAGGATCAGCAAACCACGTCCCTCCAGATCCATGTCTGTTTTTGTAAATAAAGTTTTATTGGAAACCAGCCTCATCCATTCACTTGCAAATAGTCTATGGCTGCTTTTGTGCCACGACAGCAGAACTGAGATCTGCAGACACTGTAGGGCCAGCAAAGCCTAGAATGTTTACTGCTGAGCCTTTTAAGAAAAAAATGTACCACCCCCAATGCCTAGAGGCACAGCTGTCAAAGGAGGGAGAAAGACACCTGCCCTCCTTCTGCTTTATGGAGCTAAGCAAGGACGAACGTGGTCAGCTGGAGAGGTGACCTGGGTATGCAGGGAACACCAAAAAAACTGAAAAAGAGAAAGACCCTAATGTCAGACCCCAAACATACAGAGCTCGTGGGGCTGGAAGATTCAGATGATGTGAAGTGTGACACGGGGATGGCATACTAGCTCTCTAAATGCCAGCTCTCCGCATGCAGCCTGAAGCACCCCCAGACTAGCTCTCAGAGCCAGCGACGTGCTACCACAGGGTGGGGGGTGCCGTAGGCTCTGTGCCTGACCTTAGAGCTCCTCAAACCCTGAGCACACACTCCTTTCAAGGCTGAGCATGAGAGCGTTCGAAATGCCCTGCCAAAGCCAGCTGTAGCCTTCAAATAATCCGCTCCACCCCACACAGAAGGATGAAGAGGCCTCAGGCTAGCAGAACAGAGAGGTGTAAGTTTTCCAAGAATCAGAGATGGCGAGATTATTCATCTCCGTCAGGACGTATTTTAGTGTCCTTTTCTTCTCACTGAGAGTAAAAGATGAGAAACAACACATGAAAGAGGAGACAGAGATGTGCGGGCAGACACACAATACCCGATCCGGGCTGCCATTCCTACCTCTCACGGGACCAATGGAGTTGCTCAGCGCGTAGCGCAAGATCTTCTCCTCCCGGTTGTACAGGACAAACACGCTGTCCACGGAGAGCTGCTGGGTGCTGGGCAGGGCCGGCCGGGCGGTGTCGTGGGCACACTCCTGGAAGGTGATGGTCTGGCGCCACTGGTAAGTGTAGATGTTGGATGGGGCAGCGCCATCTTGCTCAGGCCCCGTCACAGTGTACTCCCGGCTGGAGGAGGACGTGATCACTGGGATGCGGTGGGCGGAGAATGGAGACAAGGCAGGGCGACAAACGGGGCAAGAGGGTTAGTCAAGGGCTTTCGAACCACGGGCAGGAGTCCCTGCCCAGATGAGAGATCAGATGGAATGGGTTACCTAAGACTGTTCATTTCTGTGTTGGGACTCACTGTGCTACCTAGATTTCCCAAACTATTATTATGGTCTTGTCACCATTGGTAATATTTCCTGCTTTCTCTCATCACGTGCTCTTTATAACTTCTGATGCCACCCAGAACCAACCCAGAGATTGAGGTCTGGTGGAAAGGGCACACGGTTGAAACCAGGTACACCCGAACTTACACCACCACTCACAAGGTGTGCGATCGCAGGCTGGGTACAACTTCTTTAGCCCCCATTTCTTTTACAACATGGGTGGGGTGAGAATGAGATAATGTGTGTCAGATTTCTGGACCCATGCAGGCTAACACTAAGATAAACTACCATTTATGGAGCACTGACCACGGGACTAGCAGAGAGCTAACGGCTTTCTATAGGTTATCTCACCTGGGAATCAACAAATAGTGGCTGCTATGTATCACCCTAGACAAAGCAGTTCTCTGATGTTAAAAAAAAAAGAGAGAGAGAGAAAGACACTAAAGAGGTTTCAGCAGCCAATTTCTGAAAAATTACTAAAATGCTATGAGCAAACCTCAACAAAGGAGAAGAGAGACAGCCTTCCAGGCTTAGGGAAGAGCTTGATTTTTACCCATATGATGAAACTCTCAACTTCCTATTTAAAAAAAAATAATAATAATAAAAGGTTCTTTATACTTGTGTGCTCTGCTGTAGTTCATAACAAAAGCCAGAGGACAAATAAAAGATTAGTGTGAGTTGCCTCTTGTCCAGCTCCCACGTGCTGTGCTGCCAGAAACACCATCTGGTCACAGGCTGACTGCAGACTGGGGTCCTGCTGCTCATTCCAGCTCCTATTCACCAACCCTCGTGGTCCCCAGGGGAGCCCGATCAAGCCACAACGCCGTGGTAATTAGTACAACCTCTCCCGACGGCAATTTAATGAGAGCCTTCAAAAAGTTCCTATTGTTTGGCTCAGCAACTCTACTTCTAGGAATTGAATCTTAGGAAAGAATCAGAAATTTGGTCATGATTTATGATGAAGATGGTCCTTGGAACTCATTATGGGATGGGAAATTGGAAATAACATAAGCTTTAGAGAATAGAATGGTTTAAATTAATGGCCATTTAAGAGAGTAGTGTCAATTCATTAAAAAGTGTTTTCAAAGCCTAGTGAATGAAACTATAAAGTATTCAGGATTTGAAATTAACTGGAAAAGGAAGATATAATAATGGGGTATCACTGCGGTTCTATTTAAATAAAAAACTATATACCCAACTGTAGAGAACATGGTAATACTGCATCAATGTGAAGTTTCCTGACGGTGATCACTGCACCGTATCCGTGTAAGAGAATATTCTTGTTCTTAAGAAAAGTGGGTGACTTATTCAGGGGGTGGAGGATCACAATGACTACAATTTACTTTCCAAAAAATGTATTATTTGCAAATATATATATATCTATATATAAGCGAATGATAAAACAAATATGGAAAAATGTTAATAATTGGTGAAACTGGGTAAATGGCAGGTGGAAATTGTGTTACTTTCAACTCTTGTGTAAGTTCGAAATTATCTCAAATAGTAAGTTAAAATACAGGTGTATACATATATACATATATTTACATACAGATGCAATAGCCATGCTGTACTTTACATCCCTAGAACTTACAAGATCTGTACTGAAATATTACGTGTTTATTTATTTATTTATAATGGGGTATTTTTTTAAGATTTTTATTTTTAAGTAATCTCTACACCCAAGGTGGGGCTCAAATCCCTGAATCCACAACTCCAGGATCAAGAGTCCCACACTTCGACTCCCTACCCCTCAACCAGCCAGCTAGGAGCCTCTTCTAGGGTATTTTATATATAAATGGGGAAAAGGCTGAAAGGAAATAATTTAAACCTAATAATAATTATGTCCCAGTTTTACCATTATGCTTAATTTCTTTTTTTTTTTTTTTTTGCACCAATTTTCTATTAGTGTGTACTATGTCTATAATTAGGGGAAAAGGTGATTTCAATAAGCTAGTGTCAGTCTATTCCCCACTAGGAAGCCCAGGGGGTTCCCTGGCCCAGGGCCGCTGCAGCAGTGGGAGGGTCTGGAGTCAGTGGGGAGCTGGAGCTGTCCCCACAACCCTCCCACCCCGCCCCCCCTCCTTCCACCTCCCCCCCACCCCCCAGCCCCTCACGCGGCGCTGACGGCTCACCTCCACGGGAGTAGTGGTAGAGCTCCGTGTAGGGCTCAATATGCACGGAGGAGCCGAATGGGATGTGGGGTACGCGGCCCTCCAGCTCCGTGTCGATGGTCAGGTGTCCGTGCTCATCAATGCCGCTGAACTGCTGCTTGATGATCAGCTTGCCTGGGGACCCCAAGAAGGTCACCTCGGCCTGGCGGGTGAACTCGCCTCCTGAAAAGCAAGGTCAGTCATTCTGCCGTCTGGGAAGCGCGCCTCAGGTCAGCCCTAGGCTTGGGGTTGCTGCTCGTGAAGGAGACTCGCGCCTCGCCCACAGGTGCTTTAGTTGGGTCGGGAGACACGGAGCTGGTGATGCTGAGGACAGAGCCGAGACCTCCACGAGGCCCCGCTGAACATGCACAGAGGAGAGAAGCTGCTTCCCAGCCCCACACCAGCCGCTGAGATGGGGCGGGCTCAGGAACAGTGCTGGGAAAAGCAAAGGACTAGAGTCCAACTCCCAGCTGTGCCAGGTACTGACTGAGCGAACTGAATGGAACAAGTTACCGAACCTCCCACCCCCCACCCCGCCCAGGCTCCATGTCTTGAGGACAACAGGCTACCTTGTGGAAACCATAAGATAAAGCATGTTAAAAAAGTGCTCGGTCAAATGTCAAGGGCTCCAAGATGTCAGCGATGGTGACGGCTGTTGGAACAGCTCAGTGTGCTGCTCGGGATGGGTGAGTTGCTCAGGGCAAACCATCGCCAGTCCCAGAAACTTCCCGGGGAGCACTCACGACGGGGGGTTGGCTCAGCAACTCCTCTCGGCCTGTGCAGCCTCGGGCAGGCAGCAGAAACTCTTGCCCTTCTTTTTTTTTCCCCAAATACTTTTATTTTTTCAGTGTTCCAAGATTCATTTCATTGTTCATGCACCACACCCAGTGCTCCATGCAATACGTGCCCTCC
>CM052894.1:59320674-59340740 GCA_028534135.1 Potos flavus | reverse complement strand
GCTAAAACCTTCAGTTTGTTGCTCAGAGTTCCGAGTCTCTCATGGTTCATCTCCCCCTCCGATTTCCCCCCATTCACCCTTCCTTTCCTTCTCACAATGCCCTCCATGTTTTTCCTTATGCTCCACACGTGAGGCCATATGATAATTGACTCTCTCTGCTTGACTTATTTCACTCAGCATAATCTCTTCCAGTCCAGTCCATGTTGATACAAAAGTTGGGTATTCATCCTTTCTGATGGAGGCATAATATTCCATTGTATATATGGACCATATCTTCTTGATCCATTCGTCTGTTGAAGGGCATCTTGGCTTTTTCCACAGTTTGGCGATTGTGGCTATTGCTACTCTGAACATTGGGGTACATGTGGCCGTTCTTGTACAGCATCTGCATCTTTGGGGTAAATACCCAGTAGTGCAATGGCAGGGTCATAGGGTAGCTCTATTTTTAATTTCTTAAAGACCATATGATAATTGACTCTCTCTGCTTGACTTATTTCACTCAGCATAATCTCCTCCAGTCCCGTCCATGTTGATACAAAAGTTGGGTATTCACCCTTTCTCATGGAGGCATAATATTCCATTGTATATGTGGACGAATGGATAAAGAAGATACGGTCCATATAACCCTTGCCCTTCTTCCAGTTTCTTGCGTTTTCGACATTTGCAGACTCTCAGGACAGTGGGGATGCTGGCAAACTATGGCCCTGGGGCGAACTCTGGCTGGCAGCCCTGGAGCCAAGAATGCTCTTTACTTTTTTAAACGGTTCATTAAAAAGTCAAAAGAATAACATTTCATAGCACATATATTATCATATATATTTCACATATATAATATGTGAAAATTATATGAAATTTAACTTTTAGTGCCCACTAGCAAAGTTTCATCAGAAAGCCGCCACACTAACTCATTTACATATCAGCAACGGTGCTTTTGCTCCCGAGTTACAACAGGGACGGAGAGAGGAGAATATTTAGTCAAAGCAAATATTTACTATCTGCCCCTTGGCAGAAAGTTGGACAACCCCTGCTTTATAGTAAGGACTCAAGTCCCAGGCAGATATCCAAGCGCTAATCCAGGTCCCGGGGCAGTTAAGGACCACTGTCGTAACAGAGATTTGCTGTGGCAGGGAATTTGTCAAGTCTCCCTCGGCCCTGCTGACTTTGATGTTGTTACGAAATATCGCCAGTTTAAATTAACCCACAGACAAAGCAACACCACTTTGAAAAGCTGTGCAGGGAAGGAGAAGCGTCTGTGGGTCTGACTGCAAAACTCAGCTGTGTCTGCAAAGGAAGGAGCTTGTTTGCATGAGAACATGAACTCAGTTATAATACTCAGGATATATGTGCCTGAGGAGACAGGGAACAAATATTAGGCCATGCATTTGATATCTTATGGATATATATTTGAAAAACGTCTCCCCTTTTTCAAATATATATCCTCTCCTTTCTTAAAATGGCCACATTTCTGGAAGCTTATGTATTTAGGCTCTGTGGTTATTGGAGGATTACCCTTGCAAAGCCTAGAGACCTTGCTTCACCGTGTTTCTGCAATAAAGCCTGATTGAGGCTCCAGCCAGGTGAGACGGTGGGGAGAAAACAGATGGAGGTACTCAGAGGCAGCGATGGGTACCTGTGACCCAGAACAGGCTCCAGGCCCTGGGAGCGGCCAGAGAGGAAGGACACAGTCTCCTGCACCCAAGCTGTTCCCGGAAAGGGCCTCCAGTACGCACAGGGGAGCTGGCCTCAGCAGAACGTGGGACAAGCCACTGCCACACTATGGAAACGTCCCCCCCATCCACCCGACCATCTGTCCGTGTGTCCACTAAAGACTGAACTGTCCCTGACAGGGCACAGCCTCTAAGAAGCTCCGAGGAAAGTCAGGTTTTCTAAGACTTGGGAGGATTGTGTTTCTCTGGCTTAATTTTCCAGCTGGAAATGAAAAGTTCCTTTTCTCCAAACAGATACTCAAGCAATGTCAAATATCAGATCAAGTTGGTTGGGAATTTGGAGGCAGGCTTGAGAAAACATAATGAGGGGAACTGGGACAGCCCCACACTTCGGGGTGGGAGGCTGGATGAGATGACTTCATTCGCTCTGCTGGAGACTTCTAAATCTCCACCACAAAATCATTCCCTGATCAAAATGCAATTCTAGATGGCCTTAGTGAGTACATATTAATGAAAAAATTAATGATGATCTTACCTCAACATCTTCTTTCTGGAGTCCCAAAATGCTCATCAGTAAGTTGTCTGCAGACGTGGAGTTCCCTTTCCATTCACCCCAGGCTCCCCAGGCACCCCTGGGTGGCCCAGTAATTGTAATGTCTGAGATCATTTACCTGTGATGCTGAACCCGTTCTTGAATCCATCCTGTTCTACCGCAAACATCCATCCAATGATGCCTCCGACAGGGGCCAGGGGAAGCAGAGAATAGCCAACGGTCTCGGGAATGGTGCTGATGGCCGTGTAGGAGCGCCCGTGGTTCATCACCACGTAAGAGTGGAGGTCGGTGTTCTCAAAGACGATGGGGACTGGGCTGTTCCCTACGAAGATCCTTCCTTTCACCTTGCCGTTAACTCGCTGGGGGGAACCTGAGCAAGAAACAAAAGAGGCTAGCCTTTTCAAAAAGAATAACATGCCTGGTAGGACCTGTACTTATATATTTTTTTTTAATTTTTTAAAGATTTTATTTATTTATCTGTCACAGAGAGAGAGTGAGAGAGAGAGCATAAGCAGGCAGAGGCAGAAGGAGAAGCAGGCTCCCCACTGAGCGGGGAGCCCAATGAGGGAGTCGATCCCAGGACCCTGGGATCATGACCTGAGCCGAAGGCAGACGCTTAACCGACTGAGATACTCACGCATCCTGGACCTGTACCTATAAAGCAAAGAGGCAGAACAGCATTGGAGTAAAGGGCTTTGGGTTAAGTCAAAGTAGTTGTTCTCAAGAGGACAGTACCCACGACCATCTGTGAGCCTTAGAAATTCCAGCGTCCTGCCTCTCTCCCATGCTGATGGATAACAGACAGCACAGAAGTAGCTCCAAAGGGAGCCACTGTGTGATGGAGGAACTTCAGGGACAAATAAAATAATCTCAGGAGAAGAACAGAGTCAGGGGTGATCTAGAACTAGGTGATCCCATCACTGATCACTTTTGAGCATATAAGGGACAGAATTAGTAATTTCGCTGGGACAGTGGGCCATAATGGATGGTCCTGGGGATCTGGGACATTTGGCGGCCAGATCTATCACACATCTTAATACACAGCTCTGGCTCAACTATGGTCCTCTCACTGAGCGTGAGGACTGTCGGTCGGCCCAAGTGCCAACAGCCATGGGCACTGCAGATGTCAGGCGCCACACAAACGTGGCCAATGGCCCGGGACCGGTTTGTAGACTGGGGTGTGTTCATGGTTGATTATGATTATTCCATTCAGACAACTGGGAAAGATGTGCAACCTACTATGGAAATTTAAAAGCTTTCTCCATAAATTACCAAATACTATATATAGAGAATACTATTTTTGTTTTAAAAAACACATTAATAATAAATGTTAGCATATACCTGGGGGAAAATACCAGAAGAGATATACACAAAACTGCCAGCAGGGGTTAACTCGGGGCAATACAGTAAACTTCCATTTGCTATAATATATGCCTCTATGTTTTGTGAACATCTATGAGTTGCACATGTTCCTGTTTAATCAGGAAAATGTCAGATTTAAAAAAATGAAGTCATTCTTGCATTCAAGTAAGAAAACCGAAGGTTACCATACGATCCAGAAATTCCAACTCCTAGATATATTCTCAAGAGAACAGGAAAGCTAGGTCCACACAAAACCTTGTACGCAAATGTTCTTAGTAGCCTTGTTCATCGCGGCCAGAACATCCATCGCTTGGTATAACCGCACAATGCAACGGGTAGCTAGAAGAAAGGAACCAAGTACTGATGCGTGCCGAAACATGGATGGGCCTTGGAAACACCATGCTAAGTGAAAGAAGTCAGACACAGAAGGTCACATATCGTATGATTCCGTGGAATGAAATGGAAATGTTTCCGAAGAGGACAACCCATCATGAGAGGGCGTAGATCAGTAGTGGACAGAGGTGGGGGACCTGGGGGAACTGGGAAAGACTGCTAGCGGATACAGCGTTTCTTTCTGGACTAATAAAAATGTTCGACAACCAAACAGAGGTGATAGTTGCCCAACTGAGTAAAGAGCTTAAAACCCACCAAACTCTGTGCTTTAAACAAGGGTGTTAATTATATCTTTAAGAAAACTGAAGGAAGAAGGGCGCCTGGGTGGCTCAGTAGGTTAGGCTACTGCCTTTGGCTCAGGTCATGATCCTGGGGTCCTGGGATCGAGCCCTCTCCCTCTACCTGCTACTCCGCCTGCTTGTGCTCTCTATCAAATAAACAAATAAAATTTTTTAAAAATCATCTCTTTAAAAAAAAAAAAGAGGGGCGCCTGGGTGGCTCAGTGGGTTAAAGCCTCTGCCTTCGGCTCAGGTCATGATCCCGGTGTCCTGGGATCGAGCCCCGCATCGGGCTCTCTGCTCGGCAGGGAGCCTGCTTTCCTCTCTCTGCCTGCCTCTCTGCCTGTTTGTGATCTCTCTCTCTGTCAAATAGATAAATAAAATCTTTAAAAAAAAAAAAAAAGAAAAAGAAAATTGAAGGAAGAGGTCAATAAGTGACCTTGGACTGTTCAGGTTTGAGGCAGAATTAAATTCGATCAGCTATCAATTGCACATACGTTGGTTCTCTTCCTAGATTACCAGGGACAGAACTATCATATCCAGCTCCTTCCCTTGGGACCTAGCAGAGTTTTCGGCATGCAGTAAGTTCCCAGTAAAGTCTGTTGAATACCACTGGACAGACGGGCTTACACCTGAGCATCTTTGCCCATGTTCAGAAGACCTTTTGCTGCGTTCAGTACACCCAAGACATTAAGCAGGGTCACTAACCAGCCAAGGCATACTCGATACATACGGTATTTCTGCACACAAATTGTGTCATTACACTGGGGAGTGCTACGAAGTTGGAAGACTAATATCAAAAAAATGCATCCCCCAAACAATTACAGAAACAAGCAGGAAAGCCAAGCGAAGGAAACCAAACAAATTTTTTCCACCAAACCTTGAGCCAGAAAATGTTTCAAAAGTAGCAAGAATCCAACAAATATTTAAACCACAGAACTATTATGTGGCGTGTATATAATGTCAAAATATGTGGCTGAACAGTTTGTTATAGCTGATCTTGCCACCAAACACAAACTGCTCAGCATTTCCAGCTCTGATATTTGGCGTGGGAAGAGCTAAGGAGGTTGCTCTTTGAGAACGAGCTCTCCTTGTAGATTCTGGAGGCTTCTCTCAGGGTGGGAGAAGTGTAAAAGCCAAGCCTAAAACAATGAAGCAAAGGCACATCATACCTGGAGTGGTGGGATTTAAAATAAAACAGAACACATTTATAGAAGTTCAAAACATCCCCCCCACTTAACATGAAAAGTAGACATAATTTTCTTCATTGCTTCAGATGGTATTTAGCAAAACTCACTTTATCTCATTGTGACCCAGAAGGAAACTTTTTTTAGCAAATTAAAATAACTGATTTAACTACAGCTATGGCTGGGGATGTGAAAAACAGAAACCATTCCTCCAACTAAGTTTTATTTCGTCAAATTTTGCAGAATAAGTTGAGGTTCCTCATTCAACATGAGGCGAGTAACAAGTGAGGTGCCTTAGCGTCTGAGGGGACAAATGTTCAGTATGGTAGGGTTTTTGTTGCTCTTGTTTTAATTTTAATTTATAGCCCCAGGCTCCCAGAGGTCTCACTCTCTGAGTAAACCATTATCCCGACCCTCTAGATTTTCACTGAGATTCTCCTGCTCCCCCGAGAGCATCAAGACTCGTTGGTCCTCTTGGGGGCAAAGCTCAGAACGATGTCAACCTGCAGCTGAATCGGTTTTGGAGTCAGCCCCACGACGGGTCTGGTGCTCCAGAATTAAATGGTGCACCCCTCATGCTCCGCCATCATCATGCTGTGATTTCAGAGGCATGAAGGGGCATGAACAGCCTGAGGGGAAGGGTGCTTGGAATACACTTTTCCCCCCTACAGACTCTGGGCCACGCCTGCCCACTGTGGCCCCGCTGGGGTTTAACAAGCACTTGGGTCTGTGAACAACGCCACGGAGGAGGCTGGAAAGAAACGAGAGGCATTAACCATGCCTGGTCCAGGCCGCATTCTTTCAACACTTCAGCCTTCGTCCCACGCTAGGGGCAGTTGTGAAGTTGGGCTCCCACAGGCAGTCATTTCCTAGTGGCGAAAAATAGAGCATAGGAAAGAAAGAGACCTCACCATATTACAAAAGTGGGCATTCCCTGAGAAACGCCCTTTAGGGAAGGATGAGAAAGAATGAGAACAAGAGACTAAGTATCGTTTAAAATCTAGTATCTACGAAAAACACTAACCCCCTTTAGAGATCTGGGTAAAGGCCAACATTTCAAAACAAACCCCAAAACAAAAACTCCACTCCCTCCTTCTCCCCGCACAAATGGAACACATAAAAGCCAAATACCTTCTTTTCTCTCCTTAGAGAGAGAGAGAGCAAGGGAGCAGAGAGAGAAGGAGAGAGAGAATCCCAAGCAGGATCCGTGCCCAGTGTGGAACCCAACGCTGGGCTTGATCTCACAACCCCGAGATCATGACCTGAGCCCAAACCAAGAGTGGGACTGTTAACGGACTGAGCCCCCCAGGCGCCCCCAAAGCCAAATACCTTCTGCAACACACTGCCTGCCGTTGCCGGTGTAGCCAGCCACGCAGCTGCAGCAAAAGCCCGTGGCGAAGTCGCTGCATTCGGCGTGCACGGAGCACTGGTGTCTGTTGTTGGCGCACGTTGGGCGGGAATCCGTGTTGTAGCTGAACACTGTCCGGGGAAAACACAGCGCGCCTGTAAGCACTTCGCACGGCAGTGGGCCAGGCCTCCTTATTCCCATCTGCGGGGGGACTCTGGGCCAGCGCTCACCGCCGATTGCTACCTAGGTCCTGCCTGGCTCCTATATTCCGACCACCAAGGCAAATGGATCTAAAAGGAGTCTGAGCAATCACAGTGCTGTTATTTAAAAATGCTATAATCCAATGTCTTGGATCACTGAATCCATATTATCACTGTATCAATACTAGGTCACTGCCACCCAATATCAATCTTAATACGGTATCCGTGTGATGTGGTCAGATTAGCTGCACATTTTGGGACAGACCTTAATTTTTTTTTTTTTTTACTATCTTTTATTGTGGTAAAAAAAATTACATATATGCATATATCTTAAAATTTGTCATTTTAATGACCTGAAAATATTTTAAAACTTTCCCCTTTTTCTCCCCCAGGGGAAAACTCAGAAGCTCTTACATGAAGAAGCTGACTAGAAGTAATTCCTTAGTTATACTTGGTCTAAAGGTCTTTGGCCCAAGAAACAAAAAGAATTTCTATTTCAAATTCCTACCTCCCAGCTTCATTTTGTTAGAATTATGAACTAGCTCATTAAATTTAATAATCCAGAGCAAATTAATTTGGAATGAAGTTCAAAAGCAAAAGGGAGGGCAGGCTTTTAGAGGGGACAATGATCCAATTTATAATCGAGTGTTATGAGGGAAGAACAAAGTAAAGTTTAACCTCAGGTAGATGGGATTTGTCTACGCACTCAGGAGGGAATTTCCAGTGTGTATGAAGGTGGCGTTTGGCGCTGGGAACACTTGGGCCCTGAGCTGAGCACACAAGACGTGACCGATGGCCTCGGCTCCAGCTGTGGCCCGCTCCCAGTGGGTCCCTTATGGCCTGTGTATCTGTGGGTGACTTTTCAAATAACACCAGGAATAACTGCTGCCTACAGAAAACTGACCTTTCTAATAAAAGCAGTGAAATAAAACCATGGGATGGAGGGACAGAAAAACATCTGTTTTAGACACATCGGGGGTTCAAATCTAGGCTTTTATCAGGATCAAGTCCCATACCTCCCTAAGCTGTTGGTGCTAGCTATGATCTCATTTCAAAGTGATGGCTTCACAGATAAGAAATTCCACAGACACCTAGATAGGGGAAAAGCAGAATATGACTCCAGACCCAACATCGGCGAGTAAACATACCCCCCGTGTCTGGGGGAAATCAGTCTGGAACCAGCTGTTTAAGGGCGGAGTGCCGTGTGCTGAGAGCTGTCAGCATCGCTCCAGGAAACCCAGGGTGTGGAGGGGAGCTCCGAGACATGAACCCATGTCCTCCTCATGCCATAAAGGGTACCTTCTCCATATCTGTGCCTTAGAAGTAAGTAAGCACACTTCCCGGGGCCACCAGATCCTATCCATGCTTTAGGGTACTCAAAAAAGAACAGACATTTAAAACGACTGCCATGAAACAAATCAGAAGAAGTAAGGAGAAATAAAAATTGAGTGAATCATGTGGAATGGAGTCGATTTCTCTGGGGGCCTTATAACTTCATAGTAGAATCAGAACATCATTTAGAGGCTTGGACCATCTCACTTATGTGAATGTCAGCGGATTACATGTCAACCTGGAATTGAATCTGTTCTTCAGTTTAGTTTGAACGTCTTTTATAAGACAAACCAAAGCACACTGGCACTCAAATGGCTTTTCCCTCAAAATGTAACAAAAATCCGACAGAATATGGTTGACTAGAAAAGATTGTATTTTAAAGGTATCTTTCAAAAAAAGCATCTTTAAAAGGGGAACTCTATTGGTTTTGTATTTTTACATCTTCACAAACCAACGCTGAAGCTGACAGGACCTGGGAGGAAAAAATAATCATCCACCCTCATTCCAAAACCAAGAGGAAATAAACGTCAAAGATAAACGGCGTAAATAGCCAAAGAAATTTCTAAACTGTTTTTTCAGGTGGGTGACTATATTTCTGATCCCAGAAGTCACAAATAAGAAAATCTGACTTTCAAAATAATTCCAAAGCACTTTTCCCTTTAAAACAGGACAAAAAGGGAGTCAGAAGAAACTTGAAAGAGCGCCCACTCAGCAGTCCTCTCGTAACCGCAGCCCTAATCCCCAAAGATCCCTTGGAGTCTTTGAAGCCATCAGGCCCAACCAGCAAAGCCCTACAGCTGCGAGGGCCGCCCCTATGTCCCCAGCTCTCATCCTCCCAAACCGTCATATAAAGCACACAACAGACACCCTCCAGCAGGACTCCTGTCTGGAAACCCAAGTGCCCCAGGACAGACTAGCTGGGACGTAAATGGCCTTACCCACTCCTGTCTCCTCAACTTCGTCCACATCTATGACCTGTGCGTGCTGCTGGGGAAATGTCTCTGCCGGCGGCTGGAAAGACCTGGTCCTCTCCGTGGGAGGCCCGGGGAGTCTCTCGGTAGGCAGGCTGTGCGAGCCCGGGTCTCCCCTCCTCCGAGCATCATAGGGGAAAGGTGTCATGCTCGCGTCCTCCAGGTCCAGCTGCGTCA
Organism: Potos flavus; assembly: GCA_028534135.1. Classification (NCBI taxonomy): domain Eukaryota; kingdom Metazoa; phylum Chordata; class Mammalia; order Carnivora; family Procyonidae; genus Potos; species Potos flavus. The sequence continues at coordinate 59,331,272 of CM052894.1, read as the reverse complement.
CCGACTCATAGTCTTCATCATCGTACTCTGCTCCGTCGTCCAGTCCGAGGCCCACGTCGGAGGGCACCACGCCGCTAGCTGTGGCTGGGCTCCCGATCTCAAACACCCAGATGCCCTGCTGCCCCGAGTTGCTGCTCCTGGAGGAAGGACAGGTTTCTTAGAAACAGGCCAGCAACCCACAAACTGCCCCCACTACTCAAGCCGAAGGAGCTCTGAGGATCTGGGTGTCAGCCTGAAACCCACTGCCTACTTTGTCTTGGTCTCTGGTTCTGGCAGAAATGTTCCTAAAATCCTCGTAATCTCTGCGGTGATAAGACTGTCTCTTGTATGCTAATGAGATGGCAGGTGGCTGGGACCCTAGGGAGCTTCAGGATGGAGACTGGATGGCAAAAAGACCCGAGGCATGATTAGAGGGTTGGAACTTTCAGCCCCATGCCCTGACTTCCAGAGAGGGGAGAGGGGTTGGGGACGGAGTTAATCCCCAATAGCCAAGGAGTTCATCAATCATGTTTATATAATAAAAACCCCTACACGATGAGGTTGGGAGAGCTCTGGGATTGGTGAGCACAGGAGGATGGTGTGCCCAGAGCCGGCATGGAAGTTTTAAGCCCCCTCTCCCTCCGATACCTTGTCATACGCATTCCTTCTATTTGCCTGTTCCAGAGTTGTATCCTTTAAAATAAACTGGCGATAGTAAGAAAAGTGCTTTCCTGAGTTCTGTGAGCCATGCCAGTAAATTATGGAACCTGAGAGGGGGAGGTTCCAGAAACCCCCATCTGGCAGACCAGATGTGCAGTAAGTATAGCACTTGGAACTTAGGGCTGGCATCTGAAGTGGGGGCAGTCTTGTGGGGTCTGTGCTCACCTTGGGCTGTCTACGTCAGAACCCAACTGAATTGTAGGACATCAAAGGGATGTCCAGAGAGTGAGAGAATCGGTAGGTATTGGGGAAAAAAATCCCATCTGCGTGGTGTCAGAAGTGTTGTGAGTGAACATAATACAGACTTGGATTATCAGAAATGCCACCTCTATCAGCTGTGGAATCTTGGACAAGTCTCAGTTTACCTTTTCCTGTTCCTATAGTAAAATGCAAAGGAGATTCAAACCCGAAAGGCCTTGTGTAATTAAAAACACAGTAGAATGACCCTAATCTCTCTTTCTTTCTCCGCCGTTTTTACTGTGCTTCTATGTCTGTGACTGGAAGCTCTCCTACCGGAAACTATGGAAAATGACTAGCTTATACACAGGAAAAGAAGGGACAGACATTATCCAGTAGAGAATCCTGAGCAAAACATTGGGGGTGGGAGAGGAGATGAGGAATCGAGAAAGCCCTGCAGAAAGAGGGTGTGTACTCAGTCTGCGCGTCGCAGGACTCCAGGAAAGGCACTGGTGTGCAAGGACCTGCTAGCCAGCTCATGAGAGCCAATTGCTACGTTTTAGTAATTTTGAAAGCCATTTATTAAACAGAGCCCCTGTAAAAAATTAAGTCACAGAAACTTACAATTCCATAGATGATTATAAAAACAAAGGCCATAAATACTTGAAACTCATCACGCTGAATTATTTTACTATTATCTATGTTCTGGAAGTTATTTAAATCTATTGCATCTGTGTGGTTGTGAAGAATGGTTCTTTTCTCAGCTCCATGTGGAGCAAGATGACATGCGAAGCTGGAACCTGGCCATGCAAGGAGTATTCATTCCACAGAAACAGGCAAGCACAATAAACGAGGGCTATCCCCACCCGCACAGAGCCACTTGCTAAGCATACCATTAAGTCAAGGGCAGGTGGGTTTTAGACTCAATTGAACAATATGAAATTGGGAGGGAAAGTGTTTTTTCTTCATTTTTTAAGGCATAATAGGAGAGGAAAGATTCTAGTTTTAGAAGAAAGCAGTCCAAGCTTTCCCTACTTTTCCCAGATTCTGCAAAATAGCCCAAGAGAAAACCAATTCTGTTGTAAGAATTTCTTCCCTAGTCCATGTGCGGGTAGAAGGTTTTTCTCAGCCTTGGGTTCATAGCAGGAGACAGGGTTTGAATAGTGTTTATTTCTAACTGTAGACTTGCAGAGGAGATGGTAGAAACTTTCCGATGAGCATGATATCTGAAAAAGAGGATGTCTGTTCATTCTGAGAGTGTATTACTTTGAGTTCATCAGGAAAAAAGCACGACATAATATAAAAACTATGTACAAAATTTAAATCTGTGGGAACGTTTTTAGGTAATATTCTCTAGTGTCCATTATATCATCCTTAATAAAATAATAAAATGATCATCTTAATAATAAAATGAGTACTAAGGGGAGAACCTATTGGAGAACAAAGAAAGCATACTTGGCCAAATTTCCAATTGATTCTCTGTCGTTAGCAAATATATTATAAGCTCCTTCACTCTTCCAGAATAATCCCTGTACACCTTGACTGAATGCAACCACAGCAGGAACTTGGTTCTCGTCCTTCTTTGAGAATGTCGTATAGAACTGCAGACCGTCTTCAGGATAGAGGAAAATGGCATAGGAGCTGGAATCAGAGGAGGCCAGAACAGCCTGGAATGTGTTTCTCTGTGAAGATGAGTTGAGATTCAGTTACTCAGGAATATATCGATAGATCTTAAATTGTTCAATTCACCAGACTATACAGAGAAAGCCCAGACGTGGCAGTCTTCTCACCTTATTCTAAAAGAAGTATTTTTGTAGCAAGAACCAAGTATTCCAGGATGGTTCCACTTAAATATCTCTAAGGCTGTGTCAACACGAAATTTTCCAGTCAATTAATGAATCACCTTCTGCATGAAGGGTAGCCGAAAATTACAGCGATGGTACCTCTGGGCGGTGGCCTAAATCTCATGCCACTTACCAAATTCTTACCCTTAGAATTTGTTTCCATGGCCATTAAACATATTAACCACACTCACCATTTGTCATACATTTATTGAGCCCAAACAACATACAGTAAGTGCCCAAAGCTGGGGGGCGGGAGCAGAGGAGGCTGTGCGAGTAACAGGATCAAGTACGGGTTGGACACCAGTAGTGGGGGTCAGGGAGAAGACGCTGCAAGCAGAGAGGACAGCAAATGCGAGATCTCGGGGCAGGGGTAGGGGGTGAGCAAGATTCATGATCAGAGAATTGCAGACAATTTGATACAGCTGTGGCGAAGGGTGTGCAGAAAAGGAAGGGTAGGGGGAGATGAGGCCCAAGAGGGGGGCAAGGGCTCTGTACACGGGTCTGGGTGCTCACTACTCAAGTAGAAGGGACACACACTTGAGAAATTTAAGGTTTTAAGCAGTTTTCAAGTAGAGCACTCAGACAAATGCAAAAAGCAAGATGTGTCCTACAGGCCCATTAACAGGCTTTCCCAAAGGGTGTCCTGCGGGACGTAATGTATCTTATTTGGGAGGGGAAAAAAGAGTATGGCCAAAAGGTTTGGGGACTGCTAATTTTTTTTTTTTTTAATTAGGCAGGTTTCTTTATTGCAGGGCTTTTCAGAGTGAGTCACCAAGGGGGAGATCAAGTTTTGCATTTCCCAAACTTATCTGACCAGGGGAGGACTTTTTTTCAAAGACTATCTTGTAGGACTGGTGCTCTGTGGTACCCACTTTGGGAACTACCAACCTGGAACATCCCCTGTTTAAATGGAGTACTTTTGGCCTTTTCCAATTTCTCTCTACTCTGTAATACTATAAAAATTAAATAATGGTGGAGCGAAATTATTTTTCCTAAGGAAAAAGAGAGGCATGTCCCAGAAAGTTACTTTAGACCTAGAGATGACTTTTTGACCTACCCAAGTGTCTCCCTTCCTTCAAGGAAGACCAAAGTGTGCAAAACCAACCTGTTGACCATTTGCCCTTGTACCTGGGAGAGCGCTTACCTTGCCTTCCTGGTCAGGGTCCTTGCTGGGCCCCTGGTAGGGGGCCACTGATTCCCAAGTGACAACCACCACGCTACTGGGCTGGAAAGAGACTTCTGGGAACCCTCTCTGGACACACTCTGCAGCCAGCTGAGTGATGGAGGGGGATAAGTCTTCCCGATAATAAACCTTCCCAAGGCCATCTGTCGTGTCCAAGTCCGCCAGAAAAGGTGCAACTACTCCGAAGGTCGGTGGGAAGAACCCCGGATAGGATTCTTTGGCTGGGGGTTCACTCATGGCAATAATGCCATTTGTGGTGACCTGCATAAAACAAAGCACAGTTAAGAGGAGAGCGGAAAAAAACGTCTTCCTCGGGGACTCTGAGCTTCCACGCACAGAACGCTGTCTCAGGTATCCTCAGTCTGTCAAATACAATAGAACTGGAGAAGGACATGATCCTGAATTATGAAATTCAGCACTCCTCTCCAGGGCAGGATGGGCTGGTGGAGGGAGCATGGGGCAACAGTCACAGGACCTGACTCTGGGATATATATAGCCATCACTGGACCTTGGATATGTGTCTTGAACTTCGAGTCTTGGGTTTCCCATGTGTGCCTGCTTTCCGTGCAAAGCACCACTCAAACCTAAGCCATTATTAAAGCCTTCACTAGGGGCACCTGGGTGACTCAATTGTTAAGCATCTGCCTTCGGCTTAGATCATGATCACAGGGTCCTAGGATCGAGCCCCGAGTCAGTCTCCCTGCTCAGCGGGAAGTCTGCTTCTCCCTCTCCCACTCCCTATGCTTGTGTTCCCCCTCTCGCTCTCTCTCTCTCTCTGTCAAATAAATAAATAAAATCTTTAAAAAGCAAATAAATAGAGCCTTTACTAATTTACCAAACAAAATGAGTAATCATTACAAACCAGAGCTGTACTAAGTGCTGTGGGTCCCAGGATGGGTAGTACACAGTCTCTTGCGTCAAGGAACCCACAATCCAGAAGGATATGGGGAAGGACTGACACACACAGATGATGATACAATGAGTAATGGGGTCAAGAAGTCACTTTGGGGGCACCTGGCTGGCTCCGTTGGTAAAGCATGAGACTCTTGATCTCGGAGTCGTGAATTCAAACCCCACTTTGGGCATAGATCTTACTTAAAATAATAAGAATAAATAAGTAAATAAAATAAATTGAAAGGGCATCTGAATGGGGTGTTAGGATATCATTAATTACTGTGAAGAGTTTAATGTGTTAGAATAATAGCTAACACTGAATGTTTACCAAGTTCCAGGCATCTTATTAACATTTAATTCTCAGAAGAACTCTGTAAGACTAGAAACTACTATTGATTTTCCTGATGGAGAAAATGAAGTAAGTTAAATTTGTCCAAAGTTACCAGTAAGTGTCAGCACTGGGATTCGAACCCAGGGAGCTGGACTCCAAAGCGAGCCTCTTAATCACTACATACAACCTTCTTGAAATCAGTTCTAACTTCCTATAAACAGAGATCGGTGTTCTTACCCAGCTAATCCCCACTCTGCTGGGAAAAAAGGAAAGGGGACAAAGACCCCCTTGATCGTTTGAGGGTACTCAGGGGTGGGGGTACTTGGGTCCCCTGCAAAGCCATACTAAGAATGAGGCTTTGACCCCCCTCTCTCTTTTCTTTTAGTGCACAATCCACTGATGACATAGAACACCACTTCAGTGCCCTTTTAACTTAGAAAATCTGTGAATTAAAAAAAAAAAAAATGCTCGAATCAAATGGGAGAGACTTTGCAAATGGCCCCTTGGTCTGCACTTCTAAGAGGCCATGGATCGGAAGAACACGAATGCAAAAAAAGGGCTCTTTCCTATTCAGGAGTTGATTGGAAGGCCTGTGGGTTTTCCAAGTCACTTTTTCCCTCCCTGCTCCTCCCACACAGCCTTCTCTTCTACTCCCTTCCGACCTCATTATTAGAGGAGGGGGTGGGGTAGACTCAAAGAAGAGGAACTGAAAAGCAAACCCTGCAACAGGCCAGGAACTGGGTGAAAATGTTCGAAGGGGTGGAGTGGATCTGGGCCCAGGGAAGAGGAAGGAACGAGAGTTCTGGGAGTTACGGAGTTACGTGTGTGGACTTAGCAAAAGCCCTCCCTTTTTACCAGCCTTCCTGAGCTGTTGACTGTTTAGGGGCATAGTTTCCAGCACCACCGGGCCCCAGCAGCAATTTTCTGGAGTGTGCTGGCAGACTGCGGAGAAGGGAGGCGGGGAAGGAGCTTGGCCTGCTCGTTTCTCTCCCTCTCGTCCCGCCGGCCCATCCACACATCTCCCCGCCCGGACATCCCACTGGGGCTGACGTGTGGGGGCGTGGGAAACAGCTCATTTTCCCAAGCCGCCAGAGCTGGCAGTTACCAGCCGCTAATGGGAAGTAAGCACACAGAGGCCACATATGGAAAACTCAGTTTTAAAAAAGCTGTTTTCCAGTGAATTTTAAGTCACTTCAACAGTTCTGAAAACACTCCCAGTGTCTTTTAGTATTTCGAATCTGGGCACAGGACTGTGTCTCTTATCACAAGAAATGCTTTGGGAATTGAATTTTTAGACAAGTATCGAGAAGCAAATGCTTTGGACACAGACCACATAACCCTCAATAGTATCAGTACTGGAAAATTATTTTTCAGCCCTTTTTTATGGCACTTGCAACTCAACTGTTGGTGATAATGAAAGATGACGGCAGAGATAGATGTCATAGACAACATCCAGAAGTTTCATTTGACTCTTAGCTTTAAAACTTCTCCCCAGAGTTGGCTTGTTTCTTTGAGATCAACCAAGTCATGGCTGACATTTGGGGGCCAGTCCCACTGCACAAATCTGTTAAGCATGTGATGCTCCCGTTGTCTTGTTCCTTTTCTCCATCTTCTTAAAGTTGAGCAAGTCAATAGAAGCACAGGGAGCACGAAGGGAAGGGCCTATAAGGTATTTAGGAGGCCAGGAGGACGGACTTGGGTACTACAACCTGCCAGGCAACCAGAGTGAGGACCACTGAGAGATCCCTGCCATTTGCCCAGTTGCTTAAGGCAGGAAACTAGGGAGTTGGCCTTGATTCCTTCCCGTTTCTCCCCCCCACCCCCTGTCCTGTGTGTCCCACCTCTGAGGTCCCTGGCACTTTCTCCATCCCCACGACCAGCAGCGCCTGCTCCCCACAGCCTCACGCATTCACACGACCGGCTCGCTCTCCCCCTCCAGACTCAGTGAAGTATGGCCTCGAAGACAGCCTTCTCCATCTACCCGGTGTAGGCTCCTCTGGCTCACCCCTCCTTCTCCCCTCCCTCACTCCTTGAGCCCCCATTTCTGTCCCCACTTCCTGTTTGTTTCCTTCCGAGTGCGGACCACCATGTGTAATGACCTTATTGACTCATCTGCTGGCCCTTGCTACTTTCCCCACGAGGCGATATGTCCCTTCAAAAGCTGGGATCACGTGCACCTTGGTCACTGCTGGAGCTGCAAAGCCTCTACACAGCCTGGTGTGTGTTAGTCCCCTCCCTTCCCGACTTCCTCCAGAAAAAGGGGGCCGGCGGCGGGGGGAGGTTCAGACAGAATAAGGCCCAAATACCAAGGCTCTATTAGAAATAGTGCCTGAAGGCGTGTGAGTTCCATTCATGAGCCTCATGAAAGATCCCAGCATTATGTGTTACGGCGGTCCTTTCCACTGGAGCCCCGCGCCGATCACTAAAACAAAGAGTCCGCATAAATGTGAACTGATGACTCGAATCCAAGCAAATCTCCAGATCCAGTTTACAGGAAATAGAGGGGACAGAAGAACATGTTCAGTGATATTATAGGGACATGACCAGCCAAATCCAAAACACGGGACACTGTGAAGGACAAATACCCAGTTTCTTTAATAAATATATTTCCAGAAAAAAAGGTGGTGAGGGGGGATCTATAGATTTAAGAAGTCCTAAGAAACCTATCAGCCAGATCTGGGTCCAGGGTCAGACTGGATCCAACTTAAGCTGGACTGGGTCCGGCAGGAGGCCTTGTGTGAGTAAAATTTTGTTTTAAGGCTGAACAAACAGGTTAACCCCACCAAAGATAATCTTGAAATAAAAAATAAAGAATAAAAAAAAAATAAAAAAATAAAAAAAAAGTGGAGACCTTTTAACTAGATAAGCTTAGCCATTTATGAGGTATCCTAGAGAAAAAGGGGTCTCAGCCAAGCACTCACCATAAAAAGTAGAGAGAAAATTATTTTTCCTGCACACCCGCTTCTGGTGACCGGGATGTGACCTGCCAGGACACCCCACTCGCTCCAGAGCATGCAGATGGGAACTGGGAAAACTGGCAAAAGCCCGCAAAGGGTGAGAATTCTTGCCAAAGTCAGCTCTCCCAGATCTCTATCTGCACAGCCTGCTTGAGAGAGGAAGGTCAAATTTCATGTTGTCCCTTCCTTTCCAGATTCAGATTGGCAGGCAAAAACATTTGTAACAATTAGGTCTTTGAATCGTGACTTGCAGATTTACTTTTGGGTACCCATTGGTTGTTGATACTTTGTCTCTCTAAGGAATATCTACTGCCTTCTTATTTATCTGGTTTTGTGTCAGGTGGGGGAGGCCCCCCAATATTTGGCCAGACAGAGATGTGTGTTGCCCTCCATTTGCGGCTAGGGTCCTATCAACTATTGCCAACTCTCAGGAGAATTATCTAAGTCTTGCTTTCTTTTGGTTATCTTTGGGAGTGGCTACGGGAATTATCTTGGGCAGGCAGTATCCTTTGCGCCCTCTTTGGGGGATGCCTCTTGCATCCAAGGGGTTGTTCAATTCTGCCGGGAATACTGTTTCTGCAGGCTGAAACCTGATGAGATACTGGAAAGGATTTTTTTAAGTAGCTCTATGGTCAGAAGTTGGCCAGGTTAGAAGCTGATATTGAGAGATGATAGGACTATGTTTTTAAGATTTCTCATCTAAGCTAAAATCAAACTATGGACCTAGAGGAAAAGAAAAACATTCTGAAGTCTTTGTGGAAGGATTTATTAAGATATATCAAAACACTGCAGCTCCAAATCTAGAACACAAGAATCTTTTGATTTTCACCTTGGTAAAAGACCTTCGCCCTGATATAAAGAAGCAAACTGAAGATAATGTATATACATGGAGGTTCAGCCCCTTGATATCTTTAACGCTACATCCCAATTGTTTGCAGAATTAAGAGCAACTGTCCTTATCTTACAAATCTTTGCAAAACCAGCAATACAGCTCTAAAAACAATACAAAGTCTACCTATCATTATCATCCCCCAAAACTCCCTATTCATCTCAGAATGCCTGCAGATATTGTAAAAGACCAGAACTTTGGAAACAGAACTCGCCTGCTTTGAAGAAAAAGAAGGAAAAATTTAAATGGCAAAGTCCCTAGACTTCTGATAACAGACAAATATACTCTGAAACTCCTAGAAGAAAACTTGCATTTCCTCTCTGTCCCTAGAAGATGTAAATATTACCACATCCTTGAAATATAAACACCCCAGGAGGCAAATAAAACACAGCCCACATTCACCTGACACTGAAGGAAAAAAGGTGGGGAGGAGGAGGCTTTTTCAAAATACAAACACTTAAAAAGTCTCACTCACCCCAGATCTAGTCCACAGCCTCCATATGATTACTTATCAAGGACAAATACAAGATTTAAGTCTCTTCCACAAATATTACTAAAAAGCGTTAGCCACCTGCCATCTGACCAGGTAAACTTTCCATCTGCCAGAAACAAAATTTGGATCCAACTGTTCTTCCACAAACTAGTGAGTTTTGCATTATCATACCAGTCTCACAGCTAAAATTTTAAAATAAAAGCTAGGAGATCTCTGTTTGCATTTGTCTGCATGTTTATGTATGTATATTCTAAGTGTGTGATTTGTCTTCTACCTCCAGATCATAATGCCAAAATTACTTTGTAAAGAGCTCTATTTAATTGGCTTAAAGACAAACATGCATTATATCAATCAAGTGTACTCTCAGAAATACAGAAACTAACCCAAATGTTTTTCAAGCTTATAAAGATTAAAGCAGAAAGCAATGAAACAAAAACCAAAAGAACAGTAGAGCAGATCAACGAAACTAGGAGATCGTTCTTTGAAGAATTAACAGAATCAATAAACTCCTAGCCAGACTTATCAAAAATAAAAGAGAAAGGACCCAAATAAATAAAATCATGAATGAAAGAGGAGAGATCACAACCAACACCGAAGAAATACCAACAATTATAAGAACATATTATGAGCAACTATATGCCTACAAATTAGGCAACCTGGAAGAAATGGATGCATTCCTAGAGACATATCAACTACCAAAACTGAAACAGGAGGAAATAGAAAACCTGAATAGACCCATCACCAGCAAGGAAATGGAAGCAGTAATCCAAAATCTTCCAACAAACAAGAGTCCAGGGCTGGTTGGCTTCCCAGGGGAATTCTACCAAACATTTAATGAAGAATGAATACCTATTCTTCAGAAACTCTTTCAAAAAATAGAAATGGAAGGAAAACTTCCAAAGTCTTTCTATGAGGCCAGTATTACCTTGCTTCCCAAATCAGACAAAGACCCCACCAAAAAGGAGAATTACAGACCAATATCCCTGATGAACATGCATGCCAAAATTCTCACCGAGATACTAGCCAATAGGATGCAAGAGTACATTAAAAGGGTTGTTCACCAGGACCAAGTGGGATTTATTCCTGGGCTGCAAGAGTGGTTCAACATCCCCAAATCAATGTGATACAGTA